>JARFYF010000017.1:40973307-40989213 GCA_030265395.1 Rhina ancylostomus | reverse complement strand
CGCTACACTGTGGTGCAGACCCATCTCCGTGGTGCCCAACTTCGCTTCTGTTGATCTGAAGCTGAAACCCTACTTCATTGTTAATTCTAGACTTCATTCAATATAATCCTAGTTTGCTTCTCATGTCAACTTCCATAAACTTAATGTTATCCGAAACTCTGATGCCCATATCCTGTCCAACACCAAGTACGGTTCACTCATCACACCATGCTTGCTGACCTATATTTGATCTTTGCTGAGCGACGTCTCTTTTAAATTTCTTGGACTTATTTTTCAGTAGCAGAAATTTGGAAGCAGACGGCCATGGGCCTTCAGGGCCTTCAGCTGATAGATGTAATTAATTTTCAATGAGTCAAGATCTCATGACATTTATAGTGAATTTCACATGCCGTTCTGCAAAGTTTTAAAAAGATATTTCCCCAGAATTTATGCTGAGAAAATAACAATGCAACTATAAATGTTTGCTGTTTTATAATAGTATAAATAAGACTCGCTTTGAGTCCGCACCTCTGCAGCACAGAAATCCAGTAGCTGTCGTCAGTTACTGTTTCTTGCTTCTCTACAGGGTGTGTGGATTTGAAGCAGCCTTCGGAGTAATCTTCAGAAATCAATGAACTGACAAGAAGTTAAGGGGTTTATGAACAATTCTCACTGTAAAAACAAAATCCCTGTATGAGGTAGAAGTGAGCTTTTAATTGGCTACAAAGTTTTTAACTTAACTTGAATACCCTAATTTGTTATATTTGTAATATCCTCATAAATAAAAATACATTTTTTAAATTTATGATCTTTCAGCTTCTGTCTTAATCTCATGTTTGTTCCATTATTATGCATTTGTAAAATGTTTTAAAATGTGAAAAGTGCATTTTACTTGATGTGTTGTTGGTAAAGATTCGTCAATGTGGTTGGATGCTCAGTCTGCTGTCTGATGCTAGTGACCCCTTGGGATTAATGCCTGCCAGCAGATTGAAACTTCCCACCACAATGATTGCCAGGTCTGTGGTTGGTGGCAAATGGCAAAGCCTTGGTCATGAGCTGTGATGACTTCTCTTGCTCCTGTTATGAAATTAACATGTTGAAGGCAGAGATGGCGAAGTATGCTTGTAGAGTGTGAGCTTTAAGTAGTGCCCTTGGTCTCCATTACCACCTTTCTTGGAAAGTGAGGACCTCCTGTACTTGATTGTAGTATTTGAATTTGTAAAAAGTGAAGAAAATATGCAACCTAATGTTTGGCATTATTAAATACAAATAATTAGTGAAAAAAGCAGCCTGTAGGAATGAATTGCTGAAGTTATCTTGAATATTGTTTACTTCTGATGCAACATCTCTGACCATATTTAGAAGGAGTTATAACAGCCATTGGGAAACACTATTAGTTAACTCCATTTTTAATATCTTTTGAGACCCATTCATCCTTTGTTAACTGTTCATGAGCCACTGGTATTATTGACTATTAGTTTATGCTGGGTGTGAATAACATACAAGTACATTTTAGGATGTATTCTATTTTGGTTATCTTGAGAAGAGAAAGCTTATATTTTAAGTACAGCTGAATTACAGACTGAACTGTAGTTTCTTGAGGAGTCGTGCTCTGTCAGTGTGATTATGCAGTCCATTATCAAGCTGCAACTCTCCGGGGAACCAGTTGAGACTTTTACTCATCAAAACAAAGTACTAGAGTGGCAGGAGGTCCCAATAAAGTCTTAAATGAATACTGATCACTCCATAAGTCATTTTTTTTACTAGTGTAAAGCAAGATCTTTGAATGATGCCAGTTGAGGAGAATGTGAGATATGCAGCCAGTATAAGCATTTTGCATGTATCCGCCTAGATTCTTTTAAACATTGTAATTGTACTGCCTCTATGGTTTGCTGTAGTAGCTTGTTCCATGAACCCACCACCCTCTGTGTGGGAACAAAGTTGCCCCACTGGTCCCTTTTTAAATTTTTCCCCCTCACCATAAAGCTATGGTCTCTGGTTTTAGACTCCCTTGCCTGGGGAGAAAGATATTAAGCAGACTGGGGCTATGCTCTTGAGTTTAGAATGAGAAGTGATCTCATTGACACCTACAAAATTCTTACAAGTTTATACAGCGGATAATGGTTCCCTTGGCTGGGATATATAGAATCAGGGGGTACACTCAAAATAAGGGGTTGGCCTTTCAACACAGATGGGGACAAGACCAGAGGGTAATAAAACAACCAACAATAAATAAATAAACCAAAATAATAAATAAATAAACCAGCCTCAACCAGAGGGTAATAAATCTTTGGAATTTTCTACCCAAGAGGGCTGTGGAGGTTCAGTCACTGAGTTTATTCAAGATAAATTACTAGATTAAGGGAATCCACGGATATTGGGTTGGTGCAGAAAAATGGCACTGAGGTAAAAGATCAGCTGTGATTTTTGTTGATGGGAGAGGAGCTGAATGGCCTATGTCTGCTTTTTCTTGTATTCTCGTTACCTATTTTTTTTTCCCTTTTCTTCCTCCTAGTCCTCCAATACCTATTCAAGTGAAGGGGCTCATGTACGTTGTGTCTGTCAGTGCTAATACAGTATATTAGAGCAGCTGCCCCAGCTAAACACTGTGTATCAACTAGTTTCTGCTTCATGTGGAACTGCCAAAAGACCCAGCCACCAATTCTTCAACTGCTGCAGTGTACCTGCAGTTGGTGTGAAGTACAGTTTGAAAGTATGCCAAGCATCTGACTGGACAGCGTTGAAATTTCTTTGCAATCCTTAAAGTCAAATTTATGATTTTAAACAAGTGTTTGGGCCTCAGTGAATGACATGCTGTTTACAGAGCTTTAATTTCCTTGGGTAGACTGAAATGGAGCTAGGTGTGTAACTGACCTCCCAGTCCAGTACTCTATTTGATATCAGTCTTACGTCAGCACCTCCAGCATAATAATGCTTTTGGTTCTATAGTTTTTGCTTTAGTTTGTTATGATTTAACATCTGGAAAGAAAGCAAATAATGCTTTCTGACATTGCATATCCCTAGAGGATTCATATTATTTTTGATTACTCAACCTAACATTAAGCATGCATAATTGGTATATGGGAATATTGTTCCTTGCTTTAATGAGTGGAGGTATTAGCAATTTGTTGTTTTCAGTTCAAATTTCCTTAACAGCTGTAGATCAGATATAATGCCATTTTACTGCAGTGAGATAAGTAATATGTTAATAGACCATAAGGATAAATCTATATTACTCATCCAGTTGGCTATTTAAACTATATTGTTAGTCTCAGAGGTAACACTTATCCTTGTAAAACTGTTCTGATTACTTTTATCCTGTGCAGACTGGATTATATGCATTGCTAGGTGATGGAATTGGAATTTTTAAGTAAGAGAATGAGAGTAAAACCTCAGCACAACTGTGATGGACCAAAGTACTACCAGTCTCCCTCAAGTTAAATGATTAATAATACTATGTGTATTTATATTGAGCGAGTTAGTCATTCACTGGTACTTAATCTTCTCTGTCACTTGCTCGCATAACATTTGGATGAAATTGTCTGGACAACCGTAGAAGGCATATTTTTTTACTGAGAACATTGTTTCTAAAATCTTAAAACATTCAGTGTATCAAGTTTTCGTGCTAGAATTTTTTTTCAGTGTTTGCATTTAAAGGAATTCAAATTGAGCTGCATTCGTCAAAAGATTCAAAAGGATTGATTTAGCTACCAAATCTTATCAGTCCTTTCAATTTTGCTCCCTCTCAGAAGTCATCATAAAGAGGGTTATGACATTGGGTCATTCACATAATAGATTATTAACCAGCAAAACATAAAGTTAGAAATTGGAATGGAGGCTGGTTTGAAATCCAGCTGACATCAATTGAAAATTCCTTGTTTAATTGTCTATACTGAAGAACTAATATTTCTTTACTGTGGGCTTTCTAAATTTTGGAAAGCATGGACAGTATTGAGTTCAGCATCTTTTGATATATATGGTTTGTGTTAAGATAATAATGAAGGAATTGATATTATTCCATCTGTGCTAGGGGTTTGTAAATCTTCAAATGTATTTTTAGCTGGGATTGAATAAGGGAGGGTCAAGTAAGGCAAGTAGACAAAGCAGTCACATAAATATTTATTATATAATTTATAACTTTTTCAAGTTATATGCTTTAACTTTTTCAAATAAAGTAATTAAAATAAAGTATGTAACACAGTTTTTGTATGATAACTAATCCTATTCCCATTGTACATTGGTTTTAGAACATGAAATTCTAAATAATTTGGACAGATATGTTCATTTACTCTTGTGTATTGTGAGAGTAGGCTGCTTTCTAATAGTGATGTCTTGCAATTTTTGGCATCCCTAACCTTTGATAAACATTTCAGTCAATTATGATTTAGTTTTTACTGGTTTTCAATTTTGACTTGTGTCTGTCAAATTTGAAAATTTGTGAGAATTTTTGTAGTTTTTTTCTGAGTGTCTGTGATCGAACACCGCGTACAAATCCTGGAATAGAAATACAGTAAAATTCTAAGCTCTGAAATAAATTGTGAAACATTTGTGAAATCATTGTGAAAGATAAACTGAGAAACAATTCTTACTGTGTTTTGAAAATGGTCCTCAACAGAAGGTGTCAATTTTTGGAATGATTCAGACCAGTTAATGGTACTGATAGCATGAATAGCGACTACAAAGAAGTCATCTAGGCTGGTTGGAAAAATATATTGGACTAATTTGAGTGTTGAGTGCCTTGGAACAAGGTATTTCTGTATTATTTGATCTTGAAACAGGTGCTGGGTGTAGTTAAAGTAATTTGGCAGTGATGATTTTTTGCCATTCCTTCCTAATAATAGGAAATTAAATATTCTGTAAAACGATGTGTTTCGGTTTGATTAGTTTTCCGATATGATCATCAATGTAAATGCAGGCAATATCGTTTTCTGCTGCCTATTTTTGACTTTGAAACTTAAAAGAAATTATCTACTTCATAATTGCATAATATTTGTAATATTAGTTTTTTTGGCTTTTAATTATAATCAATTCAGGTAATTTCGCTGGATTTGGATTCTGGAGAGTTTAAAGGGAGTGCAGGAAATGAGGCCCCAGTGAGTTTAAAGGGACTATGGGAAACAGGGCTCTGTTGAATTTAAGAGAATATGACAAACATAGCCATGGTGAGTCAGGTGCTGAACTATTGGGATTTACAAATAATTGGACAGCAGATTATTGAAGTTTTACTGTATTTAACTTTGTATTTTGACAAAGTTTGTAAAAGCAGTTAACTAAACATGGGCAATTTCTTGGTAAACATTAATGTATTCTTAGTGCATGCTGAGACTTACAGACTTTTGATTTCCTACCTGTTGGAAATGGTCAGCTCTCAGGTGACTGCATTCCCTAAGACTTCCTTCAGACTCTGCTCAAATATTTCAATTTAGATTCTCTTCAATATTTGAGGTTGATTATGGATTCAGAATGATGCATATAACATTGTAGATTATGTAATCAAGTAGGATAGATTTCTAATTTTACACAGTTAACAATGACAATACATTGAATTCAAGAGCACTTATTGTTTATGCCACCGTATTTTGTTGCTCACTTCAAGTTTAACTTCAGCTAAATTAAATCAGTCAACATAGTGCCATATCAAGTGATATGAAGCACCAGTTCTTTTTATCAACTCATTTGTCCACATTGGGAATTCTGTGGAATTGGTGAACCTTAAGGAAGCAGATTTATGTTCCATATTTATCAGCTGTTTATATTCCAAATGGTGTTGAATGAAAGATGGGTTGGACTCTGATGGAAAAGATTAACAAATTCAGAACAGCAGTTAGTAAGGACAACAGAACTTAGAATACTAGTGTACCATTTCACCTATGCATTTCAAAGTGTTCTGTCAGTTTGCAAAGGCACTAAAGCTCTGGAAACAATGCAGAGAAGACCCAAAGGGTTGGTCCTAATATAAACGGTCTTTTTGTGTGAAAGAAAGATTGGAGAAGCTTGAGATTGTCAACCTTGACAGGATGTGTCTAAAGGGTGATTTAAAGATCTTGTAAGATACATTAATGTAAGTAAAGGTTAGTTAAGGAGACTTGAGTTTCATTGAGGAAAAGCTAGATCATAGAAGACTGATTTTGGGATGTTCTTCTACAAAATGTATTTTTTAACAGTTGGGATGGACATCCAAATAGTGGTGAAAATCGAAAAACTGCAGATACTAAAAATCTTAAATAAAACAGAAAACTCCAGCATCATTTACAAAACAATTTGATGCTGAATTTAAATGAAATGTAGGATCCTTTTTGATGGATAAAATCATAGGATGAACTGTGTGCATTTGTATGTAATCTCAAATACCTATTGCACTTTGAACTACTTTGAAGTATCTTGGGTTTCATTTACATTTTCAATGCAACTTGTCGTCTTTTAGTCAAGACCTAATAGTCCAGTGTAGTTCCTGTCTTAGTGTAAATTGTCTGACAGTAATTGGGTATATTTGGTGAAACATTCAGATACAAATATCTCTCTCAGCAATTAACCATATTTTAAGGTTGAAAGAGCAATGAGAACAGAATTCCTGCTTTCTTGATGTTTTAAATTAAGGTCAAAAGGCTTAAAAATTCCCAGATTGACCAGCTGAGCAATTTTGTAAACATGTACTTGGTTTACATTTCTAACTGAAGTGGTGTTAAACTGCAGATACAATTGCTACATTTCTGTTATATCCATTTCTGGATATACCTTGAAGTTTAGGCGTTGGTGTAAAGAACAAATCGAGTTATGCAGGTACAAATTTTCATAGCATTTGTGCTCTAACTTGTTTCCAGGGAGTGATGTATGGGGATCCAGCTGCATCTGATCTTTGGGATTAGGCCTGTTTTGAAGATCAGGCAGTTCTAATCATAAGTCATCAGAACTATCAAGTTCTGTTGTGAGAGATCTAGAAAGCAGCTAACTGTGAGGACTTCCTGAATTTTGAATTGCAGCAACAGTAAAACCTATAGTAGGAAGAGACGTCCTCAAAATTCTACAAGGACAGCCCTAAATAATATAATAGTAGCATTCAGCCTTTGAAAACCCCTTGGAAATTGTGGATAACAGTCTTCAAATTACTTACTGATGTAAGGTCCTGACCCGAAATGTCGACAATTTCTTTCCCTCCAACAGATGCTGCTCGATCTGCTGAGTTCCTCCAGAGATGGGGATCGGGTGATCCGAGTTCCTCCAGCAGATCGTTTATTGTTCTAGATTCCAGCATCTGCAGTCTTGTGTCTTCAAATTACTTAGCCTTTTTACAACTACTAACATAGAGATACTTGTGAGATGTCAGCAGATGGTAGAGAAATGGCTTTTGTACATTGGCAGTTATAGTTGCCCAACTTCCACAACAGCAGAGAATTTTTAAAATTGAATATTTTTTTTCCTGAGAGGAGTTTTTCTGTCATTGTGGTAGCTGGGTAAAGAATTCCCCACTCCATAAAAACCAAAATGACTAGTATTCTCCAGAATCCTATTTCAGGACTATTTATGTGGCAGTCTTTGGATTAAATTTGAGCTGTGTATAAAACCACTTGTAGTCGAACCACTCCAGTGTGACATAAGCTGATCAAGATGCAGACATTACAACATGAAGAGCACTTGGGGAGCGGGTGGATGGTAGCATGTTGTAAAGTTAGAAATTATGAGTTCTAACAGTCAGGAGAGATTCTGATTTAAGGTAGGTCAAGGAAGGGTCAACTTATATTTATGTGCTGATTTTTGCTTCTAAACTATCACTCTGTTTGTCTGACATTAAATGCCAGCTGGACAAAAATTACTTCCAACTCACTGTTGCAAAAACTGCATCTATTAACTTCACCCTCCAATGAACTCCATTTCATAGCCAGCGACCTCTATCCTCTGCATGCATTAATCTGAAATTTAACCATATTGCATGTAACCTTTCTGTGATATCTGATTGAAGTGAACTCTGCACTATATGTCCTCAACAATACTAAGGCCACCTCTGTAGCATTATCCAGCTCTGAAACCTAGTTGTTAAAACCCCCAAGCATAGTTCCATCTGTTTCTGGGCCTGTTTTAGAACTGTGCATTAGACTTTCATTTCTTTCCCACACTTCTTTCCCCTTTTGGTTAAAAACTTTATCTGCTGTATAGACACCATTTCCGTCAGCTGGTTTATTTCCTCTTGAAGTCTGTCACCCTTCACATTTTACCACACTTCCAAGTTTTGAGTCATAAAAAAAAATTCATAATTGTGGTCAGTTTCTTCCAATTCCAAGTCTCCAGTGTTTTTGTTTGGAAGAAAGTAGTGGACTTATTCCAACTCTTGGGCACATCACTACATATCTTCCTTGACTCTGAAGAGTAAGCATTAACCATTCACCACAATGCGCTTCCTGCTCCTAAACCAATTTTGTATCCATGCCACTACTATATCTTTTATTCCATGGGCTTCAGCTTGGATGACAAACTTATTAAGTGGCACTTAAACAGATGCCTTTTAAAAATTCTTATACATATCACTTGCATTGCTGTCATCAACTGATGAGTTCCCCACACCCCCAACTACCAGTATTTTGAAATTAATCCCTGTAGTACATGAAAGATTGAAGTGAAGGAGGCAAATTAATCTTTCCCCATTCTGGCTGTGGTAGTTGAACCATGCTGAACTACTAGACCACCTTAGAACGAATGAGTCATGAGCTTCTTGGGTTCCTGGCTCTGGCAAAGACAATATTTTGCTGTTTTTTCCTTGTACGGTGTGGGCATTCAGGGAATAATGAATTGATAAAGAGCTCTGGGTAGACATGGAGACTGGAGCAACAAATCCATGCACTCATTCACACCCTAAACCCTTGGGTAAACCCACAATCTAGGCACATATCTATTCCTGAGCTGCTTTCTGCTCTCTACTTGAGGAGGAGATGAATTCCTCATGTCTTTATTTGTACCTACTGATGTGCAGCTGCATGCTGCAAATTGGAGACATGGCATACATCAGTTGCTGTTGCCTGAAATGATTTGGGGTAAAAGAAGTTTGGGATTTTACTGCCCTTCACCTCTTGAAGTGTGGAGCCAAGAATAGCCCTCATCCCTCAGCAAAGCAGTCCCTGCATGGGAGTGTCAAGCTTTGCCAGCAGATATCTGTCATCACTGCCTCCAGAAGAATTCCTGGCTTGAGGACTCCAGGAAAGGGGTGGTTGCTCCCAGTTATTCTCAGCTGAGTCTTCAGGAATAACTGTCCCACTCAGAACCTCCAACTCCTCCCATTGTCTTGACAAGGATGGTCTTGCCTTTAGGCTATGGCCTTCTGCTCCAGCCTGTTTTGAAGGTCCAGCAGGATTATGACTAAAATATCCATTTTTTTAAGGAAATAAAGAGATGGCTTCAAATCAGAGTCATTAAGAATACTCAAAAATTGCACGTTATAAGATCCTGACTAATTTAATGCTACAATTAAATACAGTGGAACAATAAGAAGACATATATTCCAAAATGGAATCTCGGCCTTTATATCAAAGTGGGCCTTCATTGAAGTTTCGTTGATATTGAATTGCTCTTGATTGCACAAGGAACCACACCTGACTTGGTCAGCATTCTTTCTTTCAACAACAGTTATGCAAATTAATAAGAAAGTCATTTAAAGTTATTAATAAGAAATTAGTAAGCAGAATTTGTCAGATGGATTTTGTTTATTCTATCTTGGGTTGTTCAAATCAAATTTTAATATTTTTTCTTGACAATGTCATGTTCTGTAAGCGAAATATTGCATTGAGGTGTTATTGAAATTTAATGGTTTTAATATCTGAGTTTTGCAGATGTTTTGGCTATTGCACAGCCCTAACTAGCAATGACTAGCATGTGGCAATTTTGAATATACGATTAGTCCTACAATGCTAGATGAAATCTAGGCTACCACAGGCAAAAATAGAAACTTACAGACTGGAATCAAGGTCATTGCAGTTGAAAATAGAAATGGTTTCCACTGTATTTAGGTTGTGAAAAGCAAGTGTTGCAGTTTAAATTGAGAGCTGGAGTTTAAACCCAGCAGTGGGC
This sequence comes from Rhina ancylostomus, assembly GCA_030265395.1. Classification (NCBI taxonomy): domain Eukaryota; kingdom Metazoa; phylum Chordata; class Chondrichthyes; order Rhinopristiformes; family Rhinidae; genus Rhina; species Rhina ancylostomus. Next base: position 40,979,181 of record JARFYF010000017.1, on the reverse strand, counting down.
TTTAATATAAGGGATTATGAATTGGAAATCCAGAATGAACTGCATTTTGAATGCCCTTTCTCTGATTGATTGGCTTGGGTCATATGAGAGCTAGGTGGGGAGAATGTAATTACCAATGTTGCTTCATCATTTGGAAGTATGCTGCTTGTTTTAGAGCAGTATTAAGAAGAGGAATCTTCAAATTTTCTGATGTGAAGAAGCTAAGATATCAGTGACAAAACTGGAGACAATGTCGGGAAAGGTGGGGATGTAAAATTTGTTTAGATTTTTCCCTCTTCACTTGGGTAATATGTTTTTAGTAATTCAAATATAGGGGAAAATTAAATGTTAATGTATTCACACTACCTCCATTTGCTCTTTATCTCAATTAATTTTTATAAAATGTGTGTTTCCAATATTAAATGGCATGATTTTTTTGCTGCACTTTGAATCTAGTTTTAGTGGTGTGGCTTTTTTTTGCATAAACTCATTCTCTGACTTGGTCTAAACAACATAGACCAGCAAGATCTATATTAATCTGACATGACAATTCACAAGAACTGTCATTGATCTCATTTTCTTGGATCAATAAAGGAATTTAAGCCTAATGTTCAGGCACTACTGCCCCTAGTTTGTGGCTTTTGAAATTTGTGTGAGGACCTACTTCTAAATGATTTCTTGCACATTGTTCCGGCCCTCTTTGGGATCCCATTCTGAGTTCCTAGATTCCAGTCAAGTATCCTGCTTTGGAATTGACAGTTAAGTGAGAAGAATAACTGCAAGGATGACGCACAGTAGAGCTAGTGTTGCCCCTGTGGAATCTTAGCCTAATCATCACCGTTATAGCAGAAATGTACTCCATGTAGAAGAAATTGTGGTCGATGCTTTCTAATTGAATGCAATATATATTTACCTGCTTTTTTTTTGTAGTACAAGCTGAATGGGGATGTATTTTTTGTTTTTATTATGCTTTTCAATGAAGCTTGTCTAAAGTGATTTCCTGTCTCTTTGCTGTTGTAATGCTAAAGTGAGTGTGAAAATAATCTACTTCAGTGTTAAAGTGCTCAAGCTCACTCAAACTTGCTTCATAAGATAATGTAGAAACCTATATTTAAGTAGCCTAACAAATTATAGTATGGCAACGTTAGCTGTGCCTGATGCGCAGAAATGAAACAACAAACGATCTGCCAGAGGGACTTGGTGGGTCAGGGATTATCTGTAGTGGGTGGAGGCTTAGGAATTGTTCAATTTGAGTCGAAACCCTGCATCAGGACTGAGGGTGGAGATAGAAGATCACTAGTATAAAGAGCAGAGGGGGAGTGGTGAGACGGGAGCCAGCTGATGATTGGTCGATGGGAGAGGGGTGAAGGATGATGGGTAAATGGAGCCGAGGAGGGGAGATGGAGTTGAGAGACGGAGGAAGGTGGATGATAGGTGGAGGCAGGTGGTGGGAGGGAAGGGCGAAGGTAGAGACAAACAGGAGGATGATAAGTGGGAACACAAAGGCTGTCAGTGCTCGAAGGTGATATTGGGAACTATTAAGGGAGAGGTAGAGTGGGTAAAATGTGTGGGTTGTTGGTGGATGGAACCAGGAGGGCAAGGGTGCAAAAATGGGTGATGGGGAGCTGCAGATGGGGGTGGTAGTGGTCTAGGAAACGGGACGAGAATGGGAGGACTGAAAGAGAACCGGAAGGAGAGATGGCGTGGTGAACAGGAGGGGAGGGTTACCTTAAATTAGAAAATTTAATGTTCATACCATTGGGTTGTAGACTTCCCAGGTGGAATACAAGGTGGTTGTTCCTCTAGTTTGCATTGGATCTTGCCCTGGCAGTGGAGAAGGCTGAGGACTGACAGATGGAGAAGGCAGGAGTGGGGAAGGGAGTTGAAGTGGCATGCCACCAGGTGCTCAGAATAGCAGTTGCAGACAGTGCAATTGCCTGGTCTGTCCTTGGTCTTGCCGATGTAGAGGAGGCCACAGTGGGAGCACCAAATGTAGTAGACGAGATGCACGTGGCAGGAGGGATCACCCTCCTCACTGTTTCCACCTTCACCCTCCCCACTCCCCCCACCTGGTTCCATCTGTCATTTTTTTTTCTTGTCTGGCTCCACCTATCATCCACCTGCCTCTGTCTCCCTCCCCTACCTGGGTCTATCTGCCCATCGTCCTTCACCTCTCTTTACTCTACCAATCACCTATTGGCCTGTGTATTGCTACTTCCCCTACTCCTCTTTACTATCTTTAATCTCCATTCACAGTCTCTTGTGGCTATGTAGAAATGAAATGTGCATATGCATGTGTAACTTGTTTTCATTTCTGTTCAATTTGGAGTCGTAGAGGAAGGAAGGTTAATAAGGTGGGATATACAAAAAAAATTCTAGTAGATGTTAACTCGGTGTAGCTTTATTTCAAATTCTTAATGGGAAAGAGATGAAACATGAACTTCTATTTAATCTACAATGTTACAGAATATCTGAGCCATTTACTTCTCACTGTACTGCATTGTGGGTTCCTCTCGGGAGTTTTTAAAGCAGGAAGCTTGGAGAGTGTGACTGAGTCACAAGGAAGTTTACTTTTGCACAAAATGGTCTACATTTGAAGTAATTTTGGGTGCACATTTTTCTATCATCACGAAGAATCCAGCAGAGACTATTTTTGCACAGTTTCTCCTTCACTGCTTCAACACAATATACATCATACATTTTCCTGAAAGAAAAATATGGATTTTTTTTTGCCTTTTAAATGTTTATTTTAATCAATCTGTTTGGGCAGAGTGGAGATAAAAGTTGATTTGAGTATTTGCATTTTTATCTATTATTCCAGCTGAATCCTTTATGGATCGAAGCAGTGTTAGAGGTTGATATTGTGCATTCCAAGCATGAAGGAGCTCTCAAGGTAGGTTTAATGCTGTTAATCATGCCATAAATGCCACACTACAAACACTGACAGTCATAATTTGCATTTCTATTCTGGCACATTCTTGCCCCACCTGCCTAATCAGTTGGTGACTAGGCACCAGCAGGCATCCATCCTAATTGTCACAGTTGCCACAGTAGAAATATAAAAAGAAAGAAAAATTGGGAAGCAGTTTTATAGATCCGACCCGTAAATATTTCCTGAATTTGTAGCACCACGCTACAAATATGCTTGCTATTGTAAACAGGATTACCAATCACTAGAAATGGTGTATGGTTCCAATCTCCAACTGATGGTGGGCTTGTTGCTACTATGGGTAGCTTTGTTACTATTGCATCAACCCCTTACAACACTCTTCAGTGCCCTTCACTGAGTAATTTTGTCTTGTCCAGCATCGTGATGGAGGACTGCCTCAACACAAGAAGCAACGGGAGAAATCAGCTTCATAGAGATACTTTCATGAAGTTTCTCAATTTAAACTGCCTTCACAATCCTCAAAAAAGGCAGCATGGGACTGGGTTCTATGTTTTGATAGAAGAACAAGTTACTCACTCCATCCAGTCATTGGATGGGATAGGAAAATTAACCTTGTTTAGCCTTTATTATCAAATCTATACTCAGATTAAGCAGTGAAACTGTTGAACTACATTGGGGGGTCTTGTTTTGGGCAGTTGTTGGTAAAAGATCTCGATTGCAGAGAACAAATACACTATGACTTTACCTGTGACATTTTTCTAGATGTGGCGAACCAAAGCAGCTAACCTTAATCTCCAGGGCACACAGATTAATGAATCATCCTTTGCAACCAAGGTAGTGATTCATCACGAAATTGGTTTTAGATTACAGCATTTGTGGTCTAGACATGTATTTTGGTAGCCAACCACAGAACATAACCCAAGCAGTGAGATAGTATTTCATGGTAGTTGCGTGGCTGGGGATACGTGAACGTTTTTTTGCGGGGAATATGCAATATTAATGTCATTAAATGCCAATTGGAGATAGTGACATGGGCTCTCGTTGGGGGTGGTCATTGTCTGGTAGTCATGTTTACTTGCCACTTTGGCCGATAGCATGAACATTGTCCAGGTCATGTTGCATTTGGGCACTAACTGTTTCATTATCTGTGGCAATACAAACAGAAAATGCTGGAAGTACTCAGCAGATCAGGCTGTATCTGTGGGGGTGGGGGGAATGGAGCCAAAGTTTGTCAGAACTCGGAGACAGAGAAGTTTGTTAAGCTGCAGAGGTGGGAGAGGAGCTGTCCCTGATAGGATAAAACTAGAGTGGCCATGGGGATAAGCAGTAAACAAGGCTGTCTGGTTAATGAGTAAATGGGAGCAGTTAGAGTGTGAGAACTTTTGTCTCCTTACCAGTTCTGACAAAGATTATGATAGCAGAGTATGGAATTTTGACTGAAAGTATAATTTTGTGTTTGGTCAGGCTCTTGTTGCTTTCAACACTTCCAAATCTGGTTCCTTGTTAATATTTTGTCCTGTTTCATTACTAGAATGCTTTGTTTTAGTAGTTTGGTGGATCATGTCCGTAAGCAGAAGCATATTTCCTTCCCTAAAGGTTATTAATGAACCCCAAGGGTAGTTTCATTATTACTGATAACTTTTTTTATTGCAGTTTGTTTAGTTACCTGCATTTTAATTTCCCCACTGCCATAGTGGTATTTTCAGTTCACTGATCGAGACCTCCAGATTAGTGAACAAAGTATTTTCCTGGGGAAAAGCAACAGTTAAGTGTAAATGCATGAGCCTTTTTATCATGCTCTTTGTTTGCTCTGTCATACTGAACTAAATGTAATGAAGAAAAAACACTTCCCAGGTGTGTAAGAGAAGCCAGAACTGTCTTAATTGCACATCTGACTGCAAAGTGATCTACTCTTAACTTCGACTCTTTGACTCTTAACTGACCTGTGAAGTGGCTGAGCAAGCTACAGAAAGGTTCACAAAGGTTGGACTTGCCAGAAATGTCCACATTGTAAGAATGAATAAGTTAAGAGGGTACATGGTGGATGGCTTGCATGAATGTATTTTTTTTCCATCTGTGATGTTATATTTGACATCTTGCATTTTTAAAGACCATGCCAATCAAATTGCAGATTGAGAAATTTGTCTTCTCTCATGCAATTATATAGAATTTATTTGTTATGAATAAGAAAGTGATATATTACCATAGTATTGGCTAAAGTGCATAAATTAACCTACTTGGTACCTTTGATCATTTACATCATGTTTCACTTTTGCCTTAGTTACAGTAATAGCATAAATAACAGCATTGTGAATAGAGTACCAATGCCCCACTCTAACTTTCAGGCTACTCACTGGATCACTTCAAGCTTTCGCTCCATGAAGACCATTTATAATCAGGTTGGATTGTTGCTCATGTACTGCATCACTCAAACAATTTCAAAGTACTTTGATTGTATTTAGGTTGATCTTTTTTTAATACAACAAAATTACTCTAAATGGATGTGATGGTTGAGATGGGCAATGTGGTCATTTGCACATCTCTAAATATGTCAGAGTAAGCTATCTGAAGGACTGGATTGCAAATGTTATTCCAGTTTGTTTAGATCTCCTGAGCCAAAAAGAAGTGTGTATACTGGAATACTGGAACTAAAACAGAAAAAGCCAGAAACATTCCGCAGGTCAGACAGCATCCAAAGAGATATTGAACTGAAACATTAACCCTTCATTGGAAATCAGTGAACTTTTGGTGATTGGGGATGGTGTGTTCTTGAGGGAGCAGCCATTTTGGAGGTTACTGGTGAGTAGGCTAGTTCAAAGTGTGAAAGGGGCAGGGGGAAAGAAAAGGAAGCAACAATGGGGAGATGTTTAGTGCAATTAACACCCTCTGAATGAGATGTCAGGGAAGTTTTCTGGGAGAGATTGAAACACAATGGATCCATTGAAGCTGACGAAAGCCATAAACTCCATTAGGAAAGATTAGAGACTAAAATAGTAGCAGGATAT
>JARFYF010000017.1:40945059-40969592 GCA_030265395.1 Rhina ancylostomus | reverse complement strand
GAAGAACCTGCAGAGGTTCTCTCTGGAAGGACTGCAATGGTTCAAAGCAGTGGCTTTCCATTACCCAAGGGTACTTAGAATCAGAGTCATAGAATTGAACAGGATAGAAACACGATGTTTGGCCCATCGTATCTAAGACAGCCATTATTCCTAATTATATTAATCCCACTTGCCTGCATTAATTTCATATCCCTCTATTCCCTGCTCATTTAAGTACCTGTCAAGGTGCCTCTTAAATCCTGTAACTGTTCCTGCTTCCACCAACTCCTTTGGTAATTAGGGATGGGGATAATAAATGACGGTCTTGTCAGCAATGGCCAGATCACAAAAAAATGACTGAAGATAACTCTCAGAAGTAATAATATTACCAATGGACTAAAATCAGTGCATTTGCAGCAAGCATACTGCATTTTTTTCAAAGAGAATAAACATTTGGCAGCAGAGCTTGGATTGGAGAACTGAAACTTCAAAGGCAAATTTGAAGCCAAGAGAAAGTGAAATCAAATTCCCTCAAGACTTGTGACATAGTAAAATTAATTAGTGGCATGCAACAAATGGGCTATTGGAATCTCTGAATTAGTGCTACAGGTCTGGTGGTAAAAGTCAGTGACTGTCATGTCTATCCTGATAGTAGGTTTTTGGAACTGGTGTCACATTTCAGTGATTAGACCTCAAATTTCCTGATTTTGCCCAGAATTTCACATTTATTGAAATTGAGACAAGCAATTCATTTCAGAATGGTGATCTTGCTGCAGTTTCACCTGACACTGGTTGGGATAACGTTTACTATTGGGATCTTCTAATCATCCAACTGTTCTCGTTAGCTTATCTGCACCATAAAAAGTGCTATAGGATTAAAGTGTAAAAGTCCACAGCTCTTCATCCATTGTTGGACACTTCACAGTCTGCATTGTGTTTGAATGAAAATCTGGAATGGGGCTTGGGGTGAGCAAGGCCACTAACTGGGTGCCAATTCATACCTAAAAGAGACACGTTGTAGTCACTGGCTGGAAATCATCACAGTTTCACAGGGGTGAATGTTCTCACAGTTATGGAGTCTGGACAATTATTGGTCAGTGGATAAGGATAGAGGGGTTGGAGAGTCAGAGTTCAGGACCGAAGCTGAAAAAAAACATAAGATTGTAAGAAATAAGCAAAGGAGTAGGCCATCTGACTCACGAAGCCTGGTCTGTCATTCATTAAGGTCATGGCTGATCTAGCATTCCTTATCCACTTTTCTGTCCTCTCCCCATTCCTTTGATTCCCTTACCAAGTAAAAATCTATCTCAGCTTTGAATACATTCAAGAATTTAGCCTTCATGGCTTTCTGGAACAAGGAATTCCAAAACCCCACACTCCCTGGAGAGAAATAGTTCTTCCTCATCTCAGTAGGTGCCCCTTTATTCTGAGGCTATTCCCTTTTTTCCTAGACTCTGCCATGAGAAGTAAACTTCTCCCCCAGATCTTACCCTGTCAAAAAAGAAGCTGCTGGAGGAACTCAGCAGGTCAGGCAGCTTCCATAGAGGGAAATGGACAGTCAACATTTTGGGCCGAGACCCTTCATCTGTACTGAAAGGGTAGAGGGGAGGTAGTCAGTATAAAGAGGTGGTCAAGTCCCTCAGAATCTTACATATTTTAAAACATTGTTCTTCATTCTTCTAAATTCCATTGAGTACAGTCTCAGCACGTTCCCCCTCACCTCATAATATGCCCCTTTCATACTTGGATTATCCCAGTGAACTTTCTCTGAACTGTCTCCAGTGATGTGCTTTCCTTAAATAAAAGGACCAACATTGTTCAATTTCTTGATGTGATCTCACTGGTGCCTCGTACAGTTGATGTGATCTCACTGGTGCCTCGTACAGTTGATGTGATCTCACTGGTGCCTCGTACAGTTGCAGTAAGACTTTGCCCTTTAAATAGGCCAACCTCAAGAAGTGAAAAACAGCAATCCATGAGCTTTCTCTATTACTTGCTGCACCGGTGTGCTGGCATTCTACTTTTCATATACAACTGCCTCCAATCCTTTTGTGTTGCAGTTTTGTCTATTTAAATAACAATCTGTTTTAAACATCCTCCCTTCCAAAATGAACAACATTCTCATACTATACAGCATTTGCCAAATTTTTGCCCACTTACTTAAACTGACAATATCTCTCTGCAACTTAATTGTATCCTCTCTCAGCCTGCCTTCTCATCTATTTTTGTATCATCTGCAAATTTGACTGCAGTACACTTGCTTTCTCCCTCCAAGTTAATTAATATACATTATAAACAGCTGTGTTCCCAACATTGATCCCTGAGACCACTTGCCTCTACCACCATTGGCTTACTTACAGGTTGCCAATCTGAAAATAAAACCCTTATCCCTCTTATCCACATCCAATGATTCTTGTTAGTTACATTCTATCCATGCTAATACTTTACCTGCAGCACCATGATCTCCTATCTTCTGGAGTAACCTTGTCAAGAGTCTTTTGAAAACCCCAACGTATTACATCTACTAGTTCCCCTCTATCCACTCTGGATGTTACTTTTTCAAGGATCTCTGTCTTCTTAGCACCATAACATCAAAGAGTTGCACAGCATTTGCTTATTTCTGTGTCCTGATTTACAAAACATTTCAGTTTCTGTATAAACTAAGCTGTGCATTTTTGGATATATTGGGCTGAAATTTGCAGGAATAGACCAACAGTTCAATGTGGAACCGCCTGCATTACTCAGTGCAAATGCCACCAAGTTCAGGATTCCTGTGTGATTGTAGAAATCCCGAACTTCCTGGCTGATCATTTTTGGCCACGTTCCCAATGCACTCCTAATGGTGTCTGATGCTGAAATGCAAACTTGCAGCAATTTCCTAGGTTAAACCTTGCACAAGAACAGCCAGTCCATTTATTTCAAAGGCTAGGGAGAATCGCAGTGAACAAAGATAACTATTAATGAGTTTGACATGATTGAGTTTCTTTAAATATTTTCAACTGTTTAAAAGAGGTTCTAAGATTTTTTTAGATTTTATTGTTTAAATTTTAATAATAAACATTTTAATTGTCATTGGCATTGTTAGTGTTTTTTATTGTTTCTGAACTTCATCAAAAATGTTTGTAGCTTTTGACAACCAGCAAAATCAAGGAGTATTTCTGTTTTTACCTTTGTTCTGGATGGGTTGCACAAGTCAAGTTCCCACTTACCAATACTTCTCAGGCAGTCCCTTGGGATCGAGAGTGACTTGCTTGCACTCTGGTTTTGTGAGTTCTGAGGTGATTGATGAAGCCAGTGTGCCAAGTGCAGATGTGCACAGATGGGGTAGGAAGTACCTGATGGAGCAGCTGGGTGGGTAGATTAATCTGCCATTTTCCACAGGGCTTCTGTGTGCTCCTGGTGCATGCATTCAAGGTTCAAAATATCACCCACACACTCGACCCGTAACATTGACTATCCATTTCAGATGCTGCCTGACCCGCTGAGTTCCTTCAGTAGCTTGCTTTCTGCTCTCAATCATCATTCTCACACCATGGAGGGAGAGTCATCAAGCTTGGGGAGCTCGCTGCTGGCAGCAAATATGGGCCCATTTTTGAGCATTTCAAATCCACTGCTTTATTTCTTTTGAGATTTTATTTTTATTCATTTTCTTTGTGTTACAACTGGCTCAGAAAGAGTGCATCAGGTAACTGAGCCATGTGACAGGAAAGCCTTTCCATGTCTGTCATTCTGATCCTTGTGACACATGAGGTATACAAGATGATAAGAGGCATAGATCGAGTAGACAGTCAGACTTTTTCCCAATGCGACAATGGCTAACATGAGGGACATAATTTTAAGATGATTGGAGGAGGCTTTAAGGGGGATGTCAGGGGTAAGTTTTTTTTTTACACAGGGTGGTGGGTGCGTGGAACACACTGCCGGCAGATGTAGTGGGAGGAGATACATTAGGGACATTTAAGGGACTTTTAGATGGTCCCCTATTTTTCTATCTTTCATGTGTCTATGTGGGAGGGAAGGGTTAGATAGATCTTAAAGCAGGATAAAATGTTGGCACCACATTGTGGGCCAAAGGGTCTGTACTGTGCTGTACTATTCTATGTTCTATGGCCTGAGTCAATGTGGTCCTGCCAAAACTGCAACTTTACCTCCAGTATTGTGATTTTTTTTCCCCCAGTTTTTGAGCTTTCAACCTGTTTTAATGCATGCAGCAAAATCTTGTAACGTATCAGTGTTGACTGGCTTATTTGGATGTAGTGATGAAAGGAATTCAGTAACTGTTTTCACAAGGAGATCTCATTTGCATCTGATGATGTCCTCTGCACTGTACACTATTTCCACGATGGATCACAACAATATTCACTTCTTTCATACCCAGTGTCTTTTTATAAGCAATTTCCACAAATCTGTTCTGTACACGCATCCTCTGTCCGAGGCACATATCTCGTAGTTCTATGTGACCCTCTGCAATTGGGTTGCAGATCTGAAATGCTTCCTTTCATCCTTTACTTCTAATTTAAATCAGAATCAGGTTTATTATCACTAACATATGTCATGAAATGTGTTGTTTTGCAGCAGCAGTACAGTGCAAGGCATAAAGACATGCGTCATGTTACAAAAATAAATAATGCTAAAGAGGAATAATGAGGTAGTATTCATGGACCATTCAGAAATCTGATGGCGAAGGGGAAGAAGCTGTTCCTGAATTGTTGAGTGTGGGTCTTCAGGCTCCTCCCTGATTATAGTAATGTGAAGAGGGCATGTCCCAGATGGTGAGTGTCCTTAATGCTGCCTTCTTGAGGCATCGCATCTTGAAGGTGGCCTTGATGGCAGGGAGGGTTGTTCCCGTGATGAAGCTGGCTGACTTTACGACCCTCTGCAGGCTCTTTCGATCCTGCACATTGGAGCCTCCATACCAGGCGGTGATGCAACCAGTCAGAATGCTCTCCACTGTGCATCTGTAGAAATTTGCAAGAGTCCTTGGTGACATACTAAATCTCAACAAACTCCTAATGAAGTAGAGCCACTGGCGTGCCGCCTGTGTGATTGCATCAATGTATTGGGCCCAAGATAGATCCTTGACAAAATCATTAACTCTGTCACAATTCGCACCTAAGTTCAGTGGCCTTCAGATATGACATTTAATATCCTGGTTGGGAGGAGAATTTGTCTGCTCACTTTATGCACTGGAACCCCTTTTTGCTTATATTAGTAGCTAAATCTGAAATTTCAATTTAGTGAAAATGTGTGCTTGTACCTGTTAATGGCATATCAGATGTCAACTTTTTATAAAGAAATTAATTTGATAAGCAGTGTGGAGCAGCTCTGTTCTTAACCTTTTCCACTTACTTAGATGAATGTGAATGCTCGTGTGATGGCTGACGGCTTGATATCTTTCCCAGTGGTCCTTGCCATTGGCAGTCTCCCCCAGGACTAGATTTTGAAACTGGGATTCTTGGATGGTAAGAAGTCAAAGATATTGGAGAAGTCTGTCCTCAGATTCTGCCCTCAGTTTTTTTTTGATAGGACTGTATGCAGCACATTCCTGTGGGCGCATAGCATTTCGGGAGTTCTGTTTCAGTCTTTTGACCTGTAGCTCATTTTTTTGTTGTTACTTTGTAAAGTATTGACCACCTCTGTACGTTTGGCTCAATATTTTCCATTAAAAATTTCTATTAATGAAGATGATGGAAACTGTTACTGTAAGTTTGGCAGACTGCAGTAGCACTTCCTGCAGATGAAAGTGCAGCAATCCTTTCTCCTGGGAAAGGGGCACTGGCTGCGTGGCAACTTTACGTGGGCAGTTTCCATTCTAAATATGAATGTAGAATTTTACGAGGCGGAAAGCTGATGAGAAGTGATGCAAGATTTTGGCAGCAGTATCAGGCATAACATATCAAGTCGAATAACGACTGAAGATGCACACATTTGTTCAGAAATGTATTAATAATAAATGCAGAATGTATCGACTTCAAATGTAGACTGAATTTAGCACTTGGATCCTGAAGTACCAACTTAATCTTTTCTAATTTTATTCCACTCAATCAATGCATTTCTTGATTCCTCTATGTGATAGAAAATTTATTGAGTTTTTAATATATTATACATGTATATAAAAACCTAATTCTGCCTATACTTGCCATATAGTATCATGGTTGCACTTCAGCACTTCTCTGCTTTTCTGCTTCTTCTGTTTGCTTTTTAAAATTATAATGTGAAATAGATATTGTAAAAATTAGGAAAGAATATATAATCTTAAAAATGTGGACTGAAATGGTTCTGTGCATGCCAGTCCAAATACCTATACTCCTTTTAATCTCACTTTGCTGAATCTTGCATCGACTTGGGTACTGTACATCAGATGAGACTCAACCAACACTTTAAAAACAAAGTGGGCAGGCACGGTATTGGAGTGGTTAGTGTAACGCTATTACAGTGCCAGTGACCCTGGTTCAATTCTGGCTGCTGTCTGTAATGAATTTGTACGTTCTTCCTGTGCCTGAATGAGTTTCCTCCGGGTGCTCTGGTTTCCTCCCACATTCTAAAAAATGTACAGGTTAGGAAGTTGTGGGCATGCTCTGCTGGCGCCGGAAGCGTGGCGACACTTGCGGGCTGTGCCCAGAACACTCAATGCAAAAGATGCATTTCATGATGTGTTTTGATGTACATGTGACTAATAAAGATATCTTAAAACAAAATATTTGGCTATTTTGGAAACCTGACTAACATAGGAAATATGACACAACAGTGACCATGCTTCAGAAGCACTTAATTGACTAGAATTGTCTTGCAACATCTTGAGGTCTTGAAGGTATTGAAAAGTGCAACACCTGCTTTTATACTTCACCTTGATGCTCTATCCCACTGAAGGATCAACAGATTACTGAAGATAAACATTCCTGCAGTGCTCTATAAGTAGCTGAGGATGTGATTCTGAAGATAGAGCAGGTCTGTCAGCAGAGTTCTGCTACAGGTCTCTGGGAATGTATTGATTATCGTTGCTTGTACTGAAGTTTGATCCTTGCTGTCAGAGAAAGAAGCATATCTGCTGGTTAAATCACAGGGCCTTGTGTACAGTGAAAGTGCATTTTGAGTTGTCTGTGGCTAAATGTGATTTCTTTTACCCAAAAGTATAAGAATAATAATTGACTTGAAGGCCCCTATATGAGATAAATAGAACAGTTTTCATTAAAGAATCTTGGTTTGATACAATTATGTGTTCATTGAAAGATTGTTTTTTATTACTAAATTTTACATATTTACAATTAACAGAAATATTCCAATAAAAGCTCCATTCCAACTTGACAAAATTGGCACTGAATTTTGGAACTAATTGAAAATCCAGAGCTAATGAACACCCTGGATATACAGAGCTGAAGAGGCAAGCTCGTGCAATGCTGGAGAAGCAAAAGCCTGAACTCGCCAGCAGCTTATTTGCTGCTGTGTTATTAACTTAACAAGTCTTCGTAAATAACCAGAAACTATTCCCAGTGTTAGTTGATGTGTGGATCATTTGCTGTAAATCCTAGCACCGGCTTTCTATTGCGCTATGCATCGCAAGCAGAATTGTGATTTAGTAAATAGTACCTGGAGTCATTTCCCAATGGAATTATCTGTTTCTCAAATTTCGATGATCTGATTCATTCAGGTACTGAAATGCAAGTTCAGAACAATAAACAATAGGTGCAATAACCAAAGCTTACTGTGGCAAAGTCAAAGCAGAGGAATTGTGTATTTCACAGGATTTCAAAATGTAAGAGGTGCCTTTTGAAGACTCTATTTTTCATCAATAATTCAAGTTCAGTAATCTGCATACATTTGGATGCTTGCATTTGGAAATCAAATGCTGTTTAGACATTGTGAAGCATATACAATTAACAAAGGACTGGGCTATAGAACAACAGCAACAGAATAGAAAACAAGCAATGCTGATATTGCACAACATACTTGTATCACTCTTGGACTGTTGTGCTTACAAGAAAGAACACAAGGAGAAATCAGTGGGATATCAAGTATAATGCAGACAAAGGCTATTTTAAAAAAAAAATCAATTTCTGTCAGCAAATAACCACCAAGGGGAAGAGTTCTCTAGAGCTAAAAGGTGGTTCTGCTTTTTTGTTTCGGAAAGTTTATAAGTATTCCAGTATTACACTTTACACGTCAATTTTGTGTTGAAGCATCGTGTTACTTCAGATGGTGATTCAAACTCATGCAGTTAAAGGGAAGTGAAAGTCCTGTTTAAGTTTGAAAGTTGAAATTGCTGCTGAATGTCTCAGTACTTAGTTATTTCCTAACCAATTTCTGCCTGTGTATTTCATATTAGGAACAGTAGTTATTAGGAAAACTGCTAAACCTATTTTAATTTCAGGTTTATTTTCAATACTAAACTTTGATTGGTCTGAGGTGGCGTGTCTCTTTTGATTAACATTCTTTTAGTTAGGCCATTATTGACGTAAAGATGAAAGACTTAAAGTTCTGTAAAGCAAAGAACACATTTTATCGGATTCCAAACTGGAGCCAGTAGGGGACTACATTTCTTCCCCCCGCCCCCCCCCCCACCCCACCACCCACCCAGTTCTGAAGTTAGTGTTAGTTTAGTGTAAAACTAAAATTAACATTTTCTGAGAAGCTGTAAGAAGTAAAATATGCTTTTCTGCAGAGTGATTTCTTTTCATGAGGTGTGAATGTTGCAGTCAGAAGTGGCCTTTAATGTCCATCCCCTAATTTTCCAATTTCCCTTGAAAAGGTAGTACTGTGGATTCCCCAGACACCAAAAGAATTTTTATATCTTGTGCAGTTGGCAATTTGCATGATTCACTTGTGAGTCTTACTTGGGTGATTTTTGACTCCAGGGACATTCCGGCTGAGACCAATCCTGAGCACACCTGGAAGTAACCACAGAGATGATTTGATGCTTGGAAGGAGTTGTGACCCTAAGTCTTTTGCTCTGGCTCAACTCAGCATGTCGTGACTAGATTGTACTGTCTAAGGTGATCTCAGCTAACTAAAGCAGGTGCTGCCGGCTGTTAACAGTAGGTCCCTGTGCCCTTTGGATGGTAAGAACTGCTGCGACTGATTGATATCCAGTGACTCCTGCTGGAAATCCGTTTTTTTGTAACATTTAATGCAGTCTTTTTCTAAGATAATGAGGTGGGTGGTGAGAATTGAGAATGTCAGTGCTAATTGCTTTGGATATGCCAGGATGCTTTTAAAATTCATTTCATATTAGAATCTCTTCTCCTTCCTCTTCTATCAACATCAGTGTACTTTGGTTTATAATCAGAATAATAATAACATGCCAATCTTGGTTCTGAATTTCATTCGGGTCTTTGGCCGCTAAATACACATATCGACCTGTACACTTAGGACAGACAATGCCCACAGTTTCTTAATGAAATTGAACTTATCTAATAGAGGAAGAAAAAAATAAAGTTCAGCAAACTGAGCTGTGACTGCTATAGGGCAGAGATTATTCCTGGTGATGACCTACTTTGATTAGGTGACGAATTGTTGCTAGGAGACTTGAAATGAACATACTGTTGCCAGGTTACATTATGGATCACCTCTGACAGCACCCATACAGAAACCTAATGAAGCTCGTTAAGTTAGCTGTTTTTTAATCAAATCCATTGCCAACTAATTGTCATCCTTCCCTTACTGTCAAATTTACCCAATCACCCAATGAATGCTGCCCTTTTGTGGAATAGCAGTCCTCAGTGATGTTCCAGTTACTGAAAACATCCTATCTATTCTATCTATTTTATACTGCACTGAATCTGTGTGGACTTTAGTTTCATCCCTCAACCACCCCCCCTCCCCTCACCACCACCACCACACTCCCCTCAATCTGGTCATTGATGGAACAGAGGGTATTTGGTTGGGAATTTCAGCAAGCAAGAGCTGAGTAGCTAAAGCACAACTGCTAATGGAGTGGTAGGGAGAAGCAAATGGGCAAGCTGTCAAATCAAGAGATGTCATGTTTGAGGAGAAGGGCAAAGTGCTGGAAGATTTTGCAGACTAGGAGGAGCAAGGACACAAAGATTTAAGCACATGGCAGGATATTAATTAAGGTAGACTTTAGAGATCAGAGGGAATGGGAAAGGATTTGGGTCTGTTGAATTTTGTAGAGGGTTGAGAATGGAAGGACAACCAGCAGAACAATAGGAGTGACATAGTGAAAAAAGACGTGAAGGTGAATAGCACGAGGCAGGTGCATGACCATTGTCGTGGAAGTGTTGGTGAGTGACCACATTGAGGCAGTTACAGAATCAGCTCCAGATCTTGTTGGAGTCCGAGACTGGAAATGGTGTGGTTCAGCCTGAGGCTGTGGCCAAGGACAGCAATGGAATTGTTGTCAGGGTACTGAGGTAAAAAGCTTGGGCTCTGAGACCCTATAGTACCTTGGGTGCTATATGTATCAATTTGGTTGGAATGTTTTTTAATGACTTTTTTGGAGGAATTATAGAAGTGGTGATGTCTGTAAAGATGCATGTATGAAGTGTGGGCAGAGTGCAGAGGAGGAGGGGTAGAAGCGCCTTCAATACCAGGCCCTATCTGCCAAAAGGCAACAACTCCACACTTATCTCAGCAAACAGCAATGTATCAGGAGACTCCACTTGACACAGATGTATTAATTAAATTGGGCCACCTCCTGCAGCTCAATTGTAGTTGCAAAATAACGCGGTCACTGGTAGTGATATTAGTCATGAACCTCTATGCTGGCAGCACTTTAGTGTTGGTGCTGGGGACATATTAAATAATGTTTTCCAATTTGCAACAGACCACTACACCGGGGAAGTAATGTTGGCTGTTTGCTTCAGGAAAACCAATTCATCTCCCTCTCCATCGGAAGAGAGCAGTAAGCAGCACCCACACATGGGCTCTTGAGGGAACAAATTTCCCGTTTCTCATCCCTTTCTATGTGGCATTCACAGCTTCATGTATATATGTTTGACTTTGCTATGTATTTATGTTTTAATTTTGCTACATACTGTGCATAAAGAACATTTTCCCTCTTTGGCATTTCATAGGAATAGCCATTGGCCATGTGGCTTGATCTTATCATATTTTAATTGAAATGTATATGCTATATAACATAGTTTTCTTAGTTAATAAGTTTACATTGTACTTTGAACCCCCAATGCCTCTGGTTTTTAAACTCACTTGGCCAAATTTGGCCCTTGTGTCGAGGGAAGTCGTCGTCATTTTTGGCTCTTGTCCATGTTATGACCAACACTGTGATGAGGTCTTGAGCCAAATAGTTGTGGTCAAACTCAAACTGATCATCAATGAGCAAGTCATTGCTAAGTAAATGCTGTTTCCTAACACTGGTTTTGACCTCCTATGTGGAAGTTAGGAATCTTGTGTGCCTTTTCAACGACTTAACGTTCAGAAACTTCTGTGCTTGCACTCCATTTTAAAATGTTACTCTTTTGGTTTATTTTGGCTCTATTTTTCCCACTAACCACATCATTTTACTGTGTTGACTTGTATCCCCCTTGTATCCATTAGTTTATTAAAGAGCAGCGCTTCCAACTTTGTTTTCAGACTGGTGGAGTTGCAATCAATCACCACTGTGCTCTGTTTTCTGACCTGTATGACTTTAGAAACACGGATTTCAAATATACAGCATGTCTGATGAATGATATTTATAATCACCTGACAGACACATTTACACTTAAGGGGCATTTAGATGACATTTAAACAGGGAAGGTATAGAAAGATACAGTCCTATTGGGGGCAAATGGGATAAGTATAAATGGGCAAAAAGGTTGGCATGGATCTGGTGGCTGAAGGGCCCATTACATTACAAGAGTCATTGAGTCATTACTCAATGACTCTTGACATTAAGTGCACCATCACTGGCATTTCTCTCAGTTTCTTCATCAAAGAACTTCATCAAGGTAATCAGACATAATGTGGCCTGAACAACTTTGAGTTGGCTTTCTTTTATTAATCTGTTTTTCTGATCGTAATTAATATTGTTCCCAGAATCCCACCAATTCTGTTTTTGCATCTATGTAGGATTGGAGGGTTATGACCAGAGCCTTTGAGGCTTCACACTTCTCTCTGGGTTCCACTCCATCTGGATTGGGTGACCTTTCTCCTTTGGTATTTATTAAATCTGCTAACTAGTGACTAATTTCTAATGGATTATTAAATTGAATAAGTTGCTTAATGAAATGAACAATCCATTTATTTCAATTTTATGGAAATAATTTACATTTTCACATCATTCTGGAATCATTTGAAATAATCCATGGGTGTAGACTGGTTTAGAATTCATGGTAACAGTAAGGGAATTCTGTGCAAATAAAACTACTAGTGATTTGAAGTTGATTTTCATGTTTGCATTTCAATTTTGTAGTAGAGTAATTGAATTAAACAATTTTAATTAGATGGGAGAGTATATATTTAACATTGTAAAACATATGGATCATAAATGTTTGTCATAATTTTCATTCAAATTATTTTGTCATACTTGAAATGTTTCTCCTGTTATGATCTCATTAATTTAAATTAAAGTATAACTAATGGTCTTTTTAAATATGAAGATTTGTCCTAAATATTTTAACTTCAATGATAATTGGCCTCAAACTAATTTGCCAATTACTTTTTCAAAAAAAGAAATTGAAGGTTACTTTAATTTTGATGAACAATTTGTTTAAGGGTTAAGAAAATAATAATCACCTGAAGACTTTTGAATTATCTTCATTAAGAAACTGAGTCTGCTGGTTGTTGAAACACAAGTTAAGAAATAGATTATGAATGTCTTGACTTGGTTTTGTTGGTTAAGTAAGACCATCTGCAAAATGTGCAGAAATTGATTAAGAACCTGAATTTAGGATTCCTCTTTGGAATTATAAACCAAGGGCTGCATAAATCTATAGAACATTGAAGATAAGAGTTGTTATATTTCCGAGGTGAACACAAGGAAATTAGGGGCAGCAATGGGCCACCAGGTTCCTTAAGCCTGCCCTGCCATTCAATATGATCAGAGCTGATTTACAGTATGTTGGCCTCATCTCCTCTTCTGTGCCAGTTCCTTTTTGCCCTCAATTCCTCGATCTTTCAAATATTTATCTATTTTCACCTTGAAAAGTATCTTTGACTAATCCTCTTTCACCCTCGAGGTCACATAATAGCTTAGTAATCTTTCCATTGCCCTGGTTAATTTAAATTCTGCACGCTTGGTTATTTTAATTATTATGACTTTTAAACTTGCACTTTACTGCGGCATGTTTTTGAAATGAGAGACGTAAGAAATTTTGGTTTTTAAAAATTAAATGTATTGAATTTCTGAATGAGTGATTATTTAGTGATTAGACTATTGAAAGCATGACAAGGAAAATAAAGGTTTACTGAATCATTAATGAAGATGGTATGTTCTGTCAGCTTAAGTTGGCAAGCTAAACTTTTAGCTGTCTGCATGGAAAAAAAACGCTGGTGCAGAAGCTGCAAGATGTAATGAGAGGAATTTTTATTTATCATTGATTTAAACATTGACACATCCCTTTTATTTCTTTCAGGTTTCAAGTGCCCAATTTGTTCAAAATCTGTAGCTTCCGACGAGATGGAGATGCACTTTATAATGTGTCTCAGCAAGCCACGACTCTCCTATAATGGTACTGTACCAATTACTTCTATGTTTGCAGTGAATATGGCTGTTTCTTTTGAGAGTGTTGACAATGAAAGCATGGAATATTCTGTGAAGTGCCTTGATGTGTGTTTCTGTAGGCAATGAAAGCTAAGATAAAATGTCAAGGAATAGTAAAGTATGAACTTATATCAATGGTCCTTGACGTGCTGAGTTCAAGAAACTTGATTGAGGGAACTGCTGGGTTTTATTTCTTGCAGAGGTGGTGGTACAGACCAACCCCTTACCTGGTGGTAGATTTCAGAAAGTTTCATCAGGCCTCTTGCAAGTAGTTTCCAAAAGGTTTCCATTAGAAGACTCAGTGGTAGGTTTAGAACAGCATAGGAGGTGTTAAGGAAGCAGTCTGCTCGCTTAATGTCTCAGCATTAAAAATGTGTAATGCAGAGAAGAGGGGTCAGGATAAGGAAATGTTTCATCCTGTCAGTGTAAAAATAAAAGTTGCAGAAATGCTGTTGCTCTTTTTATAAGTACATTCATAGAACGATGCTGCATCTTTTTAACATAGTTTGCAGTGTATTAGTGTTTTGATAGTTCAGCTGTTGAGTTGTCTGCATTTGGGCATGTTCCTCAAATCTGGAATAAGTTTTTATCAAATTTCAGCACGTTGAAACAAAAACCATATAGCATGGCAATGTTGTGGCCCCACCTATGTTCCAAGTCTAGTCCTGCTTCATTTTGACTTGAGCTTGTCTCCTGTCATTCCAGGCTGCTTCATATATCAGTGAAGTAGATAGAAACAGATTGATTCCACTCTTGATCATGTACAGAACATTGGCATGCTGAATCTTGCTTTATCAATCTCCACATAGTTTTAAGTGGTAACAACATGGCTTACAGTCACTGCATTGAAGGGGTAAAGTTGAGTAATTGTAGTCTAGAATTGTATCGAGGATAACAATCTTCAAAATCTATTGCTTACATGAGGGAGAGGGGGAAGAGGGTAGAGCAACAGAACATTGCTGGCAAGTATAATGGAATTTATGTTTGGTCCATGTAATGTAAGTTGTAAGTACCTTGTACATACATGCATTGGGCATGTTGGAGCAGTTCTGACTGATTTGGTGCAAAAAAGACTTTGATGTATCAACTTTTTATTGTTTCTTGCAGTTTGATAAGAGAAACAGTTGCTTAACTCAAGAGAAACTTGCGTGCTTAATTTATTTTACTCCAGTCATTATGATATTCCGGTGTTAGACCCAGAAATTTGTCTGTGCAATACCATAAAAGGTATGTCAGCTAACTTTGTGTACATTTCAGGGAGACTTCACTCTAATTGAGTAATTCTGTCTGTTTCTGGTGTAATATTTTGATGTATATTACATGGATATGATGTATAAAACATTTGCATTTACCAAAAATCACAGGTTTGTTTGTGACCTCTGGAAACCATAAATATAAACTCACATAAGTGCCTGCACTGTTCTTAAGTCAAAGTTAAGGTCATCCTTGCTCTCAGATCCTTGTTAGTGCATAAAGTAAGACTTCGTGATATTGTAGGTAATTTTAGCATAGAAAGAGGACCGGCTAACTAACAAAATACAGGGTTGGGATAAGCAGGTCATTTTCAGGTTGGCATGCTGTAGCTAGTGGAGTGCCACAGGGATCATTGAAGGGATCTCCAATATTTACAATTTCTATTAATGACCTGATTAAACAACCAAATGTTTTGTAGCCAGATCTGCTGATAGTGCCAAGACAGGTGGAAGCAAGTTGTGAGGACCAAAAGAGACTTCACGGTGATAAGTAAGAGAATGCAACAGACAAGTAAGGGGTAAACATTTTCGCAGATGGAGTATAATATGGACAAATTTGTTGATTCTGGTAGGAAGAATAGAAAATCAAAATGTTTAAGTGGAGAGATGTACAAACAGATCTGCTTTTGGTTTTGCTTTTCCATATGCTTTCCAAATTATTTTCTATACTTTATCAAAATACAGAGTTAGCATAGAAAATAATTAGGAAAGCAAATGGAATGTTGGCCTTTATTGCAAGGGAGATGGAATATAAATTAGGGAATTCATAGTGTAACTATCTGAGATGTTAGTGAGTCCACACTCTGGATTATCAGCTACAGTTTGGTTTCCTTATTCAAGGAGGGATGTACTTGTGTTATAAAGGTGTCTCAGAGAAGATTCACTAAGTTGAATCCCTTGATAAAGTTGTTTACGTAAGGAACAATTGAGCAGATTGGACCTATAACCATTGGAATTTAGAGGAATGAAAGGTGATCTTATTGAAGTGTGTAAGGTCTTGAGGGATATTGACAGGTAGGTGCTGTTTCTCTGGTGGAGGTCTAGAGCCACGGGATACAGTTTCAGAATCAGAAGTTGCACATTTAAGACTAGAAGGAATTTCTTAACTCAGAAGCCTGTGAATTTTTGAAATTTTGTGCCTCAGGGCACTGGAACATAGAATATGTTCAAGGCTGAGATGCCTTGTTTTTGAACTAAGGGGTCTCAAAGGTTATGGGAAGCAGGCAGGAAAGTGGACGCCAAGATTACATCAAGCACGATCACATGGATGGAGAAGCAGGCTCAAAAGATGTATGGCCTGCTCTTGCTCATGTTTCTAATGTTCTTACGAAAACTCATATGCTGTGTTTCCTAATTATTGAGACTATGTTGAACATAAATATTGGAACTGTGGGAAGGCAGCAGGGCAGAGTGATGCAGGAACTGGTTATTGAGGCTGTCACTGCAATCGTGAAGAGATGCTAACTTTGATTTTCAAGGGAGTGAAGTATGTGGAAGCATCTTTTCTTCAGTTTGAAATTGGTTAGTTGAGGTGCTATTTCAATTAATTCCAAATAAAATTGTAAACCTATATCTGCACTGAATAATTACAAGAATACAATTGAGGAAGTGCAACAATGCTTTTGTTCCCTTTACCCAAATATAATCGCTTTTGTCGCTAAGGCCAGCTTTTCATCAAACAGGATTTGGTGAATCATAACTCAGTATTGAAAAATGAAAGCTTATCATAAGGTTACAGGAAAAAGTTAAATCAATCATGAAACATCTTTGCTTTGGAAAAGAAAATACCCAGAAATAATGTTTGTGGGAATGTCTTGAGTATAACAAGTTAATCAAGGTTTTTTTTACGATGCCGCATGATTTAGCCATTTACATTTTGTTTAAATGGGTTTATTATGCTTACTTTAAGTGTCTCCTCATAACCAGTAACAAGATTTGAATAGAGGAGCAATTAGTCATCTTAATTAACTACTTACTAGGAGCAAAGAATCTTTGAGACTCTGGAACTCTTTAAGATGCTGTCAGGATCTCTGTACGCAAGATATAGTTGCCTATATCATGAGGCTCATCATCTGGCAGCAAGGTCTTCAAAAGGCCAAAATGACCTTATTGGATTTTGAGAAAAGCTGCATTTTAGTTCCATCGTCCTCTTGATTTTAACAATCCCAGTGAGATAGTTAAGTGATTCTACTTTATCACTTTTCCCTCTCCTGATGGTGCAGACTTGTTGTGATTAAGAGTTCATTTGTAAGCTCCCAATAACACATGGAGTCAGCTTCTATTCATGTTAAGGCTTCATGGTGACAGGCTGTTTAATCACATCAGTTGCTCTGATCTGCTTTAGCCTGAAAAATCATAAGTGTGGACTTATAATAAGGATTGCTGGATAGCACAAAAACTGAATAGTACAAATGTTGACATTTGAAACAAAGCAAAACAGAAATGCCTAAAGTACTCAGTACATCAAGTAACTTCTTGGGAGAAGTGAAGTATGTTTAATGCTTCAGATCAATGACCTTTCATCAGAATTATTTAGTGATTAAGAACAGAGACATCTTACAATGCAACTGAGATTGTCTAACTCAAACTGAGTCTTGATGAAATTTCCTCCAATGAAAACTCGAAAACTCAACAACTCACCAGAAAAACTGACTGGGCCAGCAGGCTGACTAAAGATATTAACACTGAAGTGAATAGCTGCTGGATATGTAAATATTCAAGTCTGGATAAGGGCCTGGCAGGTTGTTGCTTTTTAGCTGTTCTAACTTGTTCTTCACAATCTCTCACCTCGCTCTTGAAAACCCACACAGCTTGCTTTGGTAGATGAATGCTGAAGATTACAGTGATTCACAAATAGAGCATTTGTTTGGCATATGAATTTAGACAAATGTTAAAGGCATAGAATGAAATAGAAATTGCATAGAATTCTTTAATCTTTCTCTGTTAAAGGTCAGAAAGTAGTACAGTATTGTTAGATGAGTTTGGAATCTATTATAATACCACAAGACTAGATTAAACAATGCCAGATAGAATAGTCGACAGGACATACTAAAATCATACCTTGAAAGCCGAAGCCAGCAGTATTTGCAGTGAGACAAAACTCCTTTGATAGAGCAAGCTTTCAACCAGCCAGAATTAATTGTTTTTGCTTTTATATCCTCTAACGAGGGTAAACTTGCTACTTGTCGGATACATTAATGATTTGGACATGAATGGGCAGGCATAGTTGTGGTTAGCATAACGCTATTACAGCGCAGCAGCCTGGGTTCAATTCCCGCCGCTGTCTGTAAGGAGTTTGTACTTTCTCCCCGCGTCTGTGTGAGTTTCCTCTGGGTGCTCCAGTTTCCTCCCACATTCCAAAGATGTACGGATTAGGAAGTTGTGGGCATGCTATGCTGGCGCTGGAAGCGTGGCGACACTTGCAGGCTGCCCCCAGAACACACCACGCAAAACGATGCATTTCACTGCGTGTTTTGATGTACATGTGACTAATAAAGATATCTTTAAGAAAACAACTGCTGGTGTTGTTGATAGTGAAGAGGATAGTCTTGGGTTGCAGAATGATATCGATCACCTGGTAAATTGAATGGAACAATGTCAGATGGAATTTAATCCCAATGTACGTATGCATTTTGGGAGGTCTAGTAGGGTGGTACATATTCCATGACTGGAAGGGCACTAGGGATATTGAGGAACAGAGGGACCTTGGGTGTGCAAGTCTATAGACCTCTAAGGTACGGGTAGATCAGATGATGAAGCCAGGAGAGATGCTGGCCTTCTTCAGCTGGGGAATAGAATGGAAAGGTATGGAGATCATGCTACAATATTGCAAAACTTTGGTTAGGCCACAGCTCCAGTATTGTGTGCACTTCTAATTTCCACACTATAGGAATGATGTGATTACACTGGAGAGTGAAGAGGAGATGTTGCCTGGGATGGTATGTTTCAGTTATAAGGAGAGAACGGATTGGCTGAGGTTTGTCCTCCTTGGAGTGAAGGAGGCTGAAGGGAGGACCTGATGGAGCTATAGAAAATTGAGGGGTATAGGTAAGGTGGATAATAACAAGGTTTTCCCCAATACACAGATGCCTAAAACTAGAGGGCATAGGTTTTAAGGCAAGGAGTGAAAGAGTTAGAGGGGATCTGAATTTATTTTTACCCAGAGGGCAATTGTGATCCTGAACACTGTGTTTGAGAAGGTGGTTGAGACAAATACTTCCACAACATTTAAGATGTATCAGGATGAGCACTTGAATCGCCAAGGCAGAAAAGGCTACAGACCAAGGGTTGGTAAATGGGGTGAGCATAGACCAGTACTTGATGTTCGACATGGATGTGGTGGGGTGAAGGGCCTGTTTCTATACTGTATGACTCTATGAAAACATGCTTCACTATATAAAATGAAAAAGGCAAACTTTATGAAGTAAAAGCAGAAGATGCTAATTAGGTATATCTGTGGAAAGAGAAATAACGGTTGATCTTTCAGATTGAAGATTGTCCATCAGAACTGGGGGGAGAAAAGAACTTTATGGAGTGTTTACTGTAAGCCTTGAAACTTCATAAGTAAATGTTCTATTTCAAGACAAGATATCCTTATTAGTCACACGTACATCAAAACACACAGTGAAATACATCTTTTGCGTAGAGTGTACTGAAGGCAGCCTGCAAGTGTCACCACTCTTCCGGCGCCAACATAGCATGCCCACAGCTTCCTAACCCGTACACCTTTGGAATGTGGGAGGAAACCGGAGCACCCAGAAAAAACCCACGCAGACACTAGGAGAACATACAAACTCACAGACAGTGGCCGGAATTGAACCCAGGTCTCTGGCGCTATAATAGCGTTACACTCACCGCTACACAACCATGCGCTTAGGAATAGTTAAGGGAAAAAAATAACTGGTGGGAATTGTCTGTAGGCCACCAAATAATAACAGTAGAGTGGCACAGGCAATAAACCAAGAATCAATGCTGTTAAAATGGGAGTGATGCCAAGATCAAGATATTCTTTTCATGATTATTACAGTAGTAACTATTTATGTTTGTCTATGTGAAAATTTAATAAAATAATTGTAGATTTAAAAGTGAAAACAAAGAATTTAAAGTCAATTTGCAATGGACTTTGCAAGAACAAGAATAGATTGTGAGGCTTTGTGTGGGGAAAAAAAATACCCCATGAGGGCTGTCCCCATGTGTTTCCCCTGGGTGCTCTGGTTTCCTTCCACATCCAAAAGTTGGTAGGTTAATAGGCTGCTATGAGTTGCCGCAAGTGTAGCGTGGTAAGAGAATTGGCAAGGAGTTAATGGGCATGTATGAGAGATAAGCTGCAGGGAAGTGGGACTGCTCTGAGAAAAGCACCAGCTGTGGCATATGC
Source organism: Rhina ancylostomus (assembly GCA_030265395.1). Lineage (NCBI taxonomy): Eukaryota > Metazoa > Chordata > Chondrichthyes > Rhinopristiformes > Rhinidae > Rhina > Rhina ancylostomus. The sequence goes on along the minus strand of JARFYF010000017.1, from coordinate 40,949,329 downwards.
AATGTTAAAATTACTGGCAGAACGTAGTTGCTTCATTGTTGTCATTAGGTTAAAATCATAGAACTTCGAACCAACTGTGCTGTGAAAGTACTTTCACCACATGAACTGCAGCCGTTTAGGAACATTGCTCACTTATTAATGGCATTGAGGGATAGGCATTAAATATTGGCTATGTTAAGAATGCCTATATCTATTAATGAATAAAGGAAAAAGCTTGTCATATTTTGATGTGTCTGGATTTATGACATTAAAATAAAAATTTGCGGGATGTGCTCACTCTGGATCCCAAAGTTTATTTAATTTTATTCCATCTGTGGGCTTGATTGTGAACTGTTGCGTACACATTCGAAAATGAGCTTAACAACATTCATGTGGCTGGTGGGAAATGCATCTTTCTTAGGTTCCTGCTTTCAGGCAAACTTTAATTATTTGTGAATACTTTATTGGTTATATTTCCATCTTATATTTTGGTGATTGACATTATCATTTCTTTCCAGTAAATATGTCTCAAAAATTACTTCGAGAAGTAAGATTTGACTGAATATTGAAGTAGCTTTTGTTATTCATATCAAAATCTCTAAAGCATGAATTAGCATTCATAGAGGAGTGAGGCAGATATCTGTGCATAGCGCTGTTATCTCCATGGATGGTTTTGACTTAATTGTAATCATTCCTTGATATGTCACCCAGCAGTTAGCATTTCCTTCCCTGTGCTTCAGCTACTTTGGTAATTGATTTATTTTGTTTAATGGTTGGTCTTAATACTTTCTGTTCTGATGATTTACTAAATTGAGTTTTTTTTTATGAATTGGCATTCCATGTATATCTGCATTTAAGTTATGGATGGAGAGAAACATCAGTAGATTGTAACTAACTATTACATTGATCTTTCAAGCCACAACAAGCAAACTGATCTGTGTAGGGTTTGGGGGAGAGTGAAGGGGGCAGTGTGTGGGTTCAGGAATGTAGTGTTGACACTCACTCGGAGTCTTCTGGGTGAGTCTGTCACTGATGAGGCTGGAATTTATTGTCCATCCCTCACTACCCTTGACGGTGTGCTGGTGAATATGGTCCTTCTGGTGAAGAAACTCCCACACTGCTGTTGGGCGGGTTTTAAATCCAGTGATGAACAACATAAATCTGTCCGACATTGAGTGTGTGACGTGCAGGTTGTGGGGTCTTCCCATCCACATGTTACACATGTCCTTGATGGAGTGCTTACAGTTTGGGAGGTGCTAGGTAGGTAGGTGGGTAACTGCAGTGAATTTTAAGGTGAGAGGAAAGATGTTTAAAGGAAACCTGAGGAGTAAATTCTTCACACTGTGTAGTTGATGTCTGGAATGAACTTCCAGAGGTGGTGGAGGCAGGAACAGTTTCAACATGTAACGGACATCTGGACAATGAGCAAGGCAGAGGGGGATATGGAATTAGTGCTGGCAAATGTAATTAGCATAGGTAGCCACGATGGTCAGCATGGACCCGGTGGGCTGAAGGGCCTGTTCCTGCACTGTACTGTTCCATGCTAGTCAGACCAAAGATGGTACAAGTGAATTATGTATATGGCGTAGTTACATTATAATTGTAGCTTGGCTGCATTTTGCTCAGTAAAAGTAAGAGGATCTAATTCGATCATTAAATTGTACACATTTACTTTATCATGCTATCTATTGCAATAATATAATCTCATATGTGATTTTGTCGCTGGTAGCCACAAACAATGTAGGATAGAGCCAAAATTGTGCAGCTGACTTGCATTAATTATGGATGTGAATTTGTTTAGCCTGAAATGTGTAATGCAGTCGGGTTATTTCACATGCCAACCATTTGACAGCATAAGTACCTAGAGATTAGACTAAATTGCAACCATTTTCCTGTACCCACTTCTAGCAAAGTACTACTTATTGGGAAACTGGTTTGGACACTTTCAGATGTCGATAATCCTAAAGTCAATTTCATGTGTCCAGAATGTCATCGATGTAAGCAGTTCACTTTAATCACTTAATGACAGAAATTGGATCAAAAGGTCACAACCTTACACTTTCGTAATTAATTTGCTGCAAAATGAGGATTACACCATGGTCAAAGTAGTGAACTATGCATGACTGAAAGTTTCACTTCTCATTTACCCACCCCTGGATATCATCTTAAAGTTCAAAAAATTCTATGAAATTTGTATTAGAAAAGATTCAGTGCAGGTGGGCTCTCAAGACCCAGACATCAGTGAACTGAGAACTGTTTTCACAGACCTGTAGTCACAGATCTGTAGACCCAACTGCGAAGACGTGGGATGCATCGAGCCCACTTCCTGGATGAGGGGTGGAAGGGTTGTTTCTGTCGGGAAACCCCATGCCATTACCCCTCCTCCAAATCCTTTCTGCAATGGAAAGATATCTCTGAAAGTGCTACCACACTTCCTGTGGGTCAGTATGAGAATGAGACAGCAACTGTCTGTCTCACAAGAAGCTGTCGCTAATGAAGCAAGCAGGTTTGATTTTAACACTCTTAAAGGGGAGAAAACCATGATGATGTCTTGAAGCAAGGATGTCCCAATTTCGATTTTGCTTTTGTGATTTTATTTGCCATCAATTCTGTTTAGTGTACAGAAAGTCCCTAATATTTAATTTCTAGATGAGAATGTTTTCAAGTAGTTTTACTTCATAAGAAGTACTTCAGTTTCTGACATTTAAATTGCATATCTGATGGAATAATTTTCTTTTGTACATTGTTTCACATAGCAAAACCAAAATGACCTTCATTACGTGCACAATATTTCTCTCCGTGCCTAGAGATAGCATTTACTTCTCTAGCGCATGTTTAATGGTTAGATGTATGTAGTTAGCCTTGAGAAAAAACTAATTAAGGATCATAAAGCCACATGGATAACTACTGTTATTCTTTTTATATACTCATACTCATCTTTGTAATATCCTTGAACAGATTTTTTTAAGTCAAAAGTCAAGTTTATTGTCATATACACACGTACACGTATACACAGGTGCAATGAAAAATTTAATTGCAGCAGCATCACAGGCACACAGCATCATATAAGCAGCACTCACAAGAAAACATAAATTATACACAATTTTTACAAGAAAGAACACAATTAGAATAAAGAAAAGCAGTCATTTTAGAGCAAAGTGATTGTGGTGTTGCTAAACTGTAGTGATCAGGGTTTTGCATTTTGGTAAGTCAAACCAGTATAGGACTTATACTGTGAATGGTAGGGCACTAGGGAGTGTAATGGATCAGAGTGACCTAGGAGTACAAGTGCATAGTTTGTTGAAAGCAGTGTCATGGGTAGACAGGGTGGTAAAAAGGTGTTTAGCATGCCTAGCCTTCATCAGTCAGGGCACCGAGTATACGTTGCAGTTCTATAAGTCGTTGGTGAGGCCGCACTTGGAGTTCTGTGTACAGTTTTGGTCACCCTATTTTTGGAAAGATGTGGTTAAACTGGAAAGAGTGCAGAAAAGATTTATGAGGATGTTGCCAGGACTAGAGGGCCTGAGTTACAGGGAGAGGTTGGCCAGGCTAGGTCTTTAATCCTTGGAGTGTAGGAGAATGAGGGATAATCTTATAGAAGTTTCTTAAAATCATGAGGTGCATAGATAAGGTGGATGGTTTCAGTCTTTTCCCCAGGGTAGGGGAGTCCAAAACTATGGGGCATAGATTTAGGGTGAGAGGGAAAATATTTAAAAGGGACTTAAGGGGCAACTTTTTCATATGGGGGTGGTGAGTATATGGAACAAGCTGCCAGAGGAAGTGGTTGAGGCAGGTATAATAGTATCATTTACGAAGCACTCGGGATGGGTACTTGCAAGGGTGGGGCTTAGAGAGAACTGGATCGAATGTAGGAAATTGGGACTAGATGGGTGGGCACCGTAGTTGGCATGGGCTGAAAGGCCTGGATCCGTGCTGTATTGGTCTCTGACTCTGTAAGATTGTGGATAGCAGAAATCAGAAGTTAATAAATACACATTGCCTTCACATATGTGGATTGTGCACTAAAGGCCATGTGGTTGATGTCCCCCAGTATCTATTTATCGAAGTGGCTTGAATACAGACTGTTACCAATGCCATTCCACAGGGCCAAGAATCTGGTCTCTTGATTTTTGTAAAATAGAGGTTAATAACTTAGACCTAAATGCAGGGAGTATGATAAAGAAGTTTGCAGATGATAGAGAAATTGATCATTTGACAGTGGAGATGAAAACTTTGGACTGCAGGAAGGTGTAGATGGTCCTGTCAGTTGTCCAAAAAAAAGGCAAATGGA
>JARFYF010000017.1:40917245-40933748 GCA_030265395.1 Rhina ancylostomus | reverse complement strand
CCTGACTCCAGTCTTGTATCAGTGTGCCGCATTTGGGTTCTCTGTGAGTTTGCTCCGGATCAACATTGTGACACTAAGTTCCTCCAGCAGATTGTTTGTTGCTCTGGATTCTAGTACCTGCAATCTCTTGAAAATTAAGTGGCACCATATATAAGCACGTAAATGTGATTACTTGCAGACAGTGATGGGAAGATCACTTTTGACAATCTCAAGGATGCTTGCAAGTCTGCTGGTGTCTTCTTCTCACACGAAGATTTGCGGGAGATGATCAAAGAAGTGGACACTAATGGTGATGGCACAGTGGACATGGAAGAGTTTACTGATCTCATGCTGCAAACAAACTTGTTCTGATTGATCAACTTCCCTGGGACATTTTCAATCCGTCGGCACCTTCAGTCCAAAGCATATTTAACCAACATCTCAGTTTTTGATCCAGTCTGAATCCACAGCCATCAATATGAGTATTTTTTAATATAAAGCACCAAGACAGACCTGACTAAGCAATTTTCTTTTGGATTCCATTTTAAAACATAATTTGGTAATTCTTTTTTATTTGGTATTGGTTTATTATTGCCACATATACCGAGATACAGTGAAAAACCTAGTTTCCTAAGCCATCCACACAGACCATTTCAAAGTGTAAATACTTTGAAGCAGTACAAGGGAAAAGCAGCAACAGAATGCAGAACACAGTGTTATGGTTACAGTTGCAGAGAAAGTGCAGTGCAGGTAGACAATAAAGTGCATGGGTCATAACGAAGTAGATTGTGAGGACAAGAGTTCATCTTTAGTCCTGTACAAGAGGTCTGTTCAAGAGTCTTATGACAGCAGGATAGATGCTGTCCTTGAGCCTGGTGTTGTGTGTTTTAAAGCTTTTGTATCTTCTGCCAATGGAATGCGGGAAGAGGGAGAGTGACCGGGGTGGGAAGGGTCCCTGATTATGTTTGCTGCTTTCCTGAGGCAGCAGAAAGTGTAGATTTGAGTGAGTGGAGGGGTGGCTGGTTTCATGATGAACTGAGCTATATCTGCAACTCTCCAATTTTTTGTGGTCTTGGGAAGAGCAGTTGCCATACCAAGCTGTAATGCATCTGGAAATGATGCTTTCTGTGGTGCATTGAGGGTCAATGGGGACGTGTTGAATTTCATTAGCCTCCCGAGGAAGTAGAGGCACTGGTGTGCTTTCTTGACCATGGCATCTACGTGGTTGGGCCAGGATAAGCTCTTGGTGATGTTTACATCTAGATGGTTGAAGTTCTCAACCATCTCCACCTCAGTAGCATTGATACATACAGGACATGTACTCTGTCCCATTTCCTAAAGTCGATGAACAGCTCTTTTGTTTTGCTGACATTAAGGGAAAGGTTATTGTCTTGACATTATGCCACTAGGCTCTCCTTCCTGTACTCCGTCTCATCGTCCTTTCCAATATGCCTGTTATATTCAAAGCTGCCTCTTCAGCGTTTATTAGCTTACTGACAGCTGCAGAACCCTTTCTAGTTCTGTCCCTTTCACAAGGATTGCACTCTCAGCTGTGAAGGAGATATTAGTGGATGAGTGTAATCCCATATCTTGCAAGGTGGCTGGAAGTTGAGCATTTGTTGAGATGATTATGAAGATGAGGTATGACACTGCATAGAGGGAGGTGGAATGTTAGCAGGGGCTACATGGAAGGTGACATGAGTAAGCACATTAATGGAGATGGATGTGAGCATGTGCAATGTAAGTTAGAATAAGGAGTGCAATACATTTTATTAGATTTAAAATGGAATAGTGAAGAGATTAGAGTGACATGTACATCAGCTGGTTTGTAAAGGAGCCACTATACTCTCCTGATTCAATAAGATCATTAAACCACCTGTTTCACGGAATATACAAGCTGGTGAGTTGAAATAACTTCAGGAAAACATGCTGTTGAAAATACTTCTTGCTTACTTTTGCACAGAAGGAGGATATCCACGCCATCAGCAATATTGATGCCCATGCTGCATGTATGGATCAAGTGCATTTGTTGTTGTAGTTGAGAGAATTTTGATATCTGACTGGGAGATGATCTCCCTCAGCCAGTGATAAATTATGTTACTCAATCACTTTAGGTCACCTAGCTAATGTCATGTTACATTTGGTCCAATCCCCCACCCCCAATCTCCAACCATGAGACCTTTTCGTAAGACAAATTTGTGTGACAGCACCATACTGCGATACCTAAGATTCTAATCAGTTTATATTGCAACGCTCCCCCCAAACCATCCAGGTATCTGATGTGTGCTTTTGTAATTTCAGTTGCATTCTGTGTTTGATAAAAGAATGTGCTGCTTTATTATGATGCTCAGCTGTTGTGAAAAGTCCATTATTGTCATCAACCAAAATGGCAGAGAGTAGAAATAAAACAGAGAATGCTGGAAAGACGCAGCAGATCAGAGAGCATCAGAGTTAATGCATCACTGACCTTTCAACAAAACCATTGAGGCCAGCTTTGATGTTCCAGGATACATTCAAGTTTTTCCCTTTTAGGTCAAAGGATATGACTACAATGGATTGCTGTAGAATTGTGCCACATGCAAGGAATGCATTCATTGCTTGTTGTAATGTTCCTCCTGATTACAGATAAGCTGGGCATTGAGAGAATGGAATTCTTTCCTGTGGGCATGGGTAATAGCATTGATCAGGAATCAGCAACTTGCTATATGTTGTAATAGATTGCCAAATACATCAGAAACATGAACCAATGAAATGCAAATGTATGCTAGGTAAATGTTAATCATGAATAATAAAGGAAATTGATCATCATTTAAATTGAAGTCCTTCCACAAAAAGCCCTGCTACATGTTAAATGTGACACTGCAGTGAATTTTCACTTGTGTGTGATTTATCATTTTTCATGAGGAATAATGCAAAAATGGAATTTAAACCAGGTTATCAGAAAACTAAAAATAACTTAAGATGTATGGAACAATTGTTGGTTTGATGTAGGTGAACTCTGTTGGATAGTATTCTATTTTGATGACTGTGGGTTGCTGTGCACTACTGTAAGGTGATGGGCTTGTGATTTTATTTCATTTGTTGCCAGGGCAAATGGAGTTAATGTTTGCTACATCCCCATGGGAGCGGAATGATATTTGAGTTGAGTTGCTTGGCTACTTAATCTGTGCATTCTACCTTACCGACCAAGAGCTGGAACTAGGTCATCTTTATCAATAACAAAAGCACCCGCCTCAACCCTATTGTTTCCAATCTGTGTAGATTTGTGGATATTTATCTAAAATGCACAGTGCATGTAAAAGAACTGCAACCTAACTCCCTTACTGTTGGTAGAAAGAAATGTCTTGGGAAAAGAGGTGGTGGTGGGAGAAATTTGCTTTTGGTCACGAGGTACACCTATTGAATACGAGCTGCCAATGGCACCGACAGTTCTGAGAAATCAATTTATGAAGGTATGTGCAGGGTGGGTACAAACTCTCCTACAGGGTGTGTGCTAGTGATCAATAACACCTTTCTCCCCATTAATCTGTGCAGACAGCGTATTAGTCCAGTGAATGAAATCCGTTGTGGCTGTTTTTGCATGAAATCTATTGTTTCCTTGGAATACGTACATACAAATTGAACATCTTTGAGTTTACTTGATGTCATGTTTCATGCCATATTATATGTAATATCTGTTCCTTCCTGCTGCTGATGTTCTTTTGTGTCAAGTAGAAAGAGAATAAGTACTTCTGGATTAAATTATATATGATTGTGTACTTGTCATATAAAACATGTATAACCAATAAAGGTCTTAAAAGGAATTGAATATTAATAAGACATTTTTCACCTGGCAATTTCAAACCAACTTTTACTACTAAAGTTGTCAGTTCTAGAATGCAGAGTACCTTTGGTTCACTTTTAATGTGAACAATTTCAAACAACAATTAATTTTCATTACTTTTTATATCCTTTCTAAGGTTCTTTCTTAAGAAATTCTGGATTGGGTTAGTTGGAAATTACAGAACCTCTATCTTCAGGGAATATTTTTGAAGATACTAGCACATAGGACAGAGAAGGAATTTAAGTCTCAGTGTACACAAATCAATAAACATTAGTGTACAGGTTTTTTAAAAAAGCAATAAAAGTTCACGTTTCTATTTTTATGTAAAAGGGTTTGAAGAATGTAAATTGGGAAGTAATGTATTTTTGTTTGCTGGGAGCATTACTGAGGCCCAATCTGGGGTGTTTTTAAATTTTCACAGGAAAATGTATTAACTTGGTCAGAGGTATAGTATATATTCAAAATGAGGACAGGTTCCATTAACCGACAGGTGGTATCTGTGACTCAGTGAAACCATTCTTGCTTGTGGTTCAAGCTTCATCCCAAAGACATGAGAGCAGAATCTAAGATGAAATTTGTTCTTGGTGTGAAGGGAAGATGGTTGTGTCCTAAGGTATCCTGAGTCAGATGAAATGTTAAGGTGGAAGCAAAATCTCATGGCATCGTTTTGAGCCAGAGCAGCAGAGTTCCATGCAAAATTTCAATCTACTCCAGATATAATTCCATTTTGATAAGTGGGCAATGGTGATGGCTTAATATGGAGAGGGCTGGGAACCATTTCTAGCATGAAGGCCTTGAGAGAAAGTTAAGTGGTCAGGAATTGAATGGGTGGGGAATTAAGGTTACAGAAAAGAAATTCCTGGAGGATTATTGTTTCATGTTTTCCAATAGAGTCTCTCGACCAATAATTATGCCCATTTTTAAAAGGGATGGAAGAAAATTAGTGAGAACCAAAAATATATAATTGCTGTAGTGCAGGGTGAAGAAATGCAGCTTTCATTCTTTCACTCAAGTGTGATGGTGCCAGCTGCAACTGTGTTGTATCCTGCTCTCATGCAGAATTCTACAATTTCATCATCTCTGTTGCCATCCTGCACTCACTTCAACCTCTAACTCATCCCTTTCTTAACTCCCTCTATCGCCATTTCATGAAGTGGCTTAGCAAGAAGTATCCGCTACGTGATCATGGAATTCTGTACCTTGACTACATTTATTCCATCCTGCTTTCAGTAAGGGACTCCATTGCACTCTCCCAGTTACTTTATCTCTGTGATCTTCCACACCAGTACTTCCAACATGTTTTCATTTTACCTTGGGCACAGTTTCTCCTCCATTTGACAGGGCTCTCAATTACACCAGTTCCATTTCCCTTGCTTCTAATTTCAACCTTTCTTTTCCTACCCAGTACAAGGATAGAGTTCCCGTCTACTTCACCAGCCTCCACATTCAAAAGATCTTCCATAACCTGACATCTCCAATGCGATGTCCGCACAGTACATATCTTGTACTCCCATGCGCTATACCTGCAGCACTCTGAAGGGACTGATTCCTCTATAATGCTCTGTGTCACACTTCCATCTTCACCTAAACCCACTCTCCTTACAGCACCCCCTCATGCAATTGTAGGCGATGCTTTTACTTCCATCGTTCCCATTGTCCAGGTTGAAGCAGTGATTGACTTGTACTACTTCCAATTTAGTGTAATGCATTCAGTGCTAATAACATGGTCTCCTCAATGTTGGGGAAACCAAACTTAGATTTGGTGATCACTTCGCAGGATGTCAGAAGATAACATTTTAGGCCACATGGTCTCTTGAGCCTTCTCTGCAATTCAGCCACCAGATTGGGTGGTCTGGTCCTGGCCTGAAATGTTAACTGTTTCTCTTTCTACAGGTGCTATCTGACCTGATGAGTATTTCCATCATTGTCTGTCCTCTGCACCCACATCCTTGATGCAGGGTGAACAGCTTACCCACCATCTACCAGATCCTTGCCTGTTTGAATCCTTCTATCTTTCTCAGCACTGAGGTGCCCTTATCAACGTTTTATAAGATAATCTGTTTATGGTGTATTATTTCTCTATGTTATCTTGACTTCAGTTAATTTGTTTTGATTGACCATGCTATTCTCTGTTGCCAAGTTCCATGAGTCTGCTACTCAAAGTTGCAATGTATGAATGACTCTGCTTTTCTTCCTGCCTGTACTTCTGTTACTTGTTGACCTATCCCACTTCTTCACTGACCTGCTTCCCCCTAGTGGTTTCATCTGCAGACATAAAGTCAGCTTTCACATTTGCCAGTAATATTAACCATATTTTTCCATCACTTGCTTAGCCCCCATAATCACCAAGTGCTGTCAGATTGGTATTATCAAGGAATTGCATCATCAGAAAAACTAAAGCCATAGTTTTTAATGGATATGGGAAAATTAATTGATTGCCATTAGTTTCATTCATTATTTATGCAGGCTTAACTGAGCTGAACTTTAAACGTCATGTGTTGTATGTCACCAGGTCTACCCATTTCCAGTTCTTGCTCCATTTGCCAAATTTTTAACTCATCCACAGTGTAATCCTACGTCTCTTCTAGATTAAATTATTCTAATCAGGCCATGTGTGCATGCCCTCAGTTGAGCAAGAAAAGGAGAAGAAGAAACTTCCCGTTTCTGCCGATGAATAATTTAACAGTGTATGATTCCAGTTATCACTACACCAATTCCACAGTTACCAACACGCCCACACTTACTCTCCCTCTGTCACTAATTGTTAAAGTTTCCACTTGGCCACAACACAAAAATAAAAGAACTGCATTAAAAGAATTCCAAATTTCATACAAAAGTCAACTAATTACTTTTCAGTGCTGCCTTTGTGCTTATCATCTATGTGCTTGTGATTGTCCTCTTACTCCTTCCCAGAGGCTACAGTATGCCTGGTGGAAGGTGGTATTTTTCATTGATGAACACTGCTAGTGAACATGGAGGAAGATCTCAAAGTTGTAGTTTCAGAAGGCTGACTGAAGACTGCATCATCTGGGCATGGTGGCAGTAGACTGGGCTATCAGCAAGGCAACAGCAAAGGTGCTGGTGAAGTGCTGAGATGGGAGGGTAAATTCCATCATCCTGACAGAGAATATAAAGTTCTTCTTTCATGGAGTCCTGTCACTCCTCCAGGGCAGTCCGTCATTGATTCTAGTAAACACAGATTGTGGGTCAGTGACAATTGAGTGCAGGCCATTTTAATTGTATTCAAAGTCATGATACTACCAAACTGGCTTGCATTCAAATATTAAATGTCTGCTATTTGTTGTTGAAACTGCAAGAGATGTTGCCTCATAGGTTCACAAGTGTGCAAATAGAATTACCACCACTCCCATGCCAGAAAGAATGGTTTCCAAGTTCACCACAAAGCCTTGTGCCATGTTGATGCTGGACTCTTCCCAGCTCCTTGCATTAAGGCTTTCTGACAAACTTCCAATTCATCAAGCATTTCATTGTACATGCCCATCAATCGCCTTTTGGCTCCCCATCAAAATTCTCATCAGTGCCATTCATTGCAGAGTTCGTGTAGAACCTCATACTTTTCAGCCTCGCTCTATTCTTCCCTTCTGCCCAGACTGATAGGGTCCAACCACAAGCAGATCACCCATGAAATGCAGTATAAATGTGAATAACAGTCCGTATGCATCATCGTCATTGCCCTCATCCTGAACTGCCTATCTAGACTGCAGTTTTCAAGTATATCATGGAGATTCTTAGAGATACAACATGAAAATGTGTTCTTCGGCCCAATGAATCCGCACCAACTATCAGGCACCCATGTACACCAAGCTCATCTTTTATTCTCCCCACACTTTTATCAATTCCCCCAGATTCTACCACCTACCTCACACTGGGGGCTGTTTACAGAGGACAACTAACCTGCCAACCTACACGTCTTTGGGATGTGGGAGGAAACCAGAGCACCTGGAAGAAACCCACATGGTTACAGGGAAAATGTGCAAACTCCACACAGACTGTACCTGAGGTCAGAATTGAACCTGGGTCTCAGGTGCTGTGAGGCAGCGGTTCTATCGGCTATGCCACTCGGCTGCCCAGTTATATGAATTGGGGGGAAAAAAATAGCCATTTAAGATTGTGGGGTGAGAAGGAGAAAACCAGATAGCAGATGCTTACATCATCTACAGCTTGCAATTCAGACAGGGTTGTGTGTTGAAGGTGAGGTAGGATACAAGGAGAAGAGCTGGGTATGATACAGTTATCTTCGGTGTTGTCACACCATGGCCCTAGCTGTGGGCATGCCAGTGATAGCCACCACCATATAGTTTAGGACCTGCAGCTGTGTCTGTCACCCTCGTAGTATTTTCCATGTGCAGTTGTGTGCTGCCTTCTGCAAAAGAGAGGAAAGTGTGTTGTGTGATGCTAATGAGTATTGTGCAACTTACTTTGGGTAATCTTGCTGTCTTCAGTGAACAGTTGGCAGTATATGCATGCTCTGATAGGTGTAAAGCTTCACGTATTATTATGTGTGTGAGAGTGCAGTTGACTGGGTATAATTGAAGTAGTTGGCTAGTAGGTGAGTGATATTATGGTGAAGCAAGTACTGCCTGAGATTTGGTAGAACATCACATTTGTAGATGTCTTGTTTGAGGTCATTGATGTGCTTATGGCACTACATCCAAGCTCTTGGTTCCAAGCATTAATTTCAAAGGCTAGGTGCCGCCTTCTAAATATGGGAAAGCCTCTTTTCACCCTGCAGACACAGGGTTTGTCTCTTCCTTTTCAGCCCTTCCAATAAGGCCCATAGTGCAGCTTACAAATCCATGACACAAGCTCACCTGACACTGCTGTGCTGCTCTTCAGAGTTTCTCTGCACAGCGCCAGGTGGAGACTGGCTTTAATTGGTGCTAGTCCATTGTCATCAGTCATCACATTGACCCTATAGGAAAGCATCCAACTTATGAACAGCAGTATTAGCAAAGGCTTGGTGCTGCAGCTGGTGTAATTCATAGGTTATATGGAGTTGGCATGGTGGCTGCATAACACTGAACAGGGCTAGATTAAAGGTAATTATAATCCCTGTTTGTTTTCAAAGGTATCAGAATTAGACCCCTTCTCTGCACATTCCTTTTTTAATTTTTTTTTAAAGCCAATGGCTTTGACCAGACTTTCAGTCATCATCTTCCTCTGGTACTTGAGGTCTGAGACTTTTTGTATTAGAAATAAGTTACTGTGATTTATATTGTTGTGTAGATATGTGTACACTTCCTGACAATGCTACCCCTATTTAAGTGAGGAAGCCATGTAGTTCCAATTAAATGCTGGACCTGCATGTTCCTATATTCAATTTTTGCAAATATTGAATGGAAAACATGAGTATGCAAATACTTCTAATAAAATTGGTTCACCTTATGGTTGGTTAGTCATACTGTACTCTAAGGCAAGTGTGTAAAAATACAAAATCAACAACAATTGTATTGTGATGGTCATGCTGTTATCTTTAAATGTTACTAATAATATTGTTGAATTATTTGGAGCAAAAGTCCCCTCCATGTGTGGTTTTCAACAAGAAGAATAATTTGTATTCACTTAATGCCTCTAGTGTCGCAAAATATCCCAAGCTGCATCATAGAAGCTTAAAGAAACAAAATTAAATCAACTCTCCAAAAGGGATATTAGGAGAGATGTTCTAATACTTTGTTAGTTATGTTTAAGGTAGGTTTTCAAGGATCTTCTTAAAGAAGGGCAGTGACACAATTTGTGGAGATTTCCTGATGTTGGGGGCATGGCAGCTAAGGTCAAGGCTACCTGTGATGGAGCAATTAAATTCAAGGATAATCAAGTGATCAGAACTGGAGGTGTGCTGAAACTGGAGGGCTGGAGGAGATCCCTGAGATAATGTGGGATGAAGCCATTGAAAGGATTGATATCAAGGTTAAAAATCTTAAAATGGATAATGTATTTTTTTTCACCGGGAGTCAAATCCAACTTATTGAACACGGGCAGATGGTGTGTTAGGCAAAGGTACAAGAGTTTTGGATTGCCTCAGCTCTGTAGACAGTGGAACAAAAGAAGCATAATCGGTAGGGAAAAGGAAGGCATAACTAAAGGTTCTAGTACAGGTGAACTGTGGCAGAGTTGGTGTATCTTGCAGAAGTCATTTGTCTTAATGATGGCACTTGGATGTCATCTAAAGATCATTTTGGTCGAGTATGCCACAAAAATTGTGGTTCAGTTCAAAACGATGCCAGAGAGACGGATGAAGTTCATCGTTAAGGAAGATAGTTTGTGGCAGAGTCCATAATGTTTCTCGGTGTTTGGTTGGAAAAAAACCTGTATTCAGTATCTGATGTTGGAGAGCATGTAGCCTTTTTTCGATGATATGATATGGCCAACTACAATGTTGGCCCCCTTGTCTTGAGTGCAGCTTTCAGCATAAAGGCAACAATAATAGCTCTTAACAAAAAACAAGTAACCTTTACATTAAGTGAAGCGTATCTGTAACCCATTGCAAGATTTCAAATAGGAGCTGTTTACTACCCAACAACTTGGGGTCCTTGGGAGTCCAAAGTGTCTAGTCAAAAGTATTGATGTAAATCCAGTTGTTGTGTCTAACACTGATCAATTCAGATCACACATATATGTGGGTAATGTAACAAGTTGGCAATGATCAATTATCAATTCAAATAGGAACTGACAGGGTTCTGTTCCTGACCTCCTTGGATGGGTGAGACTGTGGCAATGTAGCTTTGGGGGCTTTCAGTAACAAGTTATATGTAAGGGGAATGGATACTGTCAAACGGTTAGACCAGAACAAAATATAATTAGACAGCTATCATCTCCCGAGGTAGATGTTTTGGATTTATTCAAGAGAGACGTTCGTGGATGAGTGAATCAGTTGTTGAAAATGACAGTTCAACTCATTTGCACGTATTGAATTTTCTTGAGCTTTGTGTCTTTTGCTATGTATGATGCAACCTTTCTTAAATTAAATCATGAAATTCTTGGCAGAGCATTAATGTTAATGGAGTTCATGAAAATATTATTCGATGAGCATTTTTGAAGTGAACGGATAAATGTAACAAATGTGTGCAATAATTTTATTGCACAAACTATTACTTGGTTTACATTGGCATTATGGTAATAAATGATGGTACATTCAGGCAGTAAACAAGAATCAGTGTAGTCAAATCATTCTGCTGATTGATTATTCAACCGTATTTGTGATAATAAGTTCTGTTATCTGATTTAAGTTAATACAGCAGATATAATAAATTTCGGTTTGTAAATTACCAATAATCTTTTACGATAAATCCCTTTAATCACTAATCTGGCTGGATATTACTCTTCTTGCATAGTGGACTCCTTGTGCAACTATATTTTTCAAGGCTCCTGTCTGTGCTGGAGGGGAAAGGCATTCTTAATCTTTCAGTGTTTCGTGCACTTGATTTTATAAACCATTCATTTAAGAATAAAGGATATTCATGAATTTTGGCCATGATTGTAAATCACATATTTTTAAACATCCCAGATGTTTAAAATGTGGTACAAGATAGATAATTCATGGCAACATAATGACATTTTGAGTGCAAAGTAAACTGCGATACCTGTGTTATTAAACTCTTCAACTGCAGGGACTAGTAGTGAATCCATTAGAATTAGGTCATTTCCCCAATTGGGATTCTGTCAAAATTCATTTTGTGCTGTTGACATATTTAAATGACAGTGGAATAAAACTGAAATAGTGTATTGAATCATTTCAGGAACACAGTACTGAAGTACTGCACGTTAAACAGTGAGGGGAAGAGTGGGATTAGTTCAGATGGGATATTAAAGGGTATTGGGGGAAGGGGTGGAATTAAGGGGAGAGTGGGAAAAGGTGAGGTAGGATTGCAAATAAACTGAGAAAGACTTNNNTTTGAAGGAAATGAGGACTCAACATATTATACGAGTTACAGAATGGCCTTGCCAGACACTCATTATCTGCTCTGAGACTCATAGGAGGAGGTTTGGGACTAGGTAATCACCAAACTTGCTTGGATGGAACAGGCCCAATTTAGAGACCAGCCCCAAGTTCCATGCTGAATGACTCTGGGACAGCATTATCAGCAGAGGGAGTCGGGGCCTGGAGGCAGCGGTTGCTGGGTGAATGGCCGCTTGATCTAACGTCCACTTTATCTTGACCTGAGCTCACTTTCCAATTTGAGCGAAGGCCCTGCCGCCTTTGATTATGTGTTACAGTGCCAGGACAGTGTTGCTTACCTGGTTTACTCAACACTGAGAACCGCTCACCACCAGCATCACAAGCCTGGCCTTTATGCAGTGTGAGTACCTGCTCCCACTTGGGTTGTCATTGCCAATACGGCTGAAGAAGAAAGCATTTGTTTACAAAGATAATGTAGTAGTTACTGGAACCAACAGCCTGGAGTTGGCTTGTTGTGGCGTTGCCAGGACTTCCTCTCCATAAAACTCTCCGTGGATGGGGTCAAGAGTAAGCTCAACTATAAAACTCGCTGGATTGCATCGTCTATTTTTTTTAAATGTCATGTGTCCCATTTTATCATTTGAAAGGTGTGATGTGGGTAGAGCTGCAACCTACTTTGTCCATAAAGTTGGATGGGCTCTGCCCTTTATAAAATGGCAGATGCCCCACTTCATTATTTTGACATATAGTAACCATGGCTGCGCATTTTCAGGTGCAGTGGGGCCTCAAAGACTGTTCCTAAACTAATCTAGTCATTGTGGTATTTATGAAAGAATCCTTTCATGAATCACAGATGTTATTTCAATTTATAATATGTGGTTATATACAATTTCTCTTTTTATGAATCATGAGTTCCTGAATGGATTTGCCCCTTTCACAGCCGAACTGGGAAATGAGACAGATAAAAGAACTGAATAGCCAATCTATGCCCGTTCTGTGGACTGCACTTACTGCTGTCATTTTGCAAGAGTGGAGTGTCCTATCATTTGTAGTTTACATGCAAATGAGGTGAAAATAACATGTTCCATTTTCTACTTCACTTGCACTGGGTACTATTCTTTACTTCCAAAGATTTGACATTCAAGATTGCCAAGCACTTTCCAGAAGTTGAAAGGATGTCGCAGCTTAGTAGTCATATTCGTAGTTGTAGTTTCTATATAATTTTGATTTTTTTTAAAAAGGGATTTTTATGTCCTTAGTAAAAGGCAGACGACTATGTTACTATTTGTTTTCGGGCTGCAATTTTCTCATCTTTCCCCACCCACCACCGTGATTTCAAATGAAGCGCAGTAAGATTCCCATAGGAAAGTCCCCTCTGTCTCTGCTTTTTTCGAAGAGGAGGAGGATGAGAACCACAAGTGGAATGCCTGGTAAACCAAGCTACTATAGGTGCTCTGTTCCCAGCCACTGCTTTCAGCATGTCAGCATCTATGGCCAGAGATGAACATACTCATTGCAGAAGACAGTTTATGCATGATTGCATTTGATGTAAGTGTGTATGTCTAATTGAACCAGCTGGTCTCAATATATTCTGCTCCCATTGGTGCAAAGTGAAGGAAAGTGTGCCAAGGTGATAAGCAACCAGTGTTTGGCCATGCACGTCAAGGTGAAGCTAATAATAGTTGCAGGCCCTGACACGTCAAAGGGGCTATGAGTTTGGGGAGGTGTAAAACAAAAGCCTGTAGCATCATATCAGATGTCCAGCTGTCACAATGTTGAGCAAAGAGCAAACTCACAGAGAACTCAAATGCGGCACACTGGTACAAGACTGGAGTCAGGATACTTCCTCAGGACCAAACATGGACAGCAACTGGAAGGAATCTTGCCTCGGAGATCTGAGGCAGAATCCCAATATGAACTGGATATTCAGAGAACACAGGACTGCTCTAGAGTAGACCACTCTAAGCAGCAAGGAGCCAAAGTATACCCAAAGATTGACTCTGGCAACTAGTGCTAGAGAAACCCAGGTGCATACGCTAGGCCCCTGATGGGGCTCAGGTGTGTGTCATTATGCAATCAGTCCAGCATGGAATCCATGTGCTGTATATCAAGACATCTAAGGAGCCAATCGAGGGCCAGTACTCAGAACCATGACACCAGCTTGTCCCATAAAAGTTGTGGGAGCTGGTACATCCTGGGACCATATCTGCCTCCTCTGTGCTAGCATGTTGCAGTACTGACTTGCCTATGGGGCTGGCTTCTGGAAATGTCATAGAGGAACTACCCATGACCCCCTCCACCCCCACCCCTCACCACCTTCTCTGAACAAGTTCGTCCAGTGCTGCCTCCCCTTTCATAAGTTTGGGGATGTAGCAGCTCTGTTATTTGCTTGAAAGTTGTATAAAATTGATCTATTGTGTTCAACATGTGCAGGTTTCTGATTTGTGGCCGAATTTTGCAAACTCAGTTGTATAGTCTACTGTTTATATTGATATCAGTGATTAGGCCCTTAAATTCCATCACTAAAATAAAATTAACTGTCCATTATCACATTTTTGTCTGTCAGAACTTGAGTACATGTTGACTGTAATATCCTCAGCATTGTGTCATTGACAATATTTCAAAAGTACTTAATTCTCTGTAAAAAGAAACAGAAATCTTTTGGGACATTCTGAGGTTATGAAAGGCACCTTATAAATCCAAACCACTTTTTTGTTTTAATATCTGAACACACTAGTTTTGTTCAATAGTTTTTACATTAACCATTGATTTTATGAGCATGATAAGTTAATATCATCAGTGTATTGAACTCTGTCTTAGAATACACGGTCAGAGAAGTAACTCTTAAGGGAGTACATGGCACACTATTTGCCTTGCCTTGAATAGATAACACAGTATTGATGAAAATAAATTCCTGAGTTAGTGTAATCTTCTGCCTGCTACCTCTTTAGACATAATATTAAAGCCTATGATCCTCATCAGTCTGGTGACATTATTGTTAAATGTAATAAACTTCATGTACCTGGAAAAATAAGATTGTAATTGTTGCTAAGCATGCGCTAGAGCAGTATTATAAAATCAGAATCTAATGAGTTCAAAAAGCAACCACCTCATCAAGATGACACGTCAAATATCTCCAATATTTCACTTGTCAAGCAGAATATATATTAAATAAAACTTTGCCCACAACAGTCTCTTTGGTCCTCTGTTGGATCAGCCTGCCATTTTAGTGGAAGACGTGGGCAAGATCCTAAATGAGTACATTGTATCAGTATTCACTAAGGAGAAGGATGTGGAGGACAGTGAGATCAGTGTGAAGCATGCTAATGTGCAAGGTCATTTTGAGATAAAGAAAGAGTGTTGTTGGATCTCTTGAAGAATGTCAAGGTCCCAGTGCCTGATGGGATATAGCTAGGTTATTGAGAAAAGCAAGAGATGAGATTGCTGGGGCTTTGACCAAGATCTTTGTGTCCTCTCTAGTTGCAGGGGAGGTCCCATAGGACTGGCGAGTAGCTAATGTTCCTTTGTTCAAGAAGGAAAATGGGGATAATCCTGGAAATTATAGACCAATGAGCCTCAAGTTAGTGGGACGAAAGCTTTTGGAGAGGATTCTTAAGGATTGGATTTGTGAGCATTTGGAAAACCATGGCCTAATTAGGGACAATCACCATGGCTTTGTGTGGGACAGGTCATGTCTTACCAACTTGATTGAGTTTTCTGAGGAGGTGACAAAGGTGATCAATAAAGCTAGAGCAGTGGGTGTTGTCCACGTGGACTTTAGTATGGCATTCGACACAGACCCTCATGGCAGACTCATCCAGAAGATTAAGATGCATGGGATCCATGGTAACTTAGCTGTTTGTCTTCTATGAGCAAGCCAATTCTGAATTCAGAGGGTAGTGGTTGATGGGACTTATTCTGGCTGGAGGTCTATAATTAGTGGTGTTCCACAGGGATCTGAACTGCGATCTATGCTGTTTGTGATGCATGTACATGACCTGGATTAAAACATGAACGGATGGGTTAGTAAGTTTCTAAAAAAAAACATGATGGCACAAAGATTATTGGTGTTATGGATGGTGTAGAAGATTGCCAAAGGATGCAGCAGGATATAGATCAGTTATAGATATGAGTGGAGAAATGACAGATGGAGTTTAATCTGGGTACGTGTGAGATGTTGCACTTTGGAAGATTAAATGTAAAGGGAAAATACACAGTTAATGGCAATTCTTAACAGCATTAATGTACAGAGGGATCTTGGGGTCCATGTCCATTTCTCCCTTAAAGTGCCATGCAGATCGATAGGATGTTAAAGAAGATGTATGGCATGCTTATCTTTATTCGTTGAGGCATTGAGTTCAAGAGTCAGGAAGTTATGTTTCAGCTTTATAAAACTCTGGTTAGATGGCATTCATCTGGTTGCCCCATTATAGGAAGGATATAGAGGCTTTGGAGAGGGGACAGAAGAGGTTTTCCAAGATGCTGCCTGGATTAGAGGGCATGTGCTATGAAAGATTGGACAACGTAGGGTGGTGTTCTCTGGTGTGGCAGAGGCTGAGGAGAGACCTGATAGAAGTTTATAAGATTATGAGAGGCACAGCGAGAGTAGACAGCTGGTATCTTTTTCCCAGGGTTGGAATATCTAATACTAGAGGGCATACACTGAAGTTGAGAGGGGGACAGTTCAAAGGTGATCTGCAGAGCAAAATATTTTTACACAGAGTGGCAGGTACCTGGAATGCGCTGCCAGGGATGGTGGTGGTGGTGGTGGTGGCAGATACGA
>JARFYF010000017.1:40882199-40893720 GCA_030265395.1 Rhina ancylostomus | reverse complement strand
TAGAAAAAAATTAGAGAGGGTTCAGTCACCAGCACTTAAGCACTCTCGATTCACAGCTGACCTTGATTGTTTTATAGAGAAACAAACTTACTTCGTCTGATCTTTCTGGTGGGAGTTTACAGAAACCACTGGGAGAATTCTCATATCAACAGGTTTTCCACATTAGAAGGAGCTTCATGGGGGCAGCCAAAACTAGCTTCATAATCAAAATTTGGTAGCCATCTGAGCAAGTGATATTGGAAAAAATCTAAATTATAAAACCAGAGATTTTTTTTAATCTTGAAAAATGCAAGAGTTTTTTAAACTAATAATTCATCTGAATGTCTATTTTAATTTCCACACCTTAACTGGAGGCTCTTGTATCCATGTCCTTCTATTCAAATTAATGAATTTGCACTTGTCAGAAGTGTTAAGGGTAAGTAGACAGACGTAAGTTAACTGTGATACATCACAACCGCATGCTAGTATTATCCTTGAAGAGGCCAGGAGGATGGTTTACTGAAGGTAAGATCAAGAAAATTTGGCTCGGGCTTGTGGCCATTATATTGGATTTTAGAGCAGTCAACGATAATGGTGAAAATTAGAAAACACACTTCATCCATGCCAGAACTGGCACAGAGTTCATAACAGAAGTGATTGGCAGTTAGCCCGAGTTCTCTTTCCTACGTTGAACTCCAGGAGGAGTGTATTGTCACAAAACGGCCTACTGACTAGTGGCAAATTGCTGATCATGGCTTTCAGATTTCTCCTTTCAAAAAGCATAAATGGAAATCGTTAAGTTGCTATGTTATGTAAGGTCATGCCTTCACTGTCATTTATCTGCAAATCAAGCTTAGTATATCCTCTCAAGTTCCTGGATATGCAATAGCTACAAACTTAGGAGATGGCAGTGGAAGGCCTATACTTCTGGCAAGGATGGATTGTTCTCTGTGAATTGAGCAGGCCAGGGTTGAGTTGGAGCAGAAGGGACAATACCATTCTAAAAGCTATAAGGAATATTCATACAGACATATCTCTTCATTAGATTAAGTTAGAATTAAGGTGCTATTTATTGCACCAATGGTTTAAGGGATGTGTGTTTTCTTGTGCATTGCTATCTTGTGTTTTCAAAGCTTAATAAAAATTAAAAAGATGTATTTATGCTGCTGCTTTGAAAAAAAATCCATTTGGTATATTTCAATCTGACATTACCCATGTTTCAAAGTGACCATTTTCCCACTAGAAGGGTACCCTTAAATACTGGCAATTAATATGGTAATGCCACTGTAGCCTGGTGCTGTTTTGCTTCTGTGAAATCTGTCTCAAACCACACATACGTGAATCTGACATCTGAGGACTTGCAGTTTATTTTTCATTGGGGCATTATGTTGAAGGCCATTGGGAAAAGTATGTGAAATAGTTATCCAGTCGTGATAAATTTGTAGCATCGAATTAGGTTTTTAAAAACAATCCATGTAATAGAGTTCACAGGTGGCAGTGACTGATATGCAGTGAATATATTGTGCAAAAATTTGAAGAATTTCTGAAGACATTTGTTACAGACACCGTATTTGAAATCATTTATTACTTTCTCCCTCCCCTCAGTTGTATAGACTCGTGGTTTGAAGTGAACAGATCATGCCCAGAACACCCTTCCGACTGACCTCTCCTGGCCTGCAGCTGCTTACAGCCTTCTGTTAAAGGTAAGTAGTCAGACATAAGTGCATCACAAAGGCAAGCCTGTGTTATCCTTGAAGAGGCCAAGTAAATATGGGAGGATGGTTTTCTGAAGCAGCCATTGAAGAAAATTTGGCTTGTGAGCATTATATAGTTGATAGTAATGGGGAAAAGTCAAACACATCCATATAATGAACAATACGTTAATATACTGTAGTTTTCATCAGTGGTTATTGTGTTTCTCCATGTAGGTGAGGATTGCTACTAACCCTTGCCTTACAGAACATCCTGTCAGTGGACAGGCAGTTCTGTTATTCTGGCTCAGTGTCACCAGGTTCCCAAGTATCGGACTCACAAAGGCTGTAAGGTGACTGTAGAGCCCCCTGTAACTGGCTGCCATAAAGATATATGAACAATAGCTCTGACCACTCCTCTTGCAGGGTCTCGACCCGAAATGTCAATGAATTGTCTGACCCACTGATTTCCTCCATCAGTTTGTCTTTTTGCTCCTGGTTACTGCATTTGCTGTCTCTTGTGTGGTGTCCGCAATCAGTCCTGGTTCATCGCTGCACTTTACATTTAGCCTGAAGCCATTCATGTGAGACTTGAATGTTGTGGATGCAGCCAGCTCTACTGTGGTCTTGCAAAATATATTATCAGGGAAAAAATAAATTATAATTAATATGCAGAGCCACAGGAGTAATATATAAGTAAAAGATGTGTAGAATGCCTGGCTACAGGCCTACACAAATCTATTTACCTAATTGGCCTTTGTGTAAAGGCTCTGATTTGCATATTTATGGTGGATTGTCAAATTGGCTTCATGTCATTGAACTCATACTGGTTAAATTCTTTTAGTTTATGAATTTGCTTTCTTTGTTACTATGGGGCAGGTTTGATGATGATGAGTTATAACATATGCTCAAATGCATTTGTAACTTTGCTAATCTGGCTGTGGGCCTTGTCTGCTGTTGGTCAGAGAGAGAACGCAGTCTGTGCAGGATACTGAAAGTGTTGCTGATCTTTGTGGAGAGGATAGGCTACCGTTGGTCAGGCCCAAAATAGCAACAAAGCAATTAATGTAAAGTGGATGTATTTGATGACACAGGTACTTGCATTTAGAGGCACAGAGTAAACCATTGGTCCAACAAAATCTTGGATCACTTCTATTCCACAGCCAGCTCCTGTTGAACTTGCTGTGGGAGACAATTATGAAAGGGTCATAGCATCACTGGAGTTAAGAAAACGCAGTTGCATTGTTCAACTGATAGCGTATTCATTTTGGGGAAAATGATAACCTAAATGAAGATTGTAATACATCTGAATTAAAACTTTGTTAGAAAGCAATAAATCTTATGAAAATTTAAATGTTTTGTTTCAATCATGAATTGTATATGTGGGGCAGGTGGAGTGAAGTACAACACACATTTTTACTTGGAACATTTGTGGGATATGAGTGCTGTATCATCATTGCTGGCAGGCTGAAATGATAACTGCTGAAGCTGTGATTTTTGGTAGCCCAGTTCCAATTTCAATTAAGTGCACTTTTTAATAAGTGCCTCCCTTCAATATTTCACAGGATCCGATAATCAATGTGGCTGTACCAAAAAAAGGAACAAATGCTGGAAAGTTGAAACAAAAGAACATGCAGGAAATATACAACTGACCAAGTTTGTTGTAGCATTCTTGGTCTGTAGAAATGAAGATGTAGTTCTATTACATCCAGGTTTCAGAGCAGTTAAGAGGTTAAAATGAGAGAATTTGGCAGGTTATGAATCTGTAACACTTTATTCAGCATTCTGTTGTTGTTTTCCTTTCTACTACCTCAATACACTGTTGTAATGAAATGATCTGTGTGAATGGCATGCAAAACAAAGTTTTTCATTGTACCTCAGTACATGTGACAATAATAAACCAATTTACCAATTTAATCTGGCTACAAACTTCTGGAACTCCAATGTATTAGGTTGTGTTCAAGCAAACTCCAAAACTGGAGTTACATCAGCAATTTAATTTTACACTATTTTTGGGGCTCTCTGAAATTCTTCAGTTAAATCAAGCCAGGAACACAGAAACAATTGAAGGTGCTGATGGTTTGATGGGGAAATATACCAATAAATAGTGCAGCACACAACTACTTGTTTAGAGTACTTGGACTAAGAGAGTCCTTGGACAACTTTGAAGTACTTTGCACTGAAGATCTGTACTGTCAGAGCAGCTTAGTCTCATTTACGCTGTGTTGCATTAGACCTTGAAGGATCAAGAGGAAAATCTGCAGAAGTATTGCCAGCGGTAGCAGCAACAACAATGGCCTACTAGTCAGTACAGTTCTTATCAGCACATGATCTGTAGCGCTCTCTGCCTTGGCAATTCAAGTGCTTCTTAAGGGTCCAGAGCAACAGATAAAATTCTCAACACATCTGAACTCCAGCGTTCTCAGAGGTTTTTGGTTTGTGGTAGGATTTTACTGCAAAGGCCTTCAGCACCATATGACTCATGCTTGAGAAGGCCTCCTGAAATCTCTCTGCAATTCTTCAAAGTGCCTGCACTGTTTATCTTTGCTGCTATTCCTCTTTGTCAGTACTCCACAAAATGCTCAGAGCTTGGATAGCTGTTTGCCCTCCAACATAAAATAACCATTAGTATCTCTTCCTCCACCATCTGTTGTGATTTCTGAATCACCGGGTGAAAGCCCAAACATCCCTTTTGCTGGGCCCACTTAAGTACGGGTATCTAAGAGGTTTACTTGAATCCTGTCGTGGTTCACAGTCAAAGTGAGTGTTATCCTTTTGTTCCACCAACTGTGGGAGATGCAAGGTGGTTTTTATTCATACAAGGGGTGAGGATGTCACTGGCAAGGCTAGCATTTACTATCTATCCCTAAATCCTCTAGATACTAAGTGATGGTGAGCTGTCTTCTTGGATGAACAATCCATGTGGTGAAAGTAATTCATCAACACTATTAGGTAGCAAGTTACAAGGTTTTGGCTCAGAGATGATGAAAGGACAATGGTGCAATTCCAAGTGGAAAAGTGAGTGACATAGAAGGGAACCAATGGCAACACTTCATCACACCTACTACCCTTGTAACTAGATATGAATGATGATTGGTTTGTGAGGTACTGTTGAGGAAGCATTGACAAATGCTGCAGTGAATCTTTTGGATGGTGGATACCGGTTGCACAAGTGGTACAGGGGTTGTATGTTTATTATAGTGGATCAGCTTCTCAATCATGTAGGCTGCTTTGTCTTGGATGGTGAACTTGTTAAGTATTCTTGGAAACCATGCTCATCTGGGCAGGTGAAGAGTATTTCTAGCTTGGGCTTTGTGAATAGTGGAAGGGTTTTTGAGAGTCAGGCGGTGGATCAGTGATCACAGAATTACATGGCTGGTCCTGTTAAATTTCTGGTTAAAGGTGATACTGGTGACCTTCTCCCATCCAGAAGGTGCTTATGATGTGGGAGTTGGAAATGACTGCCATTGAATGTCAAGAATTATTGATTAGATTGTCCCCTGTTGGTTCTTTGGCACTTGTATGGCACTAATGTAATTTGCTGCGTAGCAGACCTAGTCAGAATGTTGGCCAGATAATATCCAGTTTCATTTGTAGAGATTTCAGTTTCTTTTGCTGCTCCTCCTGTTATCAATGACTGTTTGGTAATAGGAGGAGCAACAAATGAAACTGAATTCTCCATAATCAATGGAAAATATTCCCACTTCTGACTTTATCTTACAGGACAGGTCATTGATAAAGTAGCTGAGAATGGTTGAATGTCCTATGGCTGAAATGATGCGGTTCCACCAAGAGAACCACTTTCCGTTACGTTGGTTATAACTCCAGGTCTTGGAAGTTTTTCCTCTTAATTCTAAGTGACTTCAGTTTCATTAGAGTTCTTTGATGCTATACTGTCAAGAAAAGAGAGAAAAAAATGGCAGGGTGGTGTTTGGGTTATATAGATGCAATTCACTTACTACTTGTTTCCCTGTGCAGTTCACCACCCCCCTCCGTCCAAACTGGTTTGTCAGGAACCTAAGTATCTAGGGTTAAGTATTTTAGTAAAGTTGAAGAGCACTCCATTAAATCATCTTCAAATGACTTGATAGCAAAAATTCAGACAATGGCAAAGAAGAAGGAAAAAGGACATTAGTTCATTTTCTCTCTTAGCAGTTCCAGTCTGACTTGCTCAGCCTTTTCAGCATTTTCAGTTTTCGGTATTAACAGTGGGGTTGAAAGTGCATAAGAAAAGTCTGAGGAGGAAGCAAATAAATTGAATTGCAGGTGCAGCTGAAATGAAATTAAAATAGAAAAATGCAAGTAAACCACATTATATCCAGCAGCTATAAGAAAAGAATAGGTCTACACTAGTATGCTGCTTCCTCGCTCCAATTTGTTGTCTTATCTGAACACCAGATCACGTACAAATGTTCACTTCAAACAAAACTGTACTTGGGCTTTATTGACACGTGATGTACATGATTCTCGCAGTAGGGAATTGTTCTCTGGTGTATTTCATTTTTCTTCCTTTGATCACTTCATTCCAAGCATGCTATCAGTAAAACACAGTGAGACATTAAATGGTAACAACTTAAAATCAATTCCCAGTAAAACACCAATGCATAGATATTGGGAAGTGCAGCACCATATTTTGTGCACTATGCAATTCAATGTCAGTGAAAAATAAGTAGATTGGATTCCTCTAGCTGCACAGTGTCCATAGTTTTGTTTTGGGCATTCCATGCATCAAGCACGTAAGCCACGATGGGGCCAGGACATGCACAATCGTTTTGAATGGTGTGCACGGATCACTTGGATTCCACTTCCAGAATAGTTTTTCTGCTTATGCATGGATCATGGATGATCTGGGCTACTCTTGCAAAAGCAGGCCACCTTTAGCCTGTTTAAACCTGCTTCAGCATTAGTTAAAGCAGTCCCCCACATTGGGACCTTGTCTTCAATAGGACAGTTTGCTTTACTATCTCTTCCTTGGGCCCTATCGTGTATCATCATCCATTCCCTTTTTTTCCCTGCACTTAACCTCTGTCCACCTGCTGGTCTGACCCTCTTCTGATCCTTGTCGCTGTTCTCTCTCTTCCCCCTTATCTCCTGGACCTCAGTTTCTCTCATTGTAGACTTGGGCCCCATACAACTGAATTTTCAGCTGTAACCCTACAAACAAAATTTGAATTGATTTGCTGCATGCACAATAATTTATTGTGCCACCCTGGAATGGCCCTGCAGGTTACCCAGGTCTCTGATGTACTCTAGTAGCATGCATTCTTGCTACATCCATCATGTACTAATGAAACCAAATAGTAGCTTGTTTCCACACCACCCCACACCCCCAATTGTTTCACTCTTCTCACCACTGGTCAGTGACAGACCCTTCCAGCATCATAAGTGCGGAACATTGCGAAGGAAACAATTACTAACTACAACTTTGCAAAAGCTGCTAACGTGTGCTGAAACAAAAAGACTGCAGATTGTCCAAAAGATAAAGTACTGTTCTTGAAGCTTACGATTAGCTTCATTGGAACTGTGTACAATTAAAAACAAGAAAGGTCAGTGGAGGAATGTATGGGAGAGTTGATGGTGTGAGAGATTGAATAGCACTTATAGATAGTGGTCTTTGAATCTACTGAAAATAGAAGAAATTTTATCTGAGCAACAAGAACACTATAGAGTAAATGTGAAGCAGCAGGTGTGAACGTGTGTATTGAAGCTGTAAATTTTTTTTTCACTCTTAATTTTTTTATCTAATGGTTTTTGCATTTGCTATAACAATGAGGGAAGAATGATTTGCACCTTCAAGCATCTACACAAGTGCAGCTAAATGCAGAAATTGGGAAACATCTGTTGAATACATGCTGCTCCAGAGATTGCACAAGAATGGTCTCTCAATGTCACACACATTGAGATGTATGGAACTACTGTACTTGTCTGACAAACTCTTAGTACAAGTGGGAAAGTTAGAGCTCGTCAATTCAAGTACAGGTAACCCCATGTTAAGGGTGAGGGAGGGGGTGGTTTACCTTCCTTGAAAACAGTCCATTGTGATTTTCTGTAACATGAAGTCGCATCAGCTGCCCATGCTTATTTATTTCATTTTTTTCACAACAATTCTGTAAGAGCGAACTTTACTCCATCTCTCAAATTTTTGGGTAGTGATTTGTGAATCCTGTAAGGGCAAATTTCCATTACCCAAGTGACAACAATGCAAGGGTCACCTGTATGAGTAAATTTTTAATGGTGTTATGTGACTTAATTACCACCTAACAAGCTTTCTGACGTTGAAAACTAACTTTCACAGTGTGGAATCTCATTTGTGTTCACTTATTGTTGCAGATTTTAAAAAAATAAATAAAAACCGACTAGTTTATTTATTCTTCTTGCCCCTTCTCTTAAATCTATTTCCCCCTTATTCTGTTTTCTCATTCAAATTGATGCTTTCTGATTCAAACTCAATGAACGCATTAATGATTTTCCAGTCTGATTGGTTGAGGAAGTGCACAGTTACATAAATAGAACAGTACAGCACAGGAACAGGCCTGTTAGCCCATGATGTCTATGCCAACCACAATGCTAAATTAAACCTATCTGTCTCTACATGATACACATCCCTCCATGTTCATGTGCCTGTCTAAATGCCTCTTAAATGCCGCTATTGTTTCCGCTTTCACCACCCCACATGGCAGCACATTCCAGCCACCTGTCACACTGTGTGTGTGTGTGTGTGTGTGTGTGTGTGTGTGTGTGTGTGTAAAAAAAATACTTGCCTTGTAAATCTCCTTTAAACTTTCCCCCTCTCACCTTAAATCTTTAGCCTCTGGTATTTGACATTTCTACCATTGGATAAAGATTCTATCTAGCCCATCTATATCAGGTCACCCCTCAGCCTCCAGTGCTGCTGAGAAAACAATCGGTTTGTCCAGCCTCTCCTTATAGCTTTCTAATCCAGTCAGCATCCTGGTGAGCCTCTTCTGCATCTGCCCCAAAGCCTCCGCATCCCTTCAGTAATGTGGCAACCAGAGCTGCCCACAGTACTCCAGATGTATCCTAACCAATGTTTTATACAGCTACAGCATTGACTTCCTGACTCTTAGACACAGTGCCCCGACTGATGAAGGCAAGCATGCCATACATTTTTTTTTACCACTCTATCTAACTTTGTTGAAACTTCCAGGGACACAAATTTCAAATGATGATACAGTTCCATATTTGGTCTCCAAATCGTAATAAGTTCCGGTATAGGGTCACATAAAATGTCTCTGGTTTTGTTCAATTGTAATGAAAGCCAAGCACTGCTGAGAACAAAATCTGGCCCATTATATTTTTTTTAAATTTTCCCTTTTGCATTTCTGCGATTTGAGATTAATTTGAAGGGAGCTGAATGACAAAGTAAAAGTTTGATACTGCTATTTATACATTGGAAGTTGCAATTGAGTCAATGCTTTGTTAGCATTGGAAAGATCTGGAGTCTTCATTTTCCTGTACAGGCGTTTTAGTAAATCTACGTGGGATCTTTCTGTAAACTCTAAAGGTTAACAAGTACATGCAGGAAGAATCTCTTCAAAAAGTTACAAAATTCATGAGAATTTGAGAAACTAAAATTGTTAACATCAAATTTAGGAATATTTGAACTCACCTGAAAATCAGATTCAAATAATTTGAGTTAAACATCCAGTTCCAGTCAAAACTGTCACCTATCATCTCTCAGCTTCTTGCATCATTCCCTTTTATCACCCTTCCCCCCACCTACCTGCTTTCGCCCCTCACCTGGACTCACTTATCACCTGCTGGCCTGTGCTCCTCCCCATCCCCCAACCTCTTTATTCTGGCGTGTGCCCTCTTCCTTTCCAGTCTTGATGAAGGGTCTTGACCCGAAACATCGACTGTTTATTTCCCTCCATAGATGCAGAATTCCTCCAGCATTTTGTGTGTGTTGCTCCAGATTCCAGCATCTGCAGTATCTCATGTGTCACAGTCAAAACTGAATGCAATCTGCACTGTTGTAGCTGATCTAAAAGCTATTTTAAAGTTCACAGAAGGATTGTATTTAGATTTCCCTTTATCTATTGGGTTTTGTTACGCTCAGGATAGAGATGGCCAGGGTTAAACCTGGAAAGTTGGTCAATTTACCCCTTAACCTTCCAACTTACAGAGACAAGGGCTGAATTCTCTGGAATCTCTCCTCGTACTTTAACCCTTGGAAACCAGATATCACTTTGTTGTGCATCCTCCAAGGCCAGTGTACCCTTTATAAAGTGTGGTACCTGGAACAGCTCTCAGTACTCCAGATGTAGTCTAACCAGGGCTTTCCATGGCTCTAGCATACGTTCTATCTCCTTGTTAATTGATCTTCCATATAGAGGCCAGCACTTCATTTGTCTTTTTGCCATTTTTCTACACCTGATCATTTTAATAGGTTTTTTACTCCCATCCTTCAAGCCATTTCTAAATATGGTAAATATGGTAAATAATTGTGGCCCAGATCTTTGGGGGCCCCACTGGTTATAACCTGCCAGTTTGCTTGCCTGCCTGCTATGACTTTAAAAACTCACCCAGTTTCCTAGCCAGATCAATAACTTGTCTTTAATTCTCACCTTAACTATGTCTGTTATGATGGAGTACTGGAAAGCATTTGATAAATAACAACATAAATATCCATGAAAATTCCCTTTTCCACTATTTTAGTCCAAGGTTCATCAGGCATGACTTTTCCTGTACATACATACACTGGTGTTCTCTAATCAAACAGATGTTCAAGCCATTTGATCCCTCTGTCCTTAAATACTCTCCAGTAATTTCCAGACAACAGATGTTGAACCCACTGATCTATCATTCTCTCTTTCTGTTAAAGAGTAGTATAGTAAGCTGAATGAGCAGCTTACAAATTAAGAGAATTGTGGAAAACTTTGGCCAGGGTATTTGAAATACTCTCACATTTTATCTGTAAGCCCTAAGATAGAAATCATCTGGACTTGGGAATTTTTCTTTCTTTATTGACTTTAGTTTCTTCATCACTGTTGTTCGGCTTACATTAACTTTTTGATGATTCCTTATCCCTGATACGTTGCCAATTTTCATGGGATGCCTGGAATAATATTCTCTTCACCACTAAGTAATGAGAAGGTAATCATGTAACGTATCCAGAATGATCTCGTTTTCATTTGCAACGTCACCATTTTGTGTTCTAAAAGCTCTGTATTGCTTCTTTTCCCTAACAAACTTGTTAAAAAGATCGTGTTGATTCTGATATTCCATGCCAGTTTCTTTTAATACTTTTTTTTAGCTCTTGCTGTGTGTTTTGCAACCTTTTGCTTTTGTTGTACATCTCAGACATTAAGATCTGCAATTGTTTCTGCTTTTTTTTCCCTTTTGTTTTCTCTTAACCCATTTATTCACCCATGGCTGACGACTTAAGCTCTTCCCCTTAGAGTGCTAAGTGGCTCTGTATCACAATGTGATTTAATTTGAACTCTTTCAACTGTTTTTCTTTGTGGTTATCCAGTAGCAGATTTTTCCAGTTTAACATGGATGCTCTTTTTATAATTGCACGGGAGTTGGTGGCATCCAAATGTAGAATGTTAGTAGCTGTTTCGCATTTCTCTCCTTAACAGAACGTTGAACTCTTATCATATAATGATCATTTTTGATCAAAGTTACATTGTGAACTAATACTGGCTCATTACACGGTACCAAATCTAATATGACCTGCTCCCTCAGTGTCAGGACATATGCTTGCAGAAACCATCCTGCATACTCTCTAGATGGAAAACACGATGAGGGACTCAGCAGGCCAGGCAGCATCCGTGGAGAAAAGCAGGCGGTCAATGTTTCGGGTCAGGACCCTTCTTCAGGACTGA
>JARFYF010000017.1:40772668-40783179 GCA_030265395.1 Rhina ancylostomus | reverse complement strand
TTAACCTACCATCCTGCCTGTCTTTGGGATGTGAGCGCACAGGGAGGAAGCCTGTGCAGTCACAGGGAGAACATGCAACCTGGGTTGCTGCAGCTGAGAGGCAGCAGCTCTACTAGCTGGGTCATCTGGAGTGAACAGAGCTGGTGATAATCTTTTACTGAACAGTTCTAGAAGATTATTGCCTTCAAGCAGTAACTCCCTCGTCTCCAAAGGTGCTGCCTGTTGTGCTGATTGTTTGCAGTGTTTTCTCTCTCTACTGAAGTGCTGCTATCCTAAGGTCAGCCTGGATAAACATGGATTGAATTGGAAATCGTACCACATTCAGGGATAACATTTAATGCGGTAATCAAAATATTTAAAAAGAACTATTGCAGGTTATTATGATGTGAAAATCTTCAATAGATTGGAAACACAACCAAAATAGAAATAAGAATCTTGCTATCTGGCAGAATTTAATTAAAACAGAAAATGCTGGGGCTACTCCACAGGTCAGACAGCATCTGTGCAGAGGGAAACAGCATTAATGCTTCAGCTCAGAGAACTTTCATCAGAATGGAAGGTGACCTGAAATGTTAAATCCATTTTTCACTCTCCACAGA
Source organism: Rhina ancylostomus (assembly GCA_030265395.1). Taxonomy (NCBI): domain Eukaryota; kingdom Metazoa; phylum Chordata; class Chondrichthyes; order Rhinopristiformes; family Rhinidae; genus Rhina; species Rhina ancylostomus. The sequence goes on along the minus strand of JARFYF010000017.1, from coordinate 40,782,580 downwards.
TGCTGACTGCCTTGCTGAGTATTTCCAACAATGTTTTTGTTTCAGATTTCCAGCACCTGAAGTTTTTTTTTGCTTCAAAGACTAATTAATATTGTGGGCTCCATTTTTTTTTCTTAAATTTTATTTACAGTGTGGTAACAGGCCCTTTTGGCCCAACAAGTCCGCACCGCCCATTTTAAATCCCCATGTTAACCTACCCGTATGTCTTTGGAATGTGGGAGGAAATCAGAGCACCTGGAGGAAGCACACACAGACACGGGGGAATGTACAAACTCCTTACAGCGTCGGGAATCGAACCCCGATCGCTGGTGCTGTAATAGCATCACTCGAACCGCTACGCTACCGTGCCACCCTATTGAATATCTATTGAAGGGATTTGAATGTTACATTACGTTTTATTGTCCTATTTGTAAAACTCACATTTCCAAAATGCAGGGGCTTATTTGTTAATGTATCAAGTGCTTAGAAAGTTAAACGGCTGAATTTGATTTTTGAAAGGTAGCTGCATTTGTTTCTAATGACAGATTTAATTAATAGCCTTAATTTTAATATTCCAATTCTGAATCTCCAATCCTTCCAAGATCCTCCCTTTCTCTGGGGCTTTATCAAATTCAGTGACCGTTCGAGAATTCCACACTCCTCTAACCTGGCCTGAACCTCCAATCTGTCACCCAGCACTGAGAGCTGTGCCTTCAGTAACCTGGTCCCAAAACTCAGGGGCTGCTCTCCACTGATTACTCCCTTCCTTTAAGCATTTAAAACCTTGTCTTATAGTATCCATCTTTGGCTGGGTGTCAGTTTTCATCTGATGATGCTCCTTTAATGTGCCAAGGGATATTTTTCAGTGTTAAATGTGTAATTGGAATAGATTTTTTTTTGCATAGGTCTATATTTTAAAATAAATGTAGATGTTTTTCTGGTTTGCTGTAGGTTACCTCTCAGAACTCTGAGGATCATTTCCTCGCAGTGCCTGCCTGAAATGCTCCTACGTTCCCTGTACGAAGACCAGGAATATTGGCAGAGTAAAGGGCCAATCTCCCTTCTGAAACTGGTGGACAGAATTAATAAAAGAGCTCGGGTTTTATTGCAGCACATAACTGACAGGCAGGTAAAGGGTAAGAGACCATACATGTGAGAGGCCAATAATATTTGAACTTGCGTTGATCAACAAGTAGTTAATTTCATATACTGTATGTGGAGCCTGTGTGATCAGTGCAGAAATATTACCATTGAATAGGATCCATTTTACATTCATGTGGAGCTCCCAGCAAATGCCCCAAGCAGAAACAAGTTTTAGTTAGAGGTTTTTCTCTGTTCTTTGCTGCTCCCAGACTACAAGTTTGATGCTCACAGACAGAGCACAACATATTGACATGACTTTTGGGATAGCTGGACACAACTGGAATAGTGTTTGACCTAATAATTCATGAGAAAGAACTGTAAGGGGAGCAGGATGCAATGTGAATATTTTCTGTGATCGTTCATTTCGACAGAGGTATCACACATAGACCTCTACAAAATACAGTGGGCTACCAATGGAGAGATGCCTCATCACAAAATTCTGGCTCTGTGATATGTATTGTTGATTATCTTTGTTTGAGCAGTGAGCTATTCCAGCATAATTACAACACTGGCATGTACCTGACAACATGGAAAATTGCCCAGCTATGTCCTGTTCACAAAAAGCAGGACAAATCCTACCCAGCTATTGACTGCCAATCAGTCTATTTCTCTGTCTTCAGCAAAGTCATGGAAAGTGCGGCCAACAAGAGCTATCAAGCGACCTCTGGTCTCCAACACCCTGCTTACCAGTGCCGAGTTTTGGGTTTCACCAGGACCACTTAGTGCCAGACCTGAACACAGCAATGATTCAAACCTGGATGAAAGAGCTGAATTCGAGGTGAGGTGAGAGTGACTGCCCTTGATATCAAAGCAATGCTTGACTGAGTGTGGTATTAAGGAGTCCTCATAAAACTGTAGTCATGGGCACCAGGGAGAAAACATTCCTGTGGCTGGAGTCGTATCTTGCACATAGGAAAATGGCTGTGGTTATCTGAGGTCAGTCTCCCCAGGTCATCACTGCAGGACTTCCTCAGGCCAGTGTCCTTGGCTCTTTCATCAATGACCATCATTGAATGAGAAGAGGGGATGTTCACTGATGATTGCACAATGTTCTTTTCCATACCCAATTCCTCAGCAAATGAAGCAGTGCATGCCTGCATGTAGCACAACTTAGCCAGCAGTCAGGCATAGGCCAACAAATGCCAGGCAATGACCATCTCCGAAAAAAGGGTCTCACTATCAGCCCTCAGTGGTGTTACCAATGCTGAGTCCCCTACTATTGACCAGAAACTCAGGCGAACCTGCCATATAAATACTGCAGCTACAAGGGTGGGTCAGACTCTGAGTATCCTGTAGTGAGCGACTCGCCTCCTGACACCTCAGAACCTCTCCACCAATATAAGGCAACAGTCAGGAGTGTGATGGATTACTCTCCATTTGCTTGAATAAGTGCAACTCCAGCAACTCTCAAGAAGTTCAATACCATTTAAGGCAGCTTACTTGATTGACACCGCCTTAAACATTCATTCCCTCCACCACTGGTGCACAATGGTTACAGTGTGTACCATGCACAAAATGCACCACATTTACTCACCTGAGCTATTTTAACAGCACCTCCCAAACCTGCAACCTCTACTCCCAAGAAGGGTAAAGGGCAGCAGGTGCATGGAAGCAATATCATCTACAGATTCCCTTCTAAATCACACAACATCTTGACTTGGAAATGTGTTGCTGATTTTTCATTGCCACTGCATCTAAATCCTTCCCTAACAGCATCATCACCGATACTGGAATGGTTCAAGAAGGCAGCTCCCCACCTCCTTCTCAAGGAGAATTAAGGGATGGCCAATGAACATTCACCTTGCATTCACACAGAATGAGAACATCCACCCATTGTCATTACCTACAGATACCCCAGCTACAGTAAAACTCTGACAATTTGGCACCATCAGGACCTTGATGTTGGAACAGCAAATTTTCTGGAATATTAGTTGTTACTCATATTATTACAGCAGCACAACTTTGTTTCCTTTTTTCACGTTACACAGTAGTATAATAAATTTTCTGGTGAACCTGGTGAGTTTAAACTTAGCGTGGGAAACACAATCTCGGTGAGTTTAAGAGAGTGAGAACCAGGCCCCCATGAACCCAAAGCTAAACCATCAGTGTTTCTAATGCCAGATTATTGAAGTTTTATTGCACTACAATATTCAGAGGCAATTATCCGTGTTATTTTAATAAAACACGAAAGCTTGTCTTGTCTCTTCCTTTTATCTAGTTGTAACGGAAAATGCAAAAGTACTGTTCGCTAGCAGTGCAATTAAACTTTGAATCAGCCAGGCTGGATGCTTAATAATTAGATATTTCACCTTTAATATTTTTAGAAAAAGAAAAAAAAATCTGTCTGATTTGTAACTAACCTTGACTGTTAACTTCAAGAACGTGAACAATAATGGCCTTGAAACATCACACACTTTGGCAGCAGAACAATACTTCATCTGTCACAGGGTATAATAAACTTGGGCAAAATATGAAAATTGCCACCAGTTCTCTATTGGCCATTTTATTCTATTACCTAAGGCGAATATTTACTCCAAGGCTTCTGTCTTTACAAAACAGTTCAGTCTGTATTTGCATACAGTTCCAGCCAATTGAAATTTTGATCTGTGTCACAGCTGTTGCATCTCATGCAACAGAGCCAGCAATGAACTTTGTCAATAAGTGAAAAGCAGGAACTGCAAGTGCTAGAAATCTGAAATAGAAAATGAAAATGCTAGAATCACTTAGCAGGTCAGGCAACATCTGTGGAATGAAAAACAGAACTAACATTTCAGGTCATCAGTTCTGTTTCTCTTTCAGTTACTGCCTTTTCCTGACTCTGTCAGTAACTCTGTTCAACATTTTGATATAATTCAGCAAATGGTGCCTAATTCATGCGGTTCTCTATAATCCACCAACTAGGTCAATGTTACATCTGATCTGTTATGTACAGTTGGTGAATGGGGTCTGTACTGTCTGTTCTTGGCCCAGCATCAGAATGAAACAGATTAACGCTCCTGCTCAGAGCTTTAATCACATGCTCTAGGTTGATGCCATCAGACTTGTTGTCTCTCACATAAGTCATTAAACTGAGATCTTCTCCTTTTCAGGAGGACGAATGAGATCCCATGGTGCTATTTGAGAAGGGGCCAGGGTTGTTCTTGTAGTATTCTAGCTGGAGACCTTCCACGTTTGATTATAAGATGTTTTGACCATGTGACATCTGATCATGTCACGTGTGACTATCTGTCATGCACCAGCCTTCCTACATTTACTTAGTGACAGCTGAGTCCTTAGAATATCACTGCTTGTGATGTTGTGCCAGTTGTTGCAATGCCAGATGTTCCAAGAGCCAAGAAACTACTCTTGAACAGAGACAGAGGGGAAACTGTAGGTGGAAACCCAGCAGTGGAAGGGTGGGTAGAATCTGGCATAGCCAATTTGTATAGAGAAAGATCTCCTGAACACCCATGTGATAATAATTGCTTAACTTGTTTTAATATTGCTGAATGGACAGTAAATATTGTCCAGTACGCTGGGGGACAAACCCCTTGCTCTTCAAAATAATGTCATGGGATACTTTTACATTCATCTGCGGTTATTGGTTCAATGTCTTATTGGAAAACGGCAGGTACAATAGTGTGGGATGATCTCATCCCACAGGGTGAGGCAGCCTCCATTTCCTTGAGGTGGAACTTAAACCCTCAACTGACAGGGTGATAATGTTACGTAGTGAGGCACTAGTGACAGCAGCTGTAGAAAGAACAGCACAGAAGGAGATACTTCCTGTGCCAGGATCCTCTTCTGTAGCATCATTCCCTCCCCATCCTCGTCCTCTTCAAACATTTATTCCAATTTCTTCAGTTCTAATCTCCCAACTCAGTGGTTCAGTAACGGTCAGCTGGGAACTTTCCCTTTCCCTTTCTCCTTGATTCTCCCAGTGAGCATCCTTCATCCCATTTTCCCAAGCTTCCACTTTTTCCCCACAGTACGGAAGGCAGCTTTCTCTCTCACCTCTCTTTGTTCCCACCTTGGCATCATTCCCACTCGCTACACTGTGGACAGCGATTTTCTGTCTGTAAACTTAAAACCCTTGTTTAATTCTGGAGGCTAAAGTTGGGAGCCACTTATCTTTCATCTTACACCAACTCCTCTGATTCATTTTGGTGATCTTCATGGGATCTTGCTGTGCACAAAGGCTGCTATATTTACCTCATTTCAACAAAGGTTACCTAAATTTTTTGGTTTGAACTGAATAAGACTACCTTCACATTCAACTTGGTTCTCCATTAATAGGGGTTGGCGAGGGTTACAGAGATGGGGAGGGGTGCAGGGGCCAGAGGGTGTTACAGAGATAGGGAGGGGTGTAGGGGGCCAGAAAGACTTACAGAGATGGGGAGGGACTTAGGGGCCAAAGGGCATTACAGAGATGGGAGGGTTGTGGAGGCCAGAGGGCATTACAGAGATGGGGAGGGGTGTAGGCAGCAGAGGGACTTACAGTAATGGGGAGGAGTGTGGGGGCCAGAGGGCGTTACAGAGATACGGAGGGGTGTAGGGGCCAGAGAGACTTACAGAGATGGGAGGGACTTAGGGGCCACAGGGCATTACAGAGATGGGGAGGGGTATAGGGGCCTGAGGGAATTGTAGAGATTGGGAGGGGTCTAGGAGCCAGAGGAGTTACAGAGATAGGGATGGGGTGTAGGACATGACAGAGAGAGGGACGGTTGAAGGGGCTGGATGGAGGAATACAGCGATACAGGGATCTATATGTGCTACATTTATTCACCATACTTATAAATGACCCGGATGATGTGACATAAAGTCACATATCCAAGGTGGCCAAGTTTGATAATGCCAACTACGCAGGATTTACACTTTCATTCATTTTGCTTTAACAATGCAGCAGAATAGTATAAGGGAACAGCAGTGGGTGGAGGTCACTGAGCCCCTCAAACCTGCCCCACTGTTCAATACAATCACAACTTGTCTGCCCTCCTCTCGTGCCAGTTCCCCATATCCCCCAATTCCCTGATCTTACAAGATTTGATCTATTCCTCTTTAAATACTCTCAATGATTTATCAGTGGTGTAGCATATGGTTCTCAAAATGCACATGCTGATTCCATTTATGGGATACACTTGTCAGTGGTGAGATGACATTAATCAGGCAATAGCCATAAATTTTAACGCTGATGTGACTATGTATGCTGTTCTTGTTATCAATTAAGATTTAGTTGGGTATTACAGAGACTGAAAGTTGATGTAGATCAAAACAATTGCGGGTGCTGGAAATCTGTAATAAAAGCCAAAATTGCTGGAGACACTCAGAAGATCTGACAGTGTCTGTGCAGAGAGGCAGTGTTAACATTTCAGTCTCAAGACCCTCCATCAGAACCGCTGATGCATTTCACGACTGGGGCAGCCTTGAGTGTCCAGGTGGGCCACTCCTGCTCCTATTTTTGTGTTTTTCTGGAGGTCTTATCACGACCCAAACGGTGATTGTGCTGAACACAGAACTAAACTGAAGAACACCTCAAAATGAACCAAAAATAAAAATTCAAGCTATAATTGGATGTAAAACTTACCTCTCAATGGAGTCATGACAGATGCTGCATAAAACCAAGTTCCTTCTGTCAATGTGAAACATGTCTTTGTCTCACTATCCTTAGATTAAACATCACTTTGAACTGGCGTGTATTACAGTTTGTACACATCAGCTATTTCTGGTGAGTATTTCTTTATTCTCTGACATTCAAAGTCCTCTCTGTTCAATGCTGCTTTTATTAAAGGTGACTCAGCAAAGCTGATCTATTTTCTCAGCACCTTTGATCTGTTTGAATTATTCTGCAAATGTCCTTTTTTTTAAACAAATATTGGATGTTCAAATAATTCTTGATGCAAGTTGCCTAAACCATGCTGATGCAAAGGAAAATGAGGGAGATTGCCTGATTGCCTGTCGGATACATATTTGCAAATGTCATCTCTCAAACTGTTCCATTAGAGGGATAATATCAGGAATAAAGCAATGCTGAAGGGGTACATTCAGTCCATTATATCTGCATGGTGTCTAGAAGAATTGGAGGCCATTCAAGTCACTGCATCCATGCCAGCTCTAATAAAGAATAATCCCGTTTGTTGCAAACTGCTGCTGTTTCTACATGTCCCTGCATCTAAGCGCAGCACAGTGGCACAACTAGTAGAGCTGCCTCACAGCCGCTGAGACCCAGTTTCAGTCCTGACTTCTGGTGCTATCTGTGTGGAGTGAAAATCTCATATTTGTTTCCATTTACCAGCAAAATCCCAAGCTGTTGTTTCTGGTTCTTGTGCTAATCTCTGCCCTCTGGTTACAGTGTCTATAACCACTGGAAACTACTCTTTTTATTTACTCCATAAAATGTAGATGAATATATCTGTGCTCCAAGAGCAACTCCAGATGCTCCCAAGTGGCTCTAAGCCTACATCCCAGGATCTTTTCTGCAGCATTGCCAAAGGTTTTGCTTCTTTCCTAAAGGGCGATTCACAGAAATAAATGCAACATTCTAGCTGGGATCAGAACTAGTGTTTCGTGGAATTATAGAGGGCATGAAAACCAGACCTTCAACCCACCCAACCTGCACTGACCTACACTAAACTAATCGCATATCTATCGCTTTCTAAAAATTCTCCCCACATTCCCATCAATTCCCTCCAGAATTCAATCACTCACCTACAAACCGAGGGCAATTTACAGTGGGCAATTAATCTACCAACCTGCTTGCCTTTGGGATGTGGAAGAGAACCCATGTGGTCACAGGGAGGACATGCAAACTCCACACAATTGGCACCCGAGGTCAGGATTGAACCTGGGTCTCTGGCACTGCAAGGCAGAGGCTGGACTAGCTCTGCCACTGTGCCACCCATAAGTGTAAGCTCTTAGTGGGATCCAAGGTAAATATAGGTGGGAAGTTTCCCCAACTGAGGGGTGCAAGTCGCAAAATAATGGGAAGGCTGTAAGGACAGAGATGATGAGAACTTTCTTCACTCAGAGGCTGGTGCACCTTTGGCATTCTCTACCCTGATTGATTGTTGATTGTGTTCAAAACTGAGACAAATAGATTTCCAGATGTTAGAAGAAATCAAAGGATATGGCGGTATGTAGGACAATGGTATAGAGAGGGTCAGCCTTGATCTTATTGAATGACAGAGAAGGTTCAATGGGTTGAATGGCCTACTCTTGCTCCTATATCTTACGTTTTTCGATGCTCAAAATCTGAAAGTAAAAACAAAGTGGTGGAATGCTCAGCAGACGGGGCAGAACCTATGGAGAGAGAGTTAATCCCATGTCTCTCTGCTTTTGACCCTGCTTTGGAATTGGATCATTACTTACTTATTACTGCACAGAAGGAAGTCATCTGGCCCATCAGGTCCAAGTCACCTCCCAGCTCAGCAATCCATCAGTTCCATTGCCCCTGTCCTTATTTCCCTGTAGCCCTGCAACTCACTCTCTCTCTTTCCCACCCCCTTTCCTCTCTCTCTCTCTCTCTCTCTCTCTCTCTATCTCCATCTCCCTCTCCCTCTATCTCTCTCTCACACACACATAACTTTGGTTCTTTCTGCCACTTACCTACACTAAGAAATAAAACTTATCATATTTAATTAAACCAGCAGCAAATGTTTGCATGTACTGGAACATATCACCTCATACCCAACTGTGCTGAATGTCATGTGTCAAAAATCTGCCCACCCCACTGGCCTGTTTGTGCCCTCTTGAAGTCCAAATAAAATATGTAACATTTACCAGCTGTTCTATGGTCTTGAGCATGGATAATCTATTGCATGTTTGTGAAATTTGTTCCAATTGGGTTATTGGCAGGGGTTAGATTATCTAAAGCAGGAAAAAAAAAGCAGGAAGTGACTGACTTTAAAAAAAACTAAATATCTGTCACTTGATATAAAATTGAAATCTGATGAATGTGAATGGACTTTTTTTTGTATCAATTGATAATAAGCAGTCTATCTACGTCAGTACTCTTGTGATTTGGTTTCTTGTGCTAAGCACACCTGGAAATGGATGTCTGCTATTGGGTGCACTCTCAAGGGATATAGTACAGAGTGGATGCTGAGCTCCCCTTCACTGGAATGGAAGGAAGGTCAAAAAGTGTGTTCTCAAGAGTCATTCTCAGCTACCACTTAGTCTTGCTCAAGATCATGATTGACAGTGGCCCGGAGCATGGGTCCAGTTACTCTTTGATGGAAGAATTGTTCATAGGGAACAAACCATAAATAAAGCAAAAGCCCTCAATATAATATATAAGACATATTTCCAACAAAAGAAACAGACCAAATTAAAGAGTATTTTATCCCATATGTATCGAGACAATTGGTAATTGGTCATTTCACTACCCATTTTGTACTTAAGCACATTTTCTAGGTTGCAGGAATATTAAAAAATCTATCATGCTGGAAAAAAAATCCCTTTTTAGACCAAAGTAATCTTGTAAGCAAGTAAGCTGCCCTGTGGTTTTTCAATGACAAAAGAAATGTGTTTTTTTCCCATAACTACACGTGTGTCTCTCAAGCTGCCAACTCTGAGGATATTGACCTAGTTAGTCACATACTGAAAGACTTTCATGTTTTCAAGAAACAAAACACTTAAGTCTCATGTTTATGTAAGCTAATGTATCTGTTCTGATCCTAATGCACAAAATTATTTGTGGTTTTAAGGGCAAAAAATCAGTTGTTTATCACAGCTGTGGGGCTCCATCAGTTGTAACCAGCTCGGATTATCATGTTGCCTGCTCTGGTATGCAAATATTCATCTGTTGAGATTATC
>JARFYF010000017.1:40694364-40710500 GCA_030265395.1 Rhina ancylostomus | reverse complement strand
AGCTGGGATGTATGCCGAGCTGTCTTAAGCTCATGGTGCATTGTCCAGGTTCCGCTGGATGTGAGATAGCATGCAGCTGTCCTGTGTTGCTGCTTTAGGCTGAACCATGGCAATCTGGGCCTTCCTTTTGTTGCACCTGGTCTGCCAGCATCTGACAGTTGGTCTTTTCAGTTATTATTTTAGAGTTGATTTTTAAACTGTATTTGCCCCCAAAGAATAATCTTTGAATTATCATATGGAAACAAATGGTGCTTCCTTTCCCCCTGCCCCCCCCCACAGTTGAAGTGGGTCAAATATCAACGCTTGGAAGGAGTTGTCTTCAAAAGGCCAACAAAATGACATTTGTGACCCAGCTACAATAAGAGCTTAACCCTTTAAATGCTGTACTGAACTCTTTTTATTATTGAAGAACTTGGCTTCTGGTGGCAAGTGTTGGGTATTGACGTCCAGTGTGTGCTGGGATTGTTCCTACTTGACCCCTTCTCTCCCCCCCCCAAGCCCCACCTTTCAGCTCCCCTTCTCTTCCGTTCCCAGAGGGGGATTTACTCTCCTTCAGTAGCTCAGCCCACTTGGTCTCCTTCATTGAAGACTTGGTGCCAGCTTTGGCTCAGTAGTAGCATCCTTGCCTCTGAGTCTGGTAGGCTCATGTTCCACCAGAGACCTGAGGTCCTGGTAGGAATGGCTGGTTAACGATCACCCTGTTTGCTTGTACATCTTGTCTCCTTCATTCCAGAGGTTCTGAATATAATCATATTGTTCCTGAGCGGAGAACAGATTAACCATCTCATTCTTCCTGTTGGCTGGGTTCACCAGGAGGACTGCCCAGTTGAGCTGCTGGAAGAGATATTGGGGAATCATTGATTCTATCTGAACACTGTCAGTGGCTCAGAGATTCATCATCGTCCTTTCTGACTCATCTCATATAGAGGTAAAGATGGAACCAAATGGTGAGCTGCAAGGAAGCCATTGTGATTGGGTGTTAGATGGTAAACGTGGCTCCGTGACTCATCTCGAAGTGCCCTGCAGATTCTCTAATTGAGGGGGGAGTTCAGTGAAACTTGGCCTATTTGTAGTACGTGTCAGTGCCAGCTTCTCCTCATACAATGAACAATCTGCGAGTGACATTGGCCCCCACTGTACCTCCCATCCTTGCAGCAGCTGTTCCCGACATGCTGCTCTGCAGTTGTTGAACCATTCAGCCACATTTCTCTGAATCGGACAGAGAACTCTTTGTAGCATTATTTGGCCCTAAGTTCTGCCACCCAGGTCAGTCACTGTACCCTGCTGATTGTCTGGTAAATGCTCCTTTGTCAAGTCAAGGCCACAAGTATCGATTGCTGCTGCACTCTCATCTTCTCCCACTTGTGGATCATCAAAGTTGCTTCACTGTAAAGGGGTGATACCTCCCTCTGTGACAGTCAGCTCCTGGCTTTCTGTCAGGCAACCCTTTCACAGTGTGAGAAGATGATGTTACAAAATGCCTCCTTGTAGTGACACAGCTCTGTGAAAAGCTTGGTTTTCAGAGGAAGATGCTGATAAGTTGCATTTATATAGTACCTTTCACAAGCTCAGAATATTACACAGCATCTTGTACTTCATGTCTTATAGTTGCTGTTACACAGTAAAAGTAGCAGTCAACTTGCACTCCTCAATGAAATATGTTTGTTTCATGTACTGTTTGGAAGGCAGGTTCAGACCAGGATACCAGTGGAAAAGCCCCAGCTCTTCTTTGCAAGTTTCAGTGGTGTACATTACATCCACTTGAGTGTGTAGATGAGGCCTAGGACTGGGTAGCCCATTGGAGAGGCAGCACTTCCAACAACGTAGCCTTGCCTTAGTGCTCGAGACTTTGGGGTGTGACTGCAGCACAAAATCTCCCTGACTTGGAAAGCAAGAGTGCCACCCTTGAAACAAAGCAGACACTAACGCATCTGATATATGGGGGGGCGGGGGGGGGGTTGCTGCAGTGTATCTGGGATGGGGCAATGTACAAGTGTATCTGGCATGGGGCAGTATATACATGCCAAACTGTATACACACTCCTTATAGGGAAAGGTCTGAGTGCTTATAGGACTGCAGCATACTCAGTGTTTGAACACTGCAAACTCCAATGGCCATGTTGTTGTCCTGCAATCCACCATCTTATTAAAGAACTGAAGAGGCCGCATTATTAGGGGGACAGCCTGAGCAACATGCTGCTACTTTGTTTAACGTTTCACTTTTTAAGTGTTCCTTGCAAGTAATTATTAGGTAATATGAATTATATCCTTGGACACATGGATAGGGATCTTGTTTTTAGTTCAAGATACATTTAAATTGACTCTAAAATTAGTGGTTTTATAGTGTATAATCCATGAGCTCATCTGCGTTGAATTTATTCCATCTCTGTCTATTATTTTCATCTTTTGGCAGGCAACAGAAAGCCTTCCTTGGTAATATTGCTGATGACTTGTGTGTGTGTGTGTGTGTGTGTGTGTGTGTGTGTGTGTGTGTGTGTGTGTTACAGTAAGACTCAACTTCTAAATGTTCACCCACAAGTTCACACTGTGAGTGCTTGGAGATGGGTCCTCATTGAAACCTGGGTAAGGGTGGCTTTTTGGGCAAGCCCCGATCAGACAAGGAACTGAGATTACCTAGCAGCAGCAACCTGATGCTAATTCCTCTCCTTGGCACCTAAGCCATTTCCATTAGTCTCCTTTTGCGGTGGTTTGTAGGATCCTGTGTTAATCTGCTCTGCTGCAATCAAAGCAGAAATGATTCGGCAGCTTTCACACTTGACCACCTAGTGCGTGTTGCTTCCAGATTTGCCTGCGTGAACACATTGGAGATGGGTCCTGTGGGCTCGGGAGCCAGCCTCCACTGAGAGGGTGAGCGCTCCACTGGGATCAGCGTTGTTGTTCTCCTATCAATTAGGCTTTTGCTCTTGGATGCTGTCGGCAGCAATGTCCTGTTGCGTCACAGCCAAATCCCAATCGATGCAAAAGTAATTTGTCAAACCAATTGTTAAAATCAACTGCACTCTGATCCACCAGTTAAAGACAAGGATCAAAATAATGCCCATGACCCCCTACCTAGCAATAAAATCAGGTGGCACCTGCTTGGATGTTTCGTTGTGGCCTCACCTGCTGAGTATTTCTGTGCCCTGTTTTATTTCAAATTTCCAACACTGCTTTTCAATCTGTGGAAGGAGAACCATTGGCTCTACGGGTGCTTCAGTAACTATTAATATTTCCACCATCATTAAAACAAATCATTTGATCATTATTTTGCGGCGATTTGTGCACTTGATGTTAAACAATGAATGCTGTGTTTCTTTTCGGACGGGTGTGAGAACTTTTACGTCATCTTGAGGGAGCAGATAGAGCCCAAGTTTAGCATCCTACCTGCAGGAGTGCATGCAGCTCTGACAGCGCAGTGTTCCCTCAGCACTGCGCCAGAGAGCCAGGCTGGACGGAGGGATCATGTGCTCGATCCTGGACGTGGACCTTGAGCCTATAGTCTTCACTCACAGAAGTTCGAGTGTTGCCACTGTGTCGTACCTGCCACCAACCCTATGAGGTGTCTCCACTTGCTTCTCAGACCAGCCAATAATGTAAAGGCGAACACACATTATTTAAGTGAGACACATCAGTGATTTAGAAAGATGTTCATTCCCTGTCCAGTTTACACAAGGAGGTAAACCAGCTACAAGCCTTGATGGTGGCCAATTACCAATAGATAGGGTCATCCTTTGGTTTTGGCACTTTGCTTTTGTTTCATTCAAATTAAACATTTCATTTCATGGGTGTCTTGTGGCAATATACTGGTCACATTAATGATCTTTCTGCTTTTTACAGCCCTCGTCCTATTAACATAAAACCAGCTCTAATGTATTTGGCCCTCTTTTGTTTTGTACTATTAGCCTTATGGGTCTCTCTGCTCCGTGAAGGTTGATAGCTGCGTATTATGACCGGCTATTGAATCTCAGTAATATCAGCAGGAACACGGAAGTTTTATTAGTGTTTGCAAACAGAACTCTCAAAATGTTTTCCCCTTTTGTGCAGAATGATTTCAGAAATGCAGAGGAAGTGATGCATGCTCTGAATTTCTTTTTCAATTCCAGTAGCAATGTCTGCATAAAGAATACAGTTAACACCTCTTGTATTTTTTTTTAAAAAACAGCATATTTCTGAATCACTAATTGTGTCTCATTTATATAATGCGTGTTTGCCTTTACATTATTGGCAGGTCTGAGAAACTAGTGACCAGTAGAACATATTGAAACGAGGTTGGACTAGGCTCGGTGCACACTGGGGTCTCATTTGCATTTGTATTTGTCTTTCTAGGCTCACTTTCACTCTCGTTGTCCCTGATTCTCAACCAAACCTTTACAGGGCTAGCTTGGGTCACGTGCTTCTGGGTTCTGTTCCTCTGTGCTTTGTGACACTATGTTGCATTCAGGTTAATAAGCGATGGGTTGCGTTCGTTGGAAAGCGAGTTGTTGTGATTTGGAATGCACAGACTGAAAGGGGATTCGGTAGTACCCAGTATAAAACAGTTTCAGCGCTGGGAAGGAAGAGCAGGGGAAAGGAGCTAATTGGAGACGTGCTTCAAAAAACAGCAGAGATGTGAAGGGTTGAATGGCCTCTAGTGCTGTAAGCTTCAATGGGTCCTGGATATCCTGAACACAGACTGCTGTGAGTTCAGTGTGAGCAATACCCACTCTTGCCACTTTGTTGAATTTTAATCCCTGTGGTTTATTCCGACTGCATCAGATTTTCTGACTAGTTAGCAGCAATATTGAAGTGAGGGGAGGGTTTTTATTTGGACCACCTTTTACAGAAAGGTCACTGGCAGCTTCTTGTGAAATTGCTCACAGCTGGCCTGAAATCTGGACCAGCGCTGAGAGTTCCAGCTTCAGAGGAAGCTCTTTATCCCAGTCCAAGTCCACTGCTTGGGTCCACATTGATGCTATTGGAGGAGGGAGTTTCCATTAGGTTGGCTGCTGTAGCCCCTTGTACATGACCTTGGGGAGGGGCCAATTTATAAAGCTCATGGGGTGGGGAAAACCTCAGGACAGTTTCTATTGTCCAACGTGTCTGTCATAAGGTGAGACACTTGAATGATTGTTTATTCTGTAATGCACAGGTTGTCATTAGAGACAATGAGCCCTCTTAGTCCCTCAGTAGGTGAATGAACCAAGCACACCACAGTGTAGTTTGGTACTCTATGGTCTTGAGCCCAGCAACCCTTTCTCTCTCTTGCACTGTGCAAAGTATATTGATCCTTGACGAATCCTGTGGTGAAAGTGCGCTAAGTTCCTAATGTGTAGCAGTGGAAGTCACCCGTCTGTTGAGATCTTTCACCCAGATTTCGCATTGGTTCCTGTGAGACATCTGCCTTTGTTTTGGTTTGGTTTGGGGCCTTGCGTGCCCGAGAGAGACTGCTGGAAGACTCGTTGCATTGGACCACTCCGTTAGCCTCTCTGCTGAAGCACTGAAGTAGTCTGGTGAGATGAGTAATCGGGGAGATCAAAGTTACTCCGTCAGCTTTAGGTTGAGATTTAGCTATAAACCTTCAACTGGTGAGTTTTTATTGGGGAATAATAAAATGAAACTGTTCTGTACAATCCGGAGCATAGCTGGAAATGTTATATCCTCTTGGCACATTGAATGCTGTAACTCACTTGGCAAGCAGAATGTATGTGTGGGTTCTTATTTTAGTTGTGTTGTGCCACAAGTCACCGAGAACTGCTAAAATGTGCGTCTTGTTTATTCCATATGTCATACATGTACATCACTTATTTACATTCACTTTGCTTTCCTTTTTTTTGGAAAGAGTGTAATTCACAGTCGTACAGTGATGCAGTGTGGAACCTGGGGCCTCAGCCCAATGAGCCCATGCCGACCTCAAGCACCACTTGTACTTATCCTACACTAATTTGGTTTTATTCTCCCCCTCAACTTCCCCAGATTCTACCAGTCATCTACACACTGGGAGCAACTTGTAGAGGCTAATTAGATCACCAGATCGCCCACCCTTGGGAGATGGGAGCAAAAGAGAGCTCCCAGAGGAAACTCGCGTGATAACTGCACGGAAATGTGCTGTCATTATTTACGGAGTTAACCAATTTGCAAGTTTTCTGTGTTTCTTTAATTTTCTTGTTGGCATTGTATCCATTTCTTAACCTGGGAAAGATGTCATTTCTTGACTCAATCAAAATCCTGCGATCATCCTTCATTAGTCTCCATTTGATGAGCTTCTGGCATAAATGTCGTGCAGGAGCGAAATGATTTGCACCTTCACAATTCTGTCTCCTCTTTTCAAAAACAAACTGATATTTCTCCAACATCTGATATCTTGCTGTCAGTTTTGCTCAAAACCAAAAGTCATGCAGATGCTGGAAATCTGAGATAAATCCAGAAAATGCTGGAAACACTCAACACGATCAGGTAGCATCTGTGGAGAGAGAAACACTTTCGGGTCTGAGACCCTTCTTCAGGGCTAAGAAGGAGATTAAAAAACATGGTTTTAAGTTGCAGAGAAGATGGCGAGAGGGATGGTACTTATCAAAGACCAAAAGGGAAGACAAATCAACTGCGGGTCAAGAGGGCAGAAGAGGCAGAATGAAGTCCCAGTAAGAGCAGCCAAGAATTCCTCCCACCACATTCACTGCAACTTCAACCTATCTTTTCCATCTCTTTCCCAGTTCTGACGAAGGGAACCAAAATGTTAACTCTGTTTCTCTTTCCTTTGCTGCCTGACCTGCCGAGTGTACCCAGCAGTTTCTGTTTTGATGTCAGATTTGCTAGCTGGTGTTAGTACACAAACTCTTCCATGTTGTTTAAAATGTTTCTCTACGTTGCTTAAATTATAATTTTGTTTCTATCTAAATCCAATCTTCTTTACTCAAGCTTCAGCTGAACTAAGCTCAACGGTGTTATGAATCTCCTACGCGCCAGTGACTCAGGAGCATAACCTGTTTTGGAATGTGCTATTGTTCTGTATTTAGCAAGAAGTTTTGCTAATTGATGTCTCGTTGTTGAACTGGAACACCCCTTTAACACCCATTTTATTTTCCGTGCTCCTTTGACAATTCTGTCACCGATTTCTCTGCCACATCTTAAGTGCAAAGATTTAAAAAGTTGAGCTGGTTAAATTGCATTCTGACACTGGAGTTTATTGGCATCTGTTTGTCTTAGTATCAGCAAATAAACAGATTTGGAATTTGTCAATCAAAGGAGCTGTTCTGGCTTGTGTCCTTTGTGCATGACCTAGGCCTGAGCTCTTCTAATCTGCATCTTATCAAGATGATGCTCTTTAGATTACAATCCATTGACGAGAACGACTTGTTGGGGGGGCTGGAAGATGAAGGATCTGCTCAATGTTAGTGTTCAGTGCCTGATGGAGCAGTCAAGGACCGTAAACATAAAACTATTCCTGTGCAGTTAAAATGTTAAACTGAATTGGAATTCTTTTGTAGACTGGGGGAGATAAATGCCTCCCCACTTGTCTAAGTTTTCCCCAAGTGCCCGCACGTGTGCTCTTGATCGCTTTCTTCCACTATTCAGTTCCAATGAGGGGTTTCCGCCCTGAAATGTTAACTGTTTCTCTCTCCGCAGATGCTGCCTGACCTGACTGTTTGCAGCCACTTTTATTTTTTGTACTTTATTTGCAATTTCTAAATATTGTTTTCTTGCCTTGCATTCTGCGATTTAACGAGCTTTGAACACTACCTCCTATAATAGCAAGAGCAGTGGCCAGTACTCCCGAATTAATAGCACTGTAGGAAGGCCCTTATCCACAGACTAAGGTAATTCAAGGAGACCACCAGCTCCTCGAGGCTAATGGTTTTGTACTATAAATGCCAGCCTCACTAGCAACACTCAGATCCTGAGAATGAATAAAAAGCTAATCTTTTCAACCTCCTGCTTCCTCTCCAAGTATCAAGCTATTGGACTATGGGCTGTATTGACTTGAATGGTGATTGAAAGAGACAGCTCCTAACTAATTGGCCTTGGGTAGTCTTGAGAATCTTTTTCAATGTCCTTCTCAGTAATCCATGCTGAACTGGCACCAAAAATACGTTGCAGTCATTTTGAAATGTCCTTGTGCCTGGGTTAAAACAAAGGAGCTTTGTATTTGAATTTGTGTGCTTGTGTGTGTGTTGAAGAGGTAGTGACTGTGAGTGGGGGGGACAAGGAGGAGGAGAGATGTTACAGCATCAATGATTGATGTCCTTCACACAAGTTGAAGTTCTGTCCCTACTAAAGCACGTGCTATGCTGTGGGTGTAGATTCCAGCTCTGAAGAATTACCACGGGGTAAGTCATTGCCTTCCTCGCAAAAGGAAGAGCCGAGAGAGAAGCTTAACATTGCTCAGAACAGAAGCACCTGATAGCTCTTGTACTAAAATTGAGGGAGGGAAACTCCAGGACTTTAAATTTAAACTCTCCAATGGCAGGAGTTCCTCCCAACTGTGGTATTTCTCATTTGCTTATCGTTTGCCAAGCAAAGCTAAAAGTTTCCACCAGAGATGCTCCTGCACGAGCTCGTTACAGGGTGGCCACTACATCGAAATGATGTGGGGCGGCACATGTCAATTAAAGATGCTGGGTGTGACCCAGCCAGCTTTGGTGTGTGGCCCTGCCCAAGTAGCAGTTTAATGCTGTGGCAGAGCTTGTCAATGTGTGGGGCCTTGCTGCAAGGAAATGTCCCACCCCAAATGCAACCTGTAGTTACAGCAAGTGCTAATTTATTTTTGCGCTTTGGTTTTTTCCATCTGGAATTTCGTTGGTGATTTAAGCTGGTTTTGTAGGAGAGGGTACACACATCCCACAGCTCCCAATGACTGTCTCACTGCCCTGTGTCATACCACTGCTGTGATCCTGTTTCCAATTCTGCTGCACTTGCAGGTATGAGGTCACACATTGAGCACCACCGATCTAAGCCGCTGACTCGGACCTGCACAGGCTATGCTGCAGTTAGCACAGCACAGACTTTGTGGGATCTTGGCGATGTGGCCAAATTACTGCCAGTAATTTCTGCTCCTGCTTCTGGCCATTTTCCTGACTGCTCTCTGATGCTGGACTCTTGCAGAGTCACGTCACCTCATGGTCATATTCATATTGTTGTAGAAGGAAGCTATGCCCATTCACAGAACAATCCCATTTCCCCACTTGTTTCCTTGTAATATATTCCCTATTGCCTGCCCATTAACTCTGCTGTCTCCCCTAATTCTCCTACTTCCCCACCTACAATAGGGGTAAATTACTTTGGCCAATCAACTTTAGCTAGCAAGTTTTTGGGATGTGGGTGGAAGCCAGAGTATTTGGGGAAAACCCATTAGAGTTGCAGGGAGAATGTGCAAACTCCATTCGGATAGCACCAGGTCAGGATTGAACCCAGGTTGATGGAGTTGGCATGCAGGTTCAACATGTAATTCAGAAAGCCAACAACGCTTATTGCTGGAAGAATTGAACACCGAAGCAGGGAAGTTGTGCTTCAGTGATATATCATAGGACATCGGTGAGACCACATCTGGGGTATCGTGCATAGTATTGGCCACTTATGAGGGAGGGATTACAATGTTGGAGGCAGTTCAGAAAAGGTTCAGTAGTAAAATCAGGAATAGGTGGGTTGTCTTGTGAGGAAAAATTGAACAGGCTTTGCTGGTATCTGCTGGAGTTTCAAAGGGTGAGAGAGAACTTGATAAAACATTCATTTCTGGGGAGGTTTTGACAAGGTGGATGTGGAGAGGATGTTGCTTGTGGAAGAGTCTAGAATTAGGGGTCACTGTTTTGAAAATAAGGTGCTGTCCACTTGAGAACAAGATGAGATAAGATTCTTTCTCAGGGTTGTGAGTCTTTGGAGCTCTCTTCCTCAGAAGGCAGTGAAAGCAGAGTCTTTGAATATTTTTAAGGCAGAGTTAGATGAATACTTTAAGTATAGGGGTGAAAGGTTTCTGTAGGTGGACGGGAATCTGAAATCAAGGTTGCAATGAATCGATGATCTTATTAAATGGTATAGCAGGTTTGAGGGGCCAAATGGCCTACTCCTCCTCCATTTGTACATCCCTATAATTGTGAGTTAGGGCCATGTCTTAGCAAAAAAGTCTGTCTTCTCTCAGCACTTGTACATAGGACTTTGTTCTGGCCCCATGACACATTTGGGCCACAGAAGTCCCGGTGAATTTGCAGGGCCTCGCTTTGACTGGACAGCATGATTACTGCAGGGGAATGACAGTGTAATTTCAAGCGTATTTCTGGGGTCTCTGGCAGCCATGGAAAGCTGACGCTGACCACAACTTCTGGGCCAAAAGAGGGGCTCGGCCTCCTGCTGTGCAGCAGGAGGCCAACGCTGGATGTTTATAGACTGGGACTGTCCTGACCAGAGAGGGGGTGGGTGGTCGGCCCAGTCACGAGTAAGGAAATTCAATCAAAAGAAATTGGTATCAGTGTTCCTTGCAGGGGTGGGTATATCACCCACATGTAGGCAGACTTTGAGGAAAAACTTTAACTTGCGCCTTATTCTGATTTTTTTTAAAATTTCAGTAGATGATGCTTCCACTCACACTCCACTACATCAGAGGGGAGTTCCCAGTAATCCTGAAAGTTCTTGCCAGCTATGAGTTGACCTGACCCCTGAGGGGCCTTTCAAAAGACCTTGTGACATTTCCCCACAGATGCACTTGCCAGTTCTGTGGACAGACAGTGTAGACAGACGGTGTAGAAACACTGACCATTTTATTTCCTGATAACTTCAATTTGGTGCTGAGTGTATTTCAGATTTGCTGTTGCCTTATTTGAACATTTGACTCGAGATGCCATGCACCCCATTTATATCTGTGATTTTATTTGCAATGATGCGCAATTATCTGTGTAGATTATTTACAGTCACAGATTTCTAGTTCACTAGTCACAACTGCCTGTCAACAAAAATGCTGGAAGTGTTTGCAGCAGAGCTATTATTGATTCCTTTCAAATAAAGCAATCCTCAAATAGAAACAATAGTTAATTAATGGTAGGATTCAAAGGGAGGATTTATCTCCTGTCAATCTGACTAGAAATCATACTATAAAGGTGCTTTGTGAATACAAGTTAGTTATTAAACGCTTCATAAAACAAGAGGCACAGATCTAGCTGCCATTGTATGAACACTGCCAGTGGCAAAAGACTAGTCTGTCATCCCCGTCCCAGACTCGCGGTAGCTGGTTAATCGAGACAAAACGCACAGTCCTTCCTGAAAAACAGAAGACTGCAGATACTGGAAATCTGAAACTTTAAAAAAAGGAAGTGCTGGGAATACTCAGTTGGTCAGGCAGCATCTGTGGAGAGGGAAATTGAGTCAATGGTTTCAGGTTGAATACCCTTTTGAAGGCTCTTCAACCTGAACCGGTTACTGTATCTCTTTCTATGGTTGCTGAGTATTTCCAGGTCTACATCCCAGCACTGTATTTCATTACACTCTCCCTCTTCCTCTCTTCTGTCACGTATTCCCATGGGAGAGACTTTTGTAAAACAAAGTAAAACTTGAGGCCAGTAAGGAAAAAAGTGTGTGGGGGGGGGTGGGGTAATTCCTGTCTGGTCCCCAAACGTGATTGAATCTGTTCGGGAGGTCACCTAGACAGGGGCCACATAGCCTGCCATAGAGCAGGACGTGTTGCTGTTGCATAGGGCCTTTGTTGTGAAGAACCCCCCTGTGCTTCACCAGGGAACGTATGGAAATTGGACACTAACTCCGAAACAGGGATAATAGAAAATGTGACAAAGGCTTAAAAGAGATCTTAAAAGGAGAGAGGAAAGAACTCCAGAGACTTAAGGCTGAGATAGTTAGACTGCTTCCAAAAAGGAGTGAATGGGTGGGTGAATAAACATGAATGAACAGAGATATCACAGTGGGAGGTGAGGTTGGTGTTAGGCTTGGAGGAAACTTACAGAAGAATGCCTTATATTTAAGGTATCTTAGTTATTGAAGGGGGAAGAAATTGATGGATATCAATGATTTTTCTTCCCCCCACAAAAATGCACTTTGCAATTTAAAAAAAAAGCCACATATTGATTT
The DNA here is from genome assembly GCA_030265395.1 of Rhina ancylostomus. Classification (NCBI taxonomy): domain Eukaryota; kingdom Metazoa; phylum Chordata; class Chondrichthyes; order Rhinopristiformes; family Rhinidae; genus Rhina; species Rhina ancylostomus. Next base: position 40,698,459 of record JARFYF010000017.1, on the reverse strand, counting down.
ATGGTGTCACCTAATCAAGAGAGTTGACTTTCTGCTCAATGTTATAATGTTCTGGCAATCAGCTATCTTTTGATGTCTCTTGATGACTGACATTCCAGCTCTAATTTAGGGCATTGGGCGAGGGAAGTTTATGTTCTCTACACGTTAGTGGTTAGGGTCACCAGCATCGAGCAAAGTGCCATCTTCGGAGAGCTGCTGTCCACAAGGGTAAATTATGAAAGGGTGTTGAAGTTGGACAGGAAGGTGATATTCATTTGGGAATGTGTTTTTAACGCAAATTCCTTTCTCTTTCGTTAGCATCGCCTCCACGTGGCACCTGTGAGAAGATGCTTGCTGCTGCTTAGAGATTTCAGACCTTTCTATTCCGGGAGTGTTGACAGTGCCTTGCCTTGTGGTCCCTTTATGTATGTCATAATGTCCATAATCTGTGACCTTGACACCTCTGTTCCTCTTCACACTGCATTGTCTTCTCTGTTGCTCACCCCCCTTCCCATTTCACGTTTCCCCTGCTGGTTTGCTGTGCAAAAGGCTGGCATCCCTCACTGTCATTTCACTGTGCCTTCCCTACCAATTAGTGATCTCAAATAGAATTGCCCTCCAGGATGCGGACTGTCAGCTCTTGTCTTATCAGGTGCAGGTCTGTTTGCTTAACCTTGCTTGTGCAGTTCCTGAATCTAATGAGAAGGCTGGTGTCTCATTTCTCCAGTTTATTTTCAGCCCAGTTCTGAATCCTTTTGCTCACTGTTCTTTTAAGTACGTCAGCTAGCAGGATGTACACCAGTCAGGAAACCAGCTGCCTGTAAGTTGAGTTGGATATAACTGATGGGGGGGGAGAACCTCTTCATACATATATAAAACAGAACCCATTAAATGGGGTAATGAGTTCATGGGCATAAGGCACAGTGGGTGAGTTGGATGACTGATCGGGGAACACAATGTGAAGTGACAGCAGGAAGTTATAGCGCGTACCTGAACGCAGCACGTTTGTATGAGGTGATGTCTACCATGTTGAAGAGTGTAAAGCAAGGTGAGCATTTTAAACTTGAGGCCTCTGGAGCATGTAATAAAGTCATAGGAGTTATACAGCACAGAAATGAGCCCTTCGGCCCAACTGGTCCATGCTGACCAAGATGCCCCATCCAAGCTAGTCCCACTTGCCAGCGTTTGGCCCATAACTCTCTAAGCCCTTCCAATGCATGTACCTGTCCAACTGTCTTTTAAAAGTTGTTATTGTTCCTGCCTCATCCACTTCCTCTGGCAGCTCGTTCCATATATTGATCACCCTCTGGGCAAAAAAGTTGCCCTTCAGGTTCCTATTAAATCATTAATGATAGGTTAATGGTAATCAGCAATCTTCCACAATTGTATTCTCTTATTGATATATTTAAGAATAAAATTGCAAAACATGTTTTGTGTGTGATGTGATACTTCATACACTGAGTAATACTGTGACTAATGTTACAGACACTGAAATGGCCATTCTTATTACTGTTTTAAACAATTTGCTTACTGTGACTTATTCATTTGTAACTTTGTGCTCTCCAGACATAGTTCCACATTTCCTTGAACGGTCTGAGCACTAACTGGACAGCTGCTCAATACACTTGGCCAATGCGAGGCATTTTTAACTTCTGCGTCAACATAAGCTGCATTGTGCAGTGTAGCATGAATATCCCCCGCTCCCCCAAGGCACAGTGCGAATGAGCTGACATTTACAGTGGGAAGTGGCCAGGGGTTCTTTGGGGTAATCTGTTCTGAAGTCGATGGGGGTGTGGATGAGTCCTCCAGTGGTAGTCGGGTGTTGAAGGGTGAGCCAGAGGTAGGTAGGGTGCCCTGCTTAAAAATAATCTGATACAGTCTGCAATCCTGGTCAGAGAAGGGGAGAGTCTAGTTACAGGGTATTGCCAAACAATGTGCAGAAGCTGGCTACACCTCAGCGTGTTACCTGGAGAGCTGAGTAAGCCAAAACTGAATCCTTCCTCCGACTTCTTAGCCTCTGGATAAGGAAACTTAAGCACGGTTCCACTTTAGGTCCCAGAACAATGCCTTGTGCATTAGATTGTCTCACACTGCAACTCTGTCTTTTACCTTCCTGTCACCAATGCTGGGGTAACTTGTTATGATATAGGTAACAGTTGTGTTCCCCCATGTGCCCATCAGAATTCACTTTCACAACAGTGCACAAAAGAATAAGAAATAAAGCCAGTCATTCCAACTGATTATTGTTTTCTCTCTTTAAACCTTCATAACCTGTTTTTACTGAAGATCAGAGAGGATTTAAGATCAGCAACCAAACTGCAGAGATAACCCACAAAACAGTGTTTGTTTGATCGCCCGCAGTGCCAATTTGGATGGCTTCCTCGCAGAGGATAGCCTGCACAGAGATTGTTGAAACACCACTCCCCTCTTGACAGGCAAATGTTAATTAAGCTGTCCCCTGGAACTAGTACTGTAGCATCTTGAGCTAGGAGATTGTAGGTTCTGGCCTCGAAGGACAATCCAGGCCGAAGCATCTGTCAGTACTGGGAGTGCTGCATGGCTACAGGTGCCACATTTTAAATGTGACATTTAATGGAAGCCCCATCTACCCCATTAGGTGAAAACCATAGATCCCACAGGTTTAATTTGAAGAGAAGTGTGGATGTCCTCTCTGGGCAAGACAATGGTGTACTTCACAACTGGTGATAATTGAGGTAGAGACGTGTTATTTCCAAGGCAATGGGATGAGTTATTCAAAATGGGAATGATGCATCACAGGGAGGGCACCGGTTCTGGCACAGCTAGTGGTGGGTGAACAGTGTCCTGTGTGCCATTTCCATTGTTCAGGGGTTATTTTTGGCTCAGCTTGTAGCACCGACCGGTCTGTAGCGGAAGGTTGAAAGTTCAAGTCCCATTCCAGAGTTTGCGCACGGAAATTTTGTGCAACGCTGAGGGAGTCAGAAATGCTGATGTGCTTTGAGATAGTGAACCAAGGCCCGGTCCATCTCCTCGTGTGGACACCCATGAAGCCCCAGCTAGTTATTAATACGGATTGTTACGCATATACTGCACATTCTTGGAAACCGTCTCGATAGCAGCAGCCCCTCTCTCAACCTATAGTGGCAAGTAGTACAAAAGATTTTGGATTTCTACATGCTTTAGCTAGGTTTCAGGCCTCTGTTCTGTCTGCCAATATGCAGCCGCACGTTATAATATGAGGGATACTGCCAAGATTTTCTTGAGAAGACTGCACTTTCCAAGTGAATCATGAATAGGGCTTAACCAGCTTGAATTAATCAGTGTTTACTCCACAGCTTAAACAGATCCAGTTGTTAATTCCAATCTGCTTAACCCAGGAAGAAAAACACAGTAACAATTTAGCTTTGAGAAATCAGATGAAGGTTGCATCCATGTGTTAGACCATTGACTAATAAAGAATCTAGTTGTTCAGGATTGGTCTTGCAGTGTGAAAATACTTGATAATAAAATCATCTTATGATTCATGCAGATAATAGGTATGATGTTAAAGCACAGTGAACAGATTCTTCATGGGCAGTAACATAGGAACGGCAGTAGGCTAGTCGGCTCCTCTACCCTCGTCTGCCACCTATTTACATTCTGACTGATCTGCACCTTGATTCTATTTGCCTGCCCTCCTGCCACATTGCTTGGTAGCATCACCTAACAAAATAACCTGTCCATCTTGGTTTGAATTCGCGTTTGACCCGGTCAGAAGATATCTTTATTAGTCAACATGTACATCAAAACACACAGTGAAATGCATCTTTTGTGTAGAGCATTCTTGAGGCAGCCTGCAAGTGTCGTCACGCTTCCAGCACCAACATAGCATGCCTACAACTTCCTAACCTGTGCGACTTTGGAATGTGGGAGGAAACCCACGCAGACACGAGAAGGACTTACAGACGGTTGCCGGAATTGAACCCGGGTCACGGCGCTGTAAAGTGTTACGGTAACCGCTACGCTACCATGCCTGCCAGTGCATGATCACAAGTGTAAGAAATGGATGTAAGGAGGCTGAATGGTCTCTCGTGCCTGATCCAGCATTCCATAATAACCTTGGCCTCAGCAGCACTTTTCTGTTCTCTTTCTCGCGCC
>JARFYF010000017.1:40608218-40622877 GCA_030265395.1 Rhina ancylostomus | reverse complement strand
GGTATAAAGCCAAGGATCAGCCTGGGGAGTGGCAGGGAGTTCCAAACAAAGGCCGGTCTGGGGACAGTGAGAAGGGTGGGGGTGGGAGTGGGAAGGAGGTGCATTTGCTGTGGAGAAATGAGGAGGTATGGTATTTAAGGAGGGGAAGCTGAGGGATCTAAGTTGGGTTTCCAGTGCCAGATACCATGGGCCTCAGATTGTCTAAGTGATGATAAAGCAGACCCACAAACACCGTGAAGGACTGTTGTTGCATTAGTGATCTGAATTGTCCTTAGGTCATACATGTCAATGGAAGTCCTGGTGGTGAAATGTCCATGATCAGACACCACTGTGTATGTTGGGCTCCACCATGTAGTCATGTGTGGGACGTACAGAGGAGCAGAAGGGAAAATTTTGGGCACATGGAAAGTAGCAAGTTTATTGTTTCCTTTCATTGAAATTGAATCATGGAGCATGCAAAGTATATGGGACCATGTGATCTAGTTTATAGGCAATAGTATTTTCAATTGTGCCACAGCTTTTCCTTCACTGTTATCTAGAACACACTTCAGATTGACCACAAACTTCAGCATTAAGTTGTTCCCTAACCGAGCTCAACTTCCCTTCTGCTGACCTATTTTACCCTTTCTGTAACTATTCTTCTCTCACTGTATTTTGCTGAGGTGGTCCTGCAGTAATTGGGAGACACTGCGACAGGTCTGGGTGTTGAGTTTAAGGACTGACAGTTGCTGTCCTGCCTCCAACTCATTAGGCTGATGCATTGATATCAGTATTCACTCCAGGGGAAAAATAACTTCTGACCTCTGCTCTGAATTTGTCCTGAGGACACTCATTTGTCCTGCAATTATGTCAGGCTTAAAGGTTTATTTTCTCCATCGCAGTTTGTCTCCCTTTATATAATCCCCTTGTTATTTCTTTCCTTGTTATTTCAAGGCTGACTGTTTATTGTATTTTCCCCTTTAACCTTGGGGATCATCCTCCTTGCCAAATGTTTCTGTTGCATTCAGCAATGTTCTGTATGTTAATTAACATCAGTCAGCTGCAACTTATAAGGAACAAAGTTGTACTTCAATAATAAAACCAGAAGAACATCCAAAATGCCCAATTGCTTCCAATCTCATTCATGAGGAAAAGATTTATTGCCTTGAAGCACTTCCTCGAATGATGAGATGTTTAATTCCGCTCTGAATTTATTGGTGCACTCCATTTTCATATCCACTGCGTCTTTGAATGATTTCTCCAATTATTTTTGAAAAGCTATTTTATTGCTTCAGAGGAACTAAAATTCATAACTTCCAAACATGTAAAACCAACTTCTGACATCTCCAATAAAGAATCGCCTGCTGAGTGTAATGCTGACTGAATAGCATTACCTACGTGCTGGTACAGGTGATCTACCCAATCCACAAACGGTCAATCCCACTCCTTTACCCAAGGCCTTGAGTGCCTCCTGTGCACGAATGAGACATGCTGTTCCACTAATTAGGTACCCCCAACCTGAAAGTACTCTGGGATTGAGCAGAGTACTGAAACTGGTTCTGGGCCAGTAGTAACGTTGACGTACTAATCCTCCCACTGACCTTTCCTCAGCCAATGTCAGTGTTCACTTCAGGGAAACGATAGGATTCTCCCACGGCTATGATGGAGGATGAATTTCATGTAATAATTTGCTCATTCTTATGCTAATGAACCTGGAAGTTCTTCAGCACTCATATTAACTTAAATGTGAGTGTCACTGCCTCCCCCCTTCTCCCTCACCACCTCAACTGCTATACTCTGTTTCAGATGATACACGGCAGACAGGATTTGCAGCTGAAAATGTGCACTAAGTCCTTTCCATCTGTGACTTTGCCATTGTGGGCAGTGAATCAGGTAGGTAACAGTGAATCAGGCTGGTTACTTGGGATGTTTTGGGGGTACCAGAGGATGGCTGTAAGCAGGGTGGGAACTGGAGTTGAAAAGGGTGGGGAGTGAGGTCAGGGACTACGAGAAGGGACATGGGCAGTTTGGACACACCATTGGGTGGGGAAGGTCACCTGATCATGCACCCCAAACAACATGGCAGAGAAGTTGAGGCTTGCAGTGAACACCAAGAAAGTAATTGGACGTTGCAGTTCCCAGACAATGAATGGACAGGTAAAGCTGGCCAGGTAAGACCTTGTGATTGGTTCCTGACACCACAGGCTGTAGGGTTAAATTTTGCACAAGTGAGTTTTGTATGTTATTTCAAGCTCTGTGTGTCTGTGTGTGTACACACTGCACATGCACAGAGATCAAGAGACAAATTTTCCAAACCACCTGACCCACACATGACGAGCCTGATCATATTTAGCCACTGGGTGAGTTTTCAATTTGAATAATAGTATAGTGAAGCAGGGAAATTGGCAACTTTATTGGGCTCTATAAGTGCCTCTACAGTTCCAAAGCTACACCCACAACACTTGCACATGCCTAAGGTTGCTGGATGTTATATTGCAAAGGGGTTTCTGGCTGCACCACATCAATTTCCAGAGGGATCTAGAGCAGGCAAACCAGGACATCCATCAGTAAGCAGTGTTGATTTGAAGCCGGAGTTCTTGTTTTGGAGTTTAAAGCTGAGCCAATGGCTTCTGCACCTTGAACAGGCTTCCTGGCAAAAAGGACCAACCCCACCACAAGCACAATTTAAAAGGATGAGCAACTGCTTTAATGTTGGTTTCTGGTTGATTGTGGTTCAAGTTTCAAAGCTCTCCATAGAAGAATGTGCAGCTGAAGGACTTTAGTGCATATGCTCACCCTGGTTTATCCAAGACCTCTATTAGTGGACAATCCCAATGGAATGATTGGCGATTGAGCAGAGGAGGCAGTGAGGTGGACAAGCTGGCTCGTAGGTTAATTGGCCACTGTAAATAATTATCCCCAGAGTGTAGCTGAGTGGCAGAATCTGGGGATGGTGTTGGGCAGGACTTGATGGGAATGCGGATTAGTGTCATGGGTGTTAGAAGGTCAGCGTGGACTCTGTGGGTGGAATGGCCTGTTTCAGTACTGCATGACTCTAAATCGAGGGAGGAAAAATGTTCTCAGCTGGGGGCCTTATCCACCCAGGGAGCCTGGGGAGTGATTCTCCCACCTCAGCCTTGGAGACGAACCATGACTGGGCATCTGTGCCCCCACTGCCTCAATGATTCACCTCCTTCTGGGCAGAGAAATTGGTTCTCATCACCTTGCAGTTGTGGGAGCCTGTTGTGATCAGAATGGCTGTGGGACGCCCTGATGCTATGACAGGGACTATCTGAATACTAGTCTTTCTGCTTCTGTCATTTTCAGCCATGGGCTGGGCGGTAGGCGTGGCCCCAGTTGCTTTGTGGAACTCTGGCTATTTGGAGAGGGCCTCTGCTGCCCCTGCTCTGCAATTCATTCAGGGCAGCTCCCCCCGCTCCCGAGCTCTGCTTGTGTCTGTGGTAGGCGGCAGTTTTCAATGAGGACGTCCTTTATGGAGCTCCGTCCTTGTGTTCATTCAAATTACAGATCATTACACTCCTGGATATTAACGGAATGATAGTGCCTGAAAATATTGCTCAGGTCGAAAATCACCCATAGTCTTGATGAATGACAGGATGGGCTGAAGGGCCGATTGGCCTACACCTGCTCCTATTGTATCCCTATGTAACTATTAGTGATCTTCGATGAAGGGTAAAAGACAGTCTGACCATTAAGGATGACCCTAGTCTAGAACCCGGCTTAACTTTGAAGTAGCGCTCTGAGATCTGTTGCATCCACCTGAAGAATAGAGTCCTAAAGTTTACAGCACGGAAAACAGGTCCTTCAGCCCAACTCGTCCATGCAGAACAAATTGCCCAGTTGAGCTAGTCCCACCTGCCTGTCCCTCTAAACCTTTCCTATCCATGCACTTGTCCAAATGTCTTTCAAAAGTCATAATTGTACCCGCCTCTACCGCTTGTCCTGGCAGCTCATTCCATAGACCCACCACCCTCTGTGTGGAAAAGGTTACCCTTCAGATCCCTTTTAAATCTTTCCCCTCTCACTTTGAACCTCTGCCCTCTAGTTTTAGACTCCCCTAACCTGGGGAAAAGACTGTGGCTCTTCACCTTATCTTTGCAGCGAAAGGGTTTAATATTCAAGGGAAACGGGATCCTCTGGCAGTGCAGTACTCCCTCAGTAATACGCTGGAGTGTCAGCTTAGATTTTTGTGCCCAACTCTCTGGAAAGGGTTTGACCACACAGTCTTCTGATCCTTGATGCCCTGCTCTTTGAATACCTGGGTTTAAAAGTAGGTGAGCTTAGAAGAAGCTGCCATCTGCTGGTGAGAATTAATACCGGATGTGTGTTGACTTGGTGGAGCCAAGTTCTTCCTGGAGTCCTGAAGGCAACTTTGGTCACCTTTCACGAGAAGGAATTTCAAGCTACAGAAGTGGTTTGCAATGGAGGTTCAGTTGGGCAATTTTAGACTCGTAACAGAGAGGTTAGAGACCTGAACATCCGAGCCCTCGTGAGGGAGGAGAGAGAAAACAATCAACAACGATTCCCACTTGCTGAATAGTTTGCTAAAATGGGTCATAAATTTAGGATTAGTACTCAACTCAAAGGGGACTCTTGCAGGGAAAGGGTTATTGGAATATGGAATCCATTAGTTTCTGAAGCCGGGAGATCATGACATTTAAGAGAGAAGATAAATATTTGAAGAGAGAAATACTGTAGGGTTTCAGGAAAGCAGTAAAATGGGATTAAAGCAGATGGCTCCAGTAGGGATTTAGAGCTACAGACTGAATAGATGCCTTCTGTGCTGAAATTTCTATGATTTGATACACTCATGCATCAGTTATGCTGTATATTTAGGACTGATTAATGCCATGAATCCCCTGAGTCATTCCAGATCTCCAGCACACTGGAAGAAAGATTACAATTCATGTAATATAATATCATTTACATTATTCCCTGAAATAATCAAACAGTGATTGTTCCTTGCCTGGTGACTTGCTGATAGTGTAACATTCTTGTGCTGTTTTCATTCATTAGTTTGTCCTGATTGACAGCTGATTGATTGAGTATCCTTCACAGCTGCTGTGCTGATGAATTAGGTCAGGTGCAAGGTGCAGACTCCTATTGTCTGGAATTATCCATTATTAAATCCGACTGAAGAATGACTTTGCAGTTTTCAATCTGTGAACATGTTCTCCATCATTAAGCAGCTGCAAAAATAGTCTTTTGTACCTCGTTGATACTGAATCGTATTCAGTGGAATTATAAAATTGGAAGGAACTGTTGGGAACTGTTTCACAGAATCGTGTACCACTGAAGGGGAGCATTCAGCCCATTACGCTTGTGCCAACTCTTTGAAAGACCTGCCCAATTAATATTACTCCCCTGACCTCTATGACCCTGTAGATCGTCAATTAACAACATTGCTGTTGGATCTGCTTACACTGCCATTCCACATAATGACAATTCACAGCATAAGTTTATTTCTCTTTATTTCCCCCTGGATTTTTTTCTCCATTATCTGAAAACCTGCCTTATTATTTCTGAACTTTCTGCCAGTGGAGAATAGATTTCCTGACGTGCTTCCAAATTGTCCCAAGTTTGAACAGCTGTATTAAATCTCTATTTATCTGCCTCTGCTTTAGAGAAGGTTGCGATTCTTCTCCCTGGTCACCCGTCATCACAGAAGACAATCATCACTAATACCGTTCTGGTAAATCTCCTCTGAATCCTGTCCAAGTCTTGGGTTCTTACTTCTGGGCTTTTACTCCTTGGAGCATAGGAGACTGAGGAGTGATCTCATAGAGGTGTATAAAATTGTGACGGGCAGAGGCAGGGTGAGCGGTCTTTTTTCCAGGGTTGGGGAGTTGAAAACTAGAGGACATGGTTTTAAGGTTAGAGGTGAAAGGTTTAATGAAATCCTGAGGGGCAATTTTTTTTTAACCCGACAGGTGGTAGATATATGGAACCAGCTGCCAGAGGAAGTGGCTGAGGCAGGAGCATTAGATACAGTGAAGAAGTATATGGACAGGTATATGGATGACAAGAGTTTAGAGGGATATGGGCCAAGTGCTGGGAAATGGGATTAGCTTGAATGTACATCTTGGTCGGCATGAACACATATGGGCCAAATGGCCTTTTTCCGTGCTGTACAACTCTGTGACTCCATGAATCTCCCAGTCCCGGACAATTAGCGCAAATAGCCAAGTGAATCAGTGTCTGTCGATTTGAGCCCTAGATGTTGTATCTCGACAAGCTCAGTGACGTCACCAGAGTGGTGGTCAGAGTTTGTGAATGCATCATAAATCTTCCTACCAACTTCATCATTAACCTCAGCTCCTGTTCAAATTACCACCATCATTCACTCATCAACCAACAGCCCCTATCAATCAAGCACCGTATCCAACATTTCAGATACTTACTTCGTCTTCAATCAATTAGAAACGTGCATCTCACACTCACATTTCAGAACCTGCACAGTGTGCCAGCTGTTCAAACCTGGCTGGTACATCACCCGACAGATAGTATGGCACCCAGTGCCCTCTCCGTGGCAGAGCAAATGATGCATGGCCACGACTGGGAGCAGAGAGGTGAGGTGCACCTGCATTCCTTAACCCTTGTGAAGGAGGTGGCACTGCCGGTGATCGTAAGGGTAATTGTTGAGGCCATGGCTGGCAGTGTACCTGCAAAGGGGCATTTACCTGCACGGCAGGCCTCCCAAGGGTGCTGGTGTTCATAAAGGGGACTTGGGTCCTTACAGACACTTCCCTGACGACTTCCTGCCATGATTTAGTTCCTTGTGCACAGGGAGCCTGCCTCCTGTACAGACTTTATCTCAGCAGCCTGTGTACATTCCTCAGGTCCTCAGGGAAAACTTCTAAATAGTATTTCTGTGCTCTCAGGAAAACAAAAGGAAGCCCACTCTGCCTGTGCAGATAAGCTACAGGTCAGAAAGTCATGGATGGAGACCAAAAGAGGACAGAAGTAACCTTTGAATGAAAATAATCAACTCATCTTAAGTGGGTGACCCCTTACCTTTAGACAGGTCCAGGTTCTCTCACAGGAAGAAACATCCTCTTCATATCCACCTAGTCAAAACACCTCAGGATCCTGTATGCTTCAATCAAGTCCCCCCTTCCTCTTCTAAACTCCAGCTGATACAAGTCCAGCCTGTGTCTATATGTTCCATTGGGCGGAAGGTTGGGGTAAGCTACAACACCAGGGCTGGATACACAAAGAACAGACCATTTTACTGCCTTCAGCTGAAAACTGGGTTGAATTATTACTCGTTTTGCACATCACTGTTGATTCCTCACCACTTCCAATCATACGCACAAGAGTTTCTGCTTGCGAGATTCATAAAGGTGATTTATGAGTTCCTCATTTGGAAGTGGCTTGCAGTTCATTAATAGTGTAAACGTCACTTAAAGCGCTGTGATTGTACAATGTCCATTGAACAAACCACATCCTGCTTTCTCCAGCAAAAAGGCCGATAACCTTAGCCAACTTAAAATAAATCAGAGCTATTATCATCTATCATGTTTATAGACAAGGGTTCTTGTTTAGAAAGATTATTCCAGATAAACTCCCAGTAACTTGAGTTTTTTTAAAACCATTAAAATAAAAAGTATTTGGAAAATGAAGAACATCTCCCCCCTCACGCTAATGGTTTTAATTCACTGCTGAAATACTTCCACCCTGTTCTGGCTCATGATATTTAACAAGAAGTGTGTTTTCTTTTTCTCTTCTCCTCCAAACAAAATTATCTTCAACAACTGACAAGTTGTCAATATATATTTTCCTGATCAAAAGTCATTATCCATGTTAGATCCAAATTCCCTCTCAAAGAGGTGCTTATTACACAGTTAACCATAGAACCATAGAACAATACAGCACAATACAGGCCCTTCGGCCCACCATGTTGTGCCGACCTTCAAACCGCACCTAAGACTATCGCTCAGGGGTCACATAACAGTCACTGTCACAGTTGGGACAGCAGTTTCAGGAAATGGGCATTGTTACGCTCAAGCATCCAGAAGTTGCTTTCCAAAATGAACCTCTCTGCTCTTGGCTTTACTGAAATGGCATCTCACTGTCAGCATCCTGCAGGACAGTTTGTAAGTGTTGTACTGGCACAGTATTTATGAGTTAAATGAACCACAAGGTCAAGTCATTTCAGGTCTAAATTCCCTTTTATTGAAGCAATAATTGTAATTTAGTGCCCTCTGGCACTAATGAAACCAAATTACAAATGTGGATACTTGTTCTTCCAGCTTACAATTGCCAGAGATTTTAAAGGAGTAACATTTTTAATTCAATTTGTATTTTTCCTGTTGTTTGTTTTGTCTCAGTTTCTTTCCCTATTCCTCCATGAAACAGGAGGATAGAGAGGGATTTAAACTAATAAACCAAAGTACTTTATTTATGAAGGAACTTGAATTGTGCAAGGCAGCATTTCTTGCAGTGGTTTTCACTACAGAGGCAGACAGACTCCCTGGCAGCTTCTACATATTGTAGCATCTGTTGGTCACATATTCCAATTCTTAGTGGTATCAACCAACATTACATATTTCTCTTCTCTTATCCCTGGGTTTCTTTCTCTCTCTTCATTCGTTCCTGTTGAATTCACTCCCTCTAATTTAACACTTCCTTCCCAGTCCTTGCACTCTCTTTATCTGATTGGTCGAGATGGACAGTTGTTTACCCCACTGTCCCAGCAAACTGCTGTGTAAAAGTAATTTTTAAAAACCTAAACTAATAGAAAATACAACTGGATCCCCTGCTCCAGCCAATCAGAGGCTTCCCTTTTGCACAAATTCAAGTCTGTTGCTCCTGAGGAATATTTTCTTTTGACTTTTCCCATTTTTCTGCCTTTTTTTGTAATGTTTCCAACCTTATTTGAAAATGCATGTGCTTAGCTTTGTTCAATCCCACGATGATGGTTTGAAAAATGTAGATCAATTTGATTATCTCCACTTCTTGCTGCTGCAGTGAACACTGCAATTTGATTGGAAGTTTTCGTAGACTGTAGCGTTTGTTATTGGTGGCTGATGCTGGCCCTATCTACTCAGCTGTGATGTGTTGCTCTTGCATGAAACTGTTATATCAGCCAGTCAATTATATGTATGGAACACAATTTGCATTTAGACAGCAACAGACAAAGGGCACCCTAGGTTGTATCATTTGTGTAGAAACAACTTCACTTTGATTTGCTCGTGATGCAGCAGATAGGAGGATGAGGATGTTGCGAGGTGAGACGTGCCTTAACCTCCAATCAAACGATTTGGAATGAAGTTTGCCAAAATTTTTTTGGTCCCTTGCAAATATGCAATATTTTCCTTGTGCTGTTCAGAGGAATCTGTTCTCTGAAGTAATCATTTCATATACGCAGGTTAATTATAGAGTTCTGAAATAGAAGCTGAGATTAAGAAGGAGCTGAAGGCTTCATGCTTTGCTGGACTTTTTTGTTTAGCAATCTCCCATTGAGCAGTGCTTAATAATAAGGTTCACAGCTGTAATACGAATTGGGTGAGTGATCCATCTCGACTGCACTGGTGAACGGATCTCATCAGAGCATATAACATTTGCAGTTCAATATTTAAAATGTTTACTTATCCCCTGCTTTCCTGCTATTAGGCAAAACTCAGGAGGGAGGCAGAGAGCCGAATTTACATATAAGACACAGTGCTCCTTCATCCCTGGGAAGGTTACAGTGAGGTAGCTGCTGATAAAATGTCAGTCTCCTTGGTGAGATTTAAAAGGTCATTTTAGCGGCCCATATTGCTGGCAGTAGGTTTTTCTGTGAGCAAATACATCTGGGAAATTTGATCATATCCTCATCATAGTTCTCCAGCAACTAAAATTAAAAATAAATGTGCTGAGAACTCTGGGGAACTGGCAAAGGGGTTGAAGCCAGTGTAGAACAACCACAATCACATTGAATGGCAGGGCAGGCCTGAGGGGCCGAGTGGTCTACTCCTATTTTCTCGCGTTCTTATGTTGCTTGGACACTGTAACAATGATCAAAAGTCACCATCCTTGTGCACAGTCACTTGAAATGCAGTCAGAGAACAAGGGCTCTTATTTATTTGGTGCTTTATTTTTCTTGAAATACTGTGCATGGTAATTCTCGTCCCTTCACCCAACGTACAACAGAACGGCACAGCAAAAATAATAAATAAACAACCCACACATTATACGGAATAAACCACACCACATTCAGAGTTGTAATGGAGTAATGACCTTTCTTATTTCTTACAGAATTTCAACATAAAATCTCAGTAATGTGATGTCCTCCTGTGTGCAGGTGATTTTTGTCAAGTTCCTACACACTTTCCATGTAATGTGGAGAAGGGAAGAGAAAGACTGTGGTTTACACAGTCAGCAATGAGTGGAAATGCTCTATAATTCCTTGATGTCACATATGGTGAGTACTTATGAAAGATGAAGGCTTAGGAGTTGTGGTGTTATGTTTTAATGGCAATAAATCAGCATTGCGCATCAGCCTGATGCTGGATTTGTAAATCCCACAAGCAGAGCGACATTCTGCAGCAACAAAAAGAATTGTCAATGTTTTGGGCCAAAACCTAATGCAGGATTTTGACCCGAGATATTGACAATTCCTTTCCTCCCACAGATGCTGCTCGACCCACTGAGTTCCTCCAGCAAATTATCTGTTGCTCCAGATTCCACTATCTGCGGTCTCTTGTCTCCAGAGCAACCTTCTATGGCAATGCTCACAGAATACCATTCCCTGTGTAACCCTGCATACTGCCAGATTTAGCACAGGATATTCTATTGATATCTTGCATATTCTCAGAGCTACCAGCATTTAGACTCTCAGGTGCAGCTTCAGCAGCCAGTTCTTAATGACACAAACCACTGCCAGGAGTGTGATGCTTAAGCTGCCATGATTATAGGGGAGAGCATCAATGGAAGTATGTGGGAGAGTGCTCCCAGAGGACCAGAGGCACCTAGACTCAATGGTGAAGAACAGTGCCTGCAAACAGGCTGTGGAGAACCCCTTGGACTATGGTCTGGCAGTCCTGACAGGGAGGTCTCAGTCAAGAGTGATTCCACAGAAGAGCAGTTTGCAAAGGGCTGCCCTTTGGGAAAGGATGCAATTCCAGCAAGTCCCTCTGCCGGCTCCTCTGGGCCCAGGCGAATAGAAGAAGACCTCTTCTTAACCGTGGAGTTTGGGTAACCTCCTGCATGCAGCAGTGATCAGTGGCAGCAGCCCAGAGTAATCCTGATGCCAGGGAAGCCGAGAGCAGCCATGGGCTGGAAAAGAACATCTTTCTGAGCAGAGAGGTCGGGAGTCACGCTGGGGACAACTCTTGAGAAGTTCACTTGTGTTGGCATAACTTGGGGGAATTTCATGTCAAGAAGAAGTGTGCTGGCAAGTACGAAAACCTCAGCCAAAATGTCAGGGTTTGAATTTCCCGAGGCACCAAGACACCCGGAAGTGAGGGCGGCACGGTAGCTTAGCGGTTAGCATAATGCTATTACAGCGGTTTAATTCCCGCTGCTGCCTGTAAGGAGTTTGTACGTTCTCCCTTGTCTGCATGGGTTTCCTCCGGGTGCTCCGGTTTCCTCCCACATTCCGAAGACGTACAGGTTAGGAGCTGTGGGCATGCTATGTTGGCTCAGGAAGTGTGGCAACGCTAGTGGGCTGCCCCCAGCACATTCCTAGCAACACAAGAAGACTTATTTCACTGTGTTTTTCAATGTACATGTGACTAATAAATAAATATCTTATCTAAGTTACTCTGCTCCAAGTTAAGCTTTTTTTCCTTTTTGCTTATTTTTTGATTGGATTGGTAAAATAGAATCCCTGGGCCTAAATCAGGAAGTACAATTGATGCCAATGATGACCATCAACACTGATATTAATGTTGGTCATTTCTGTATTTGGTTGTTTCACTGCCATAAGATGGTGATGTATCACAGAGAAAAGAATGTCACCAGCGTCGGAGGGAGAAGACTACCAGTCGGTTACAAGTGTCGGGCAGCGTGCCACCAAATTACACTAATGCATGGGCTGTAATCATTAGGCAGTTAGAAGCAGTGACTCAGAGAACATCATGGACCAGAAGGAGGGCATTCAGTCCATTTAGTTTATGTTGACACAAAATAGGCTCTAGGTTAACCCTGCTTCCCAGCTAGGGCCTTGGCTCTGTAGATTATTCTTCTGTAAGTCCTCATGCAGTTACTTCCTCAGTCTGGTGAAGGTTCTGCCTCCAATAACTTTCAGGCAGTAAGATCCATCCCACACAAGAGATTCTGCAAACGCTGGGAATCCGGAGCAACACACACACAGAGTGCTGGAGGAACGCAGCAGGTCGGGCAGCATCTATGGAGGGAAATAAACAGCCGATGTTTCAGCTCCAAGACCCTTCTAGGACTGGAAAGGAAAGAATTCCTGGCTTCTGCCCTCTTCCTTTGCAGTCCTGATGAAGGGTCTCGACCCAAAACGTTGACTGTTTATTTCCCTCCATAGGTGCTACCTGACCTGCTGAGTTCCTCCAGCACTTTGTGTGTGAAGATCCATCCCACCACCACGCACTGAGCGAGAAGCCTTTTCACCCCACCTGCCCTTTTAATCCATCCACTAATTACCTTCAGTCTCTGCCCTCTACTTGTAGTCCTCTCTATACTGGAGGGCAAAGAACACAACCATTAATGAAATATTATTGGCTGAGTGTGAGGCAGGGCCATCTCTGGGTGAGAAGGTCACACATCATCCCAAAAATTGTTGATTCGAGCACTCAAGTGTCTGGGCTGCCAAACCTGAAAAAGAACTGCTTCAAGGGAGTATTGTTTTGGCAACATTGTTTTAATGCTTCAACTCACAGCTGTGGAAAGAGGGATTCAAAAAAGAAAAGGTGCATTCTGAACAGGACAACTGTTCGGACAGAGCTTCAAGAGTAATGAAGACGTCAGACTGACCTGTCAAATGAACAAGCTCCTTTTTGTTAAAGGGGAGCTGTTATGCTGCTGTTTCTTACTCAACACTTACTCTGTGTTGTCAATGGCGGAGATGACCTACAGTTGTGAGAGGTTACTGCCTTAATCAAAATACAAAGCAGGAAACACTATTAGAAGCTGTAGTTCCCACAGTGGAGATGTGGTTTATCATCAAATGTCTTTTATAAATATATTTCTGCATGTATTGAGGAATTATGAAATTACAAAGCCACCCTGTCATACGTACAGGAGGAACAACTCCAGAACATGGAAATAAACGGTGAAGGAGTCAAGTTAGTTGTTGAGAGGGAACCTTTGTGTTAAGTTTGGTGTGAGCAGCTCCCTTTGCTGTGTTTCCATCACGTGATAATGTGGTGCTTACAGTAAGTTCAGCTGCCTGTTGCTTGCATGCAGAGAGCTATCTGCAGAATCAGGCCACGTGATTCCACCTTGCCATCCTTCCTTCTCCTCCATCTCTCTGCCAAAACCTTTACTTTCTTCAAACAACTGAAGTAAGAAGAAAACAACCATGTTTAAATTCTGAGTGAGATATGCAGCCCCACAAACTTATGCACATTTCAAACTAATACGGCATCTCAGTCTAATATACCATCTCCTTTAATTCAGCTCCTCAAGCTCATAACATTTTTGATGTTACATTTATCAGGAAACTGTGAACAGGCTGGGTCACTTTCTTGAAAGGTGAGGGCTGAGGGTGAATTAACAGAAGTCATTAAAACTATAACCACAACTAGCATTTATAGAAGGTAGCAAATGTCCCAAGGTGCTGAGCCAAAAGGAGATAATAGGAGAGGTGACCAAATGCTTTGTCAAAGAAATAGGTTTTACTGTGTCTCTTCGAGGAGGAAAGAGAATGAGGGATGTGGAGAGGTTTAAAGCTTTGGACATGGCTGCTGGTGGTGAAGTGAGTCAACGTAGGGAGAATTGGGAGAGAGGGTCAGGCAAATGCAGAGAGAACAAGCTGGTTGGCAGCTGAGAGGTGTTGAAGAATATTGTGGACATCAATGCCCAAGGGTGAAGACACTACACCCTGCCACATGTACATCCGGCCACCAGGGGTGCAATGCTATTTAGTTTGTGGGATTGGTAAACACACGTTAATGACAGACCACCAAACCTGCCAGCAGTGGGCTTTGTGAAGGCAGCTCTTCTGACTCTGCTACCAGTTGGCTCCTGTAGTTCACTATGCAGCATGTACAGCACAGTTAAGTGCCTTTCTGAACTATGTCGAAACCAACACCTCAGGTGACCTTCCTCCCACTTTATTTCATCTGACACCATCAACATTTTATTCTGAAGTCAGCCCCAAGTTGCTCACAGCTGTGGAGCGCTGTTGGAGATACTTCCCTCCATGGAAGGCATCGTATCAGTGTGGGGAGTTCCCGAAGGGTCTGCCCTGTCTCTCTGCCTTACAGCTAATGAGCACGTTACCTTGTGCTTGAGGGCCTGAAGGGACTGGTACTCGACTCTGTCAATCTTCAGCTTCACCCACTGGGGGATGTCAGGAATAACAAAAGCTAAAATTATCTTTATAGCCAGCAGGGCATGCTGAAAGACACAAATAATGAAATAGAGTCAGCAACAGAACAGGATCATGTCAGAACTGAAGATTCACGAGGCGCATCATTGAACCCAAGGTACATAGAACATTACAGCACAGTACAGGCCCTTCGGCCCATGATGTTGTGCCGAC
>JARFYF010000017.1:40545617-40556355 GCA_030265395.1 Rhina ancylostomus | reverse complement strand
GGTGTGGTTTGATGGGCGGCACAACATGGTGGGCTGAAGGGCCTGTATTGTGCTGTATTGTTCTATGGTTCTATGGTCAGTGCAGATCTGGTGGGCCGAAGGGCCTGTTTCCCTGCTGTATCCCTCTGTGACCGCGACTCTTTGATCATGCTTCCCCGTTCCCCAAAATCTCTCTCTGATTCTCTTCTCCCCTAGCAGATTGGATAGGCACCTAAGTTGCCCCAGAGCCTTTCTGATACCAGTTGCTGGCATTCTGGGCCAGGAACCACCCTCACCCTTCCTCCTGCCTGCAAAGTTTGGCTTCCCTTCTCCCCTCATTGGTAAAGTTGACAGTGGACTTCAGAATGCAAATCAAACAGGAACCGGCACATGCAAGCCAGGCCCCTGGTTAAACAGAGGTAAAGGGAAGTCAAGGAGTTGAAATAGACCGGGGACTTTTGTTAATCCCTGAAATAGAAATGCTGAGGAAGCTTTAGATGCAAAGAGTTACGTTCTTAGTTTCCAGCCTGAAATTACAACCAGTGCTACTGATTGGACACCTCTTGTAGAAAGCAACAACTTTTATTCTCATTCATGGGGAAAAAAACTGCATATGCTGGAAATCTGAAATAGAAACGGAGCTTGCAGGGAATACTCAGCAGGTCAGGCAGCTTGTGAGAAGAGAGAAACAGAGCTACCATGTAGGGTTGAGGTTGACGCCAGCATTACACTTGGGTGGCGATTTAAAGACCCACCTCTGTGTTGGCCCTGTGGAGACAAAGGTCAAAGATCACATGCAGTTTCCAGTCTGTTTTAATCTGTTAATATTTTATCTTCTTCTGGCATTTGACACAATTACACCTTTTTTAGACTTGTCTACAACCGGACAACAGGCAGAACTTCCAATGCACCTGGGGTGGAGACCCGAGTTCCTGGTTTTGGGAAGACTTATTCGGTGGAATATCTGGATTCACTGAAGCTAACAGGTTTGGCTGGAAAGCACAGTAATTTTTCCAATCTTTTCTCCCATAATTACCACTCATCCAAATCTGCATTTCTGCATCTTGTGGAATACTGGATCTGTGGCAAAGAACGAAAGCACTTGGGTTTTTGTGATATCTTTTGTAACCTTGTACCATTTTGCAACCAGAGGAGCACTTCTAGAAGTCAGTCACTGTAGTGGAGGAACTACAACAAGCAATTTTCACATAACAAGGAATCCACGGAGACCAGATGACCTGCTAGGATGTGATGGTTCTGCTTTCATCATCCGGACAGGACGCCTCCAGCCACTAGTTTGCCTCAGAGTTCAGCATTTATACCATGGCCATAACTCCACAGCCACTGTCACCAGCCCCATCACTTCCTTATCATCAGCTCCCCGTCTCTCATTAAGATTCTGTTCCTGCAAAGTCACACCACCCTTGAATGTCATATTCCTGAGCGAACATTTCCCTGTTGCTTCCTACACCTCCTCTCTTAGGAACAAGAGGGGGGCCACCATTTATTCAGGTTGTGGCTGACCTGATTCTGTGCTCCATTTTCCTACTGTACCTGACGATATCCCTCCAGGCCCTGTTTTCCAGGTTCCCCAGCCTCAATCCTATTGAGGGGGAAGAGATGGTTCCAAATTTCCTGCATCCTTTTGATGAAGGCGGGCTTTCTGCATTACCCAGGAAAGGACTGGCTCCAGTTTTAATGTTAAGTCCCTTGTTCTGGATTCCTTCACCAGTGGGACTAGATTCCTTCTATCTACTATATCTAATATTGTGTCTGTATTAAAACCCTTAATTATCTCTCATTTACTTGTGTTTGTCCAACCCTATTTTACTGTAGGTTAGATCTATGTTTTACTGTATTCTGGATCCATGCTTTGCAGTTTGCTCAGTTCAGATCGTGCTGCTGCACCAATGGTATTGAAGACTTTGAGGGGTAACACTGCCGTGGAGCAGGTGTCCATGATTTAACCTTGCATTGAAATTCACAGTTATAGAGTCAAAGAGTCATCAGCCTGGAGATAAGCCCTTTGGCCCATCATGTCCAAACTAGCTAGCAAGTAACCATCTATTACTAATCCTGTTTTCCAGTAGTCCATCTGTGGACTTTTATGCCATGGCGTTTCTAGTGCTCCTCTAAGTATTTCTGAAATGTTGTGAGGACACCTGCCTTTCAGACAGTGTGCTCCAGATTTCAACCAATGTCTGGGTAAATAAATTCTTCCTCTAAATCCCCTACCTTAAACCAATGCCCACTGGTTATAGACACCTTGGCAAGGGGACAAGTTTCTCCAGATCCATCCTATCCACGCCCCTCATCATTCTGAATACTCGCTCAGACTTCTCCTCACCAAGGAAAACAACGTCAGTGTCCAGTTTACTTCTGGTGACAGATTCGACATCCTTCAGTGTTTATAAGATAATTGGATAAATGTAGCAGTCAATTTGGAAAATCAGGCATTTGTAGAAACCGCGCTTTTGTTTTGGCAGGATATTTTCACACATTGGTGCAGTTCTTGGTAAACATGGGCTACGTTCGTGATGAGACTGTTCGAGCAGCTCCCTATGACTGGAGAGTGGCAGCGTGTAAGTAGAGATAATGGACGTGTTGCCAACCCTCGCTTTCACACCAAAAACAATGACCAGGTGAAAAACAATAACACTAAATTTTGAATGAGGGTTTTGGTGGCAGCACAAATGGAGGCCATTCAGCCATAAGTGCTGTGCTAACCCTTTGTAACAGTTATCTAATTAACCCATTCCCCTCTTCCCCCATGCCATCTTGTTCATAATTGAGTTCCTTTTAGAATCTGCCCCAACACCATTTCAGGCCAAGAACAACTCACTGCATTAAACAAAGTCATCCTTA
The DNA here is from genome assembly GCA_030265395.1 of Rhina ancylostomus. NCBI lineage: Eukaryota > Metazoa > Chordata > Chondrichthyes > Rhinopristiformes > Rhinidae > Rhina > Rhina ancylostomus. The sequence continues at coordinate 40,553,511 of JARFYF010000017.1, read as the reverse complement.
TCTCTTCTCTAGTTATTTTGCCCATTATGTTAAATTGATATCCTCTGGTTCCTCATTCTAGTGCCAGTGGAAACGTTTTCTCCAATCAGTACAATATTAGCAACTACCAGATTTGAAGAGTACAGGCACTAGGAATTCTGTGACATGTGTGCTCAACTATTGGAGGGGAGCAGTACAGGGTCCCTGGGGCCTCCACATTCAACTGCACAAGCCAGTCAAACCACAGGGTGCAGCAGATTCATCCTTGAGGGTGCAATCAAGAAAAAAAAGTCCTTTCCTCCCCAATCTCCCACGATAACAGATTGTGGAGGTCCTGAGCTGGAGGTAGGAGGGAGCAGGGTGATTGAGGGGGAGTCAGAGTGTGGAAGACCCAGGCAGGATGAATGCTGGGGAGAGCACAAGGATGGGAGTGAACCAAGTAAGATGATTGGGAGAGGACGATTGAAGGACAGGGTCATGAGAGATGATTGGCAGGTAAGGTGAGAGGGAGTTCACGGTGGTAATTGTGGGGGGAGGATTTCATGAGAAAATTGAGGGTGGAAGGGAGGAGAGTGGGGATAGGATCGCAGACAGAGATGGGCAGTATACCAGTTGGTGAAGAAACAGGATTATGGGGGTTGGGAGGGGGGGGGAAGAGATTGGGGTGAGAGATAGAATGGGGGCATAGTAGGTAGGACAGGATTTTGGGGGAGAAAGTGAGGGAGCGGATTAGAGATGGAATTTGGGGGCATGTCGGTCAGTGGAGAGAAGATTCTGGGGGGAGACTGGAAGAATATCGAAGGAGAAGATCGCATCGAGTTTATGCTCTCATCACCATCTACCCGTCAACATGCTGGGCTCTTATTTTCAGTCTTCCACCAAGACCTTTAGCACAAATGTTGATTCAGAACAGGGTTGGATGAAATCTTTCTTTTGCAGAAAACTATAAGGTGAATCAATTGCTATCAATTAACTTAATCAATAGTATGTAAGCAGAAGTACATAAAAGGAAAATGGTTTACTCTTCTGGTCCAATTACTGATGGGATTTATTTAATTGAGGTTTGGGCACAGCAACCTACCTGGGGGTGCATTCAGTGACCCACAGGATGAAGAGCAACTGGCCCTTTCCCAGTGCCAACACAGTACACTGGAGCACAAATGTCCCACGGCTTTAACACTTGGTATGTTTCCTTTGACAGATGAGCAAGAAGAATATTTTGACAAACTGAAGAAGCTGATTGAGGAGATGCACATGACCTATGGGAAGTCCATTTACCTGCTGGGACATAGTATGGGGAATCTCTACATCTTGCACTTCCTGAGGCAACAGCCTCAGGCATGGAAAGACAAGTTCATTCACTCATTCATATCATTGGGAGCCCCGTGGGGTGGCACTGTGAAATCTCTCGCTGTACTTGCTTCAGGTACCAACACTCCCTCTGCATTCATTTTCATTTTATTCTCTGCTGGAGTTGTTAATAAAATACTAAAGCCTGTAAATTCCCTCTCTGACATCACGGAAGGTATGAAATTGTGAAAATCATGTTTTTGTTCATGAAAGAAAAACATTCATCTCGTCTCTTGTGATCTCAGGATGTCCCAGTGTTGCACTTTAGAAATAATGTAGGAAATGATGGAAACACTCAGTAGGTCAGGTAGTAACTGTAGGAAGAGATACATTTTCTGTTTTTACTTCAGATTTCCAGCATCTGCAGTTTTCTTTTGATTTTCATTGTAGTGAATAGTTTGTGAACTTGCACAAAGGAAAACGCCACAAACACGGATATAGCAATGGTGGGATAATCTGTTTTGGTGGTGCTATGGGATAAATAAAGAGGATTCTTGAAACCTTTTCTTGCTGAACAGAATGATAGAAATTAAAATGTACCAGGTGTCTATCACAGCTTAAAGTAAAAATAACTGGAGAAGGGTAGAATGCAGGTTTGAAGTCCCCCACCACTCACCCCAGGTTCTACCACTCACCTACCTACACACTAGGGGCAATTCACAGTGGCCAATTAACATAGCAAGCTGCATGTCTTTTGGGATGTGCGAGGAAATGAGAGCACCCAGGAAAAACCCACGCAGTCACATGGAGACCATGCAAACTCCACACTGACAACAGCCAAGGATTGAACTCAGATCTATGACACTGAGACAGTGGCTCTACTGTTTCAGCAGAGTGCATGCACGTGGGCGTTAGTAATTGCCTCAGCTTCATCGCATTGTCATGATGGTGTTCCATGCTGCTACTTTGCTTTGAATAGGCAGAAACCATCGAGTATCCATTTAGAATTAGACAGACTAAACTCCCAAACCAAATTTACGTACTGTATCAGGTAGGATAACAGAGAATTGGAATTTATAACACAATGTTGCTCTTGCCCAGTCTTTCTACGTTACAAGAGGCTCGCACAATGAGAGAGGAATGAGAACCATCCAGAGTCCAGTAGTCTAGTCTTCTGCCTTCTCTCAATTTGGGTTAAGTTCCTCCTCTGATGAGGGATACTCTAGTGTTATCTATGAGCTGTCTCATGCTCTTTTGATTGAACATCCTGAAGACCGCAGCATGCATAAAAATTCCGCGGTTAGTGTCCACTTTCATTTCCTCAGATCTTTACGGGCTAACGGGACAATGTTGGTGGGCATGAGTGCTGGTTGGTTGGGCTTTCAATCTGACTTCCTGGTAAAAAAAATTGAAGTCGCCAACTGCCCTCCTGTTGATATGATCCATCCAATTTTCATCTCTATTCAATCCAAGCAGGCCACAAAAAATTTCAAAGTTTAATTTTCTTTCTCTGAGTTGCACCCCCAAGCCCATTATCTCATCTATACTCAAAATCCAGAACATCATGTACAAACAGCTCTAAACCTGGGCTGTTCACTAACCCACGGAGCACTGACCTTACAGACTTGGATACGATCAGTAGAGAAACAAAAAGCTACCATGTCCAACTTGTTTGGAAACTTTCAACTTTGGTAAGGTAGGTTTAAACCTTTTTATCTTTCATGGGCATTTCTATGAATAGAAGGAAGCTGGAACCCTGGGAAAAATATTATTGGCATGGACCCCCAAGGACAGAGGATAAAGGAATAAAGCGTGTTTTCTGCTCGTGATGTGGTCCCTCTACAAGATAGCACTGAACTGCAGAATGACTGATAGTTTAGAAGAATCCACATTAAGTCTGCAGGTTTGACCCCAGGCTTCTGGTCAGCAGTTATTTCACTGCCATCTACTGGGCCTCCGATATTGTTCAGGCAAAGCTCAACTTAAGTTCAAGGAGCAGCACCTCACCCTCTGACTAAACACCTTACAGCCTTCCAGGCTCTTCAACAATTTTGGATAATCAGCACTCCTGGTCTATTTATTTTAGATGTTAACATTCACCCTTCCTTCTTTTCACAAGTTCAGATAATTATTCTGTTTCCTCCATTTACATCTCCTCAGTCTGACCTTTTATTCCCTTCCTTGTTCCATTCCCACTCTTTCAGTGTGCACTGTGTCTTCTATCATTCAATCACTCCTGCCTTCTACCATTTCTCTGTCTTGCCCTTTCGTTCTCTCCCTCTCCCCCCCTTTCTCTCTGCATCTTACTCTGATGAAAGGTCACCAAGCTGAAATGTTAAACAGTTTCTCTTCTTTTATGAATCTGCTTCTCCACTGATATTGCCTGACCCGTGAAGTATTTCTAACATATGGTGTTTTTATTTTCTAATGGAGGACAGTTCTGGATAGCCTGCCAATCACGTGCAAAGCAGCAAACGGGTCAAAGACAGATAATCCCCTGTGGCCGAATCATAAAGAAGTTTTTTGTCCTTTAATCTGAGCTGTTACATAGAATAACATAGAAAACACACAGCACAGAAAAAGGCCACTTAGTGCAACCAGTATGGCTTGTGTCTATATTCCACACCAGTCAATCTTCTCTCCTGTTTTTGTCCATTCTTTTGAAAGCATCTAAACTGTTTATCCTCGGCCACTCTCCATAGAAGTGCATTCCATATTCTAATCACTGGGCAGTGAAATGGTTCCTTATTTCCCTAGTAAATTCATTAGAAACTATTTGAACGTAGATTTAACCTCCAATATAATTCTTCCCTCTTCTCTGTTTGAGCTATTCATAATTTTTAAGACTGCCATTTGGTCTTCTCTTTCTTCCCTTTTCTGAAAAAGGACTTGTGTTGTTCATGTACTTCTGACTCTCTCAGTCCTTTTAACTCTTTTATGAACTTTCTTCCTTGTTTCTATACTTTATAGCATGGAGACAAGATCTGTGCTCAGTAGTCTATCTGCAACCTGACCAGGATCAGATGCCAGTTTAATATAACTCTACCAGTCTTGAATTCTCTGTAATAAGCTCTAGTGTGTTACATAAGAAATAGGACCAAGAATAGATATCTGGTCCCTCAAGCCTGCTCTGCTCCTCACCAAGAAGCTGCCTAATTGATCTTGCCATCAACTTCACTTCTCTTCACAGCACTCCTCTGTCAGGTCCTCATGTCACTTGAGTCTATCGATTTCAGCCAGTAATATACGTAATGGCTCGGCCCCAACACTCCTATATAAGAAAAGGAACTTCTGCTCAGTCTTAGATGAGCAACCCCTTATCTACAAGGTAACTATACTCCCTTGCCTTGACTCCCCACCAGAGAAAACGTCCCCTCAGCACCTACGCTGTCAAGCACCCTGACAGTCATATATTTTGATTTTACTAAAGGGATTTACAAACCCAATCTGCTTAATCTTTCCTCATGGACTAATCCCTTAATACCTAGAATCAATCTAGTGAACATTCTGGAGGCAAGTATCTCTCCTTGAATTAGGGGACTGGAGCTACAGTCTCATCAAAGTCTGTATAGTTGCAGCAAAACTCCTCAACTTTTATACTGCGTCCTCCTTGGAATATGGACTAATATTTCCTTTTCCTTCCTAATTACTTGCTATATCTGCATGCTGACTTTCTGTATTTCTTGTATGGGGACCCCTCTCTGAATACTACCATTCACATCATTTAAATTATATTCTCCCTTTCTGTTCTTCCTATCAAAATAGATGACCTCACATCTTTCCATATTAAACATCATCTACTATCTTTCGCCAGCAAAATTTCCAATGTATTATTTTTAATCATTTTGCATTTTACTTACAACCATGCTTAATGACTCAGCCTCCACACTTCGATGGGATGGAGAATCCCAAAGATTCAGAAGCATAGTTTTCATTCTTTGGGAAAGGCAAACTCTGAACTGAGGTGAGGGGGAGCCACAGGATGTGTACACAACTTATAGAACTATAGGACTGGAATAGATGTCAAGAGATTTTTCATTTTGTTTTTGTAAGCAAGTGATCTTTGGAACAAGTTGCCAGTTTCTTGACATTTATTCAATGAATTTCTAGATCTGGTGTAATCAAAAGGTAGAAAAGGTGGGAGAAAAACAAAATATAGCACAGCTACATTCTACACATGGGCAGCACCATGGAAATTTAGATTCAGTACAGACAAGAGGCGTTCCACATAGGCTGAAATATAGGAGGCATGTATCTAAGTGAGAGGTTAAAGGATAGAAGTGGGATTGCTGCATGGTTTGTCTATTTGTGTGGATTAATGATGAATGAAGCCAGATCATCACCAGCCAGCATGATAAATCTTCCGCTCTCTGCGGTCAGGCCGACCCTCAATACATTGAATAATTGTCACCGAGCTACGCAAGAAACACCCATGGCCTGAAAGCGGTGCAGAAAGAGTTATGAGGCCCCTTTTGTTAAAGAAGTAACCTGGAAGTACTAAGGCAACGGAGCACTAAAGATCAACAATTTCAATCGACGCCTTGGATGCTGGTTCTGAGAGATTCTGAGTCTGTCATAGTACAGTGTCTTGATGTATTGTAGTTACAACATAAAATGTACAGTGTCTTGATGTATTGTAGTTACAACATAAAATGTAAACTCCTAAAAAGAAAAGAAACACATGAAGTACTGCCTGTGATAGCAACAGAAGATTCTGGTCTTCGTACAAAAATAACTCTGGAACTCCATTGCAGGCTAATCAATAACATTAGGATGCAGCTACAAACTGATCTGATGAGAAAGAATTTACATTTTAACGTGCTTTTCACATTTTCAGGACAAGCTGAAGTGCTTCACAAGTAATTAGTTTTGAACAAATGCAGAAGTAAAATATTGCAGTCATAGTGTTCTGATCTTCAAACCTCCTGTCACCACAAAGTCCATCTTAGACACAAAAACATATCAGAGTAGAGAAATAAAAAGCACAAAATATATTCAATGTAGGGCTCTCTTCCCACTCCCTGCCACTACACAATACATTGTGCGGCTCACGGCAAAGGTCACATGTGTGTTTTTTCAATCCTCATTGTCCAGGAGACAACTATGGCCTCTCTCTTGATCCCCTGAAGATACGGGAGCAGCAACGCACAACAACCACCAACCCATGGCTGCTTCCCACCAGACGGGCCTGGCCAGCAGATCACATCTTCATCTCCACACCCACCTACAACTACACGTACAATGACTACAGGAAGTTCTTCACTGATATCGGATATGAAGATGGCTGGTTCAAATGGCAAAATGGAAAAGGTCTTCTATCTGACTTGCTTCCACCAGGGGTGGATGTTTACTGTATGTATGGAGCAGGAGTTCCAACACCAGTGACTTATATATATGATGAAGGTTTCCCTTCGAGCCAGCCAGTGCAGATTGTCTATGGTGACGGGGACAATACTGTCAGCAAGAAGAGCTTATCTCTGTGCAGAGAGTGGAAGAACCAGCAAAAGCAGAAAGTCCATGTTATAGAATTGCCTGGCACACTTCATTTGGACCAGATTTATGACATTAATGCTTTAGAGGCAATTCAAGAAGTATTGTTAAGAAATTGTTCCCAGCAACAAGAAGATTCCAGGAAGTAGACGTGTCTTCTCTCAGAGATAAGTTGCCCTGATTCAGAGACCACCAGCTTCAGATTGAAAGCAACTTCCCTGAGAGCATCCAAAGGTCTTTTTATTGGAACAACTGCTAGTTTTACGTCCATCTTGAGTTGTTTACGTACTGAAATTTTGAAGTTATTGAAGGTTGTGCCAATTTAAACGTGGTTGGCATGAGCTATGCATTTATTTCAGAAATGTAAACCTAGAAATTAGCCAGAGGTACAGTGACAAAAAAATGCAACACATTCATTCTGCTATCTTCTGACTGTTACCTTTTTAGCCCTTTCAAAATAAATGAATGGCACCTCAAAATTCCAGAGGAATGTTAAATTAGAAGATTAAAAGTTTTTAATAACAGCAGTGGTTTTAATATCCTGAAAGATACGGCCTCAGTGAATAGATATAATTCAGAGATTGACAATTTGTGTACGATAACATTATATTTTTAAAGAAATGAAGGATTCCTGATTGTGAGAATCCGTTTGCCTTGCCCACTATCGTCTCTGCATATTGTGCATAAACATTGTTAGTTCTCTGAGCTATCAGTCCAAACTATTGGTCCAAACACTAGTTGATACACTTTGTAAAAACATCCAAAGAAAGATTCAGCTTGTGTCAATCGGTGAAAGGAGTTTAAAAAGTGTTTCAATATGCAACATTGCATTTTTAACTGTTTAATGCTGTAGATTATTTTTTTAAAATCAACATTATGTGGTATATGTAACATTGGTTGTGAATTTTAAGGCTGTCAACCTTCTGTGTCATGTGACTAACTTCTCTCTGGGCTCAACAATGTGTATAAAAAATTCAGGTCGTCTGCGAAGAGCCCTTGAATAAACTACAGGCACTTTGTTTGAGCTCCTTGTGTTTTACTTGTAAAAGTCTGTAAACTCTGTAACCTACTGAGTAGCCACACTGGCAGCAAGGATGGGATGACAAGGAATCGCAGTTGGAAACTGTGATCTAAT
>JARFYF010000017.1:40502676-40513165 GCA_030265395.1 Rhina ancylostomus | reverse complement strand
TCAAGAAACTATTTTCAACTCCCTACCATGTGGCCATTGTTCCATACTTACATTTTTAAAAAATCCTTTTGTGATCTCTGTAGTTGTTGCACAAGTCTCCCTTGACTATTACATAATAAGGCCTTATCAAAAACATGTTTTTATTTGTTTTTCCTAATTTCTGGCTGTCTGTTTTTGAATTATATTTTTAGAATATTTTAAATGAGCTTAGCTGAATGTTGTGTTTTCTTATTTTTAAAAAATAATCTTTATATCAAAGAGTCATAGAGAGTCATAGAGCACAGACACAGGCCCTTCGGCCCAATCAGTCCATGCCAACCACGTTGTCCACTCAGCTAGTCCCAATTTCCTGCGTTCAGCCCATATCCCTCCAGTCTCCTCCCCTTCATGTACCTGTCCAAGTGCTTCTTAAATGACACAATTGACCTGCCTCAACCACTTACTCTGGCAGCTCATTCCTTATACTCACCACCCTCTGTGTGAAAAAGTTGCCACTCAAGTCCCTTTTGAATCTTTCCCCTCTCACCCTAAATCTTCCCTATCATTGTGGGGGACTTCAACTCGGCTGGCTTGAAGAAGTCTCTGACCACCAACATGTCACCTGCAGAACCAGAGGAGCCAACACACTTGATCACTGTTACACCACCATCAAGAACACTTACTATGCCACACCATGCCTACACTTTGCGCAAGTCCGATCACCTAGTTGTACTTCTACTCTTGGCATATAGGCAGAGACTGAGGATCACAGCACCAATGGTGAGGACTGCGAAGGTATGGTCAAGGGAAGCAATGGACCGTTTACAGGACTTCTTTGAATCAGTGGACTGGACCATATTCAGGGATTCATCTTTGATCTGAATCAATATGCCATGGCCATCACTAACTTCATCAAGACCTGTGTGGATGAGTGTGCTGTCGGGAACATATCCAGTCTTCCCAAACCAGAAGCTCTGGATGAACCAGCAGATTCGCAGACTGCTGTGGCGTTCAAGACTGATGATCCAAAACCCTAAAAGAAGTCCAGGTATGACCTACGGAAGGCCATCGTGAGAGTGAAAAGGCAATTCCGTGTGAAGTTAGAGACACAATCAGACACACAACAGTTGTAGCAGGGTTTGCATGCCATTACTTCCTGTAAGGTGAAGCCTAATGGCAAAATGGCAGCGATGCTTCACCAGTGAGGTCAACGCCTTCTCTGCACGCTTTGAAAGGAAGATTAACACTACACCTGTGTGAATCCCCACAGCATCTGGTGACCCTGTGATCTCTGTCTCGGAGGCCAATGTCAGAACATCCCACAAGGCGTCATGCCCCAACGGTGTACCTAACCGGGTACTGAAAACCCATGCTGACCAACTGGCTGGAGTGTCCAAGGACATCTTCAACCTCTCACTGCTGCAGTCTGAGGTTGCTACCTGCTTCAAAAGGGCATCAATCATACCAGTGCCCAAGAAGAGCAGGGTGAGCTGCCTCAATGAGCAGCACTCACGTCTACTGTGATGAAGTGCTTTGAGAGTTTGGTCATGGCTAGAAATAACTCCTGCCTGAGCAAGGACCTGCACCTGCTGCAATTTGCCTTCTGCCACAACAGGTCTACAGTGGATGCAATTTCACTGGCTCGCTGCTCGGCTTTGGAGCATCTAGACAAGAGCAAAACATACGTCAGGCTGCTGTTTATCAATTACAGTTCAGCATTCAACACCATCATCCCCTCAGTACTTACTAATCAACAAGCTTCAAAGCCTGGGTCTCTGCATCTCCCTCTGCAACTGGATCCTGGACTTCCTTATCTGGAGACCACAGTCAGTGTGGATTGGCAGTAACATCTCCTCCTCACTGACAATCAGCACAGGCACATTTCAAGGATGCAAGCTGAGCCCACTGCTGTACTCGCTCTACACTCACGACTCTGCGGCTAAGCACAGCACAAACGCCTCCTATAAGTTCACCACTGTTGTTGGTACAATCTCAGATGACGATGAGGAGGTGTACAGGAGTGAGATAGATCAGCTGGTTGAGTGGTGTCACAACAACAAGCTCATACTCAACATCAGCAAGACCAAAGAATTGATTGTGGACTTCAGGAAGGGGAAGTCGGGAGAACACACACCAGTTCTCAATAAGGAGTCAGCAGTGGAAAGTGTGAGCAGCTTCAAGTTCCTGGGTGTCATCATTTCAGAGGATGCAGCATCCTGGGTGCAGCATTTTGTTGCAATCATGAAAAAGGCTCTACTTCATTAGGAGTTTAAGGAGATTTGGTGCATCACCAAAGACTCTTGCAAGTTTCTACAGATGTACAGTGGAGAGCATTCTGTCTGGTTGTATCACAGCCTGGTATGGAGACTCCAATGCACAGAATGACAAGAGGCTGCAGAGGGTTGTAAACTCAGCCAGCTCCATCACAGGCACAACTCTTCCCACTATTGAGGACATTTTCAAGAGGCAGTGCCTCAAGAGGGCTAAGGGGACTCACCATCCGGGACATGTCCTTTTCTCATTACTATCATCAGGGAGGAGGTACAGGAGCCTGAAGACCCACACTCAATGATTTAGGAACAGCTTCTTCCCCTCTGCCATCAGATTTCTGAATGGTCCATGAAACCATGAACACTGCTTCATTATTCCTTTTTTGCACTTTTTTTAGTAACTTATAGTAATTTTATGTCTTTGCACTGTAATGGTGCTGCAAAACAACACATTTCATGACATACAAGTCAGTGATAATGAACCCAATTCTGATTCTAGTCAACCAGTTCCACTGAAGGAGGGACTGTTGGCACTGGGTCTAGTAGCCCAGCTTGTAGCTGGCCTCCTGATGGAAGACAGTGCCCAGCATGCTCCAGAGGGCAGATGATGGGTGAACTTGGAAGCTGCACAGTCAACAGAAGATCTGGCCCCTTACTGTTGAAAAACAAAATTGCTGATGTCATATTCAAAGGCTTGTGATACAAAATATAAAGAGGTCAGACACATGGCGTGAGGTGTAGCAGAGGGAACACAGGGGTATCAATGCACCAGGAACAGAAAATATATGTTTGGTAGACACACAGTGCCAAAATTAAAATAATCTTTTAGCTTGAAGGATAATAACATCTTAAAGGCTTCAGCAAGACAATTTGTTCAAATGTTGCTGAGGGTCATGAATCTGGGATTTAACCCTGGTGTGCTCCATTAATGTTAAAGGCATTACTCAGGAGGGACAATTCCTTCATCTCTTTCCCTTTTCTTGGTGGCAGTGATCAAGAAAGCAGCCACAAATTAAAAAAAAACATTATTTTGGCACTGTAAGAGTTTGCCATAAGCCAAGGAGAAATTATTTTCACCTTTAGTCTCCTCCAAGCACGTTCAGTCAATAAAGATGTGTTCAGTATGAGCAGATGTTTATGTTCTATGAGTCCCCAGGCATTTTGTGCAGCCAAGTGTTACTGCGGCTGGGCTTGCTAATTATCTATGTCTCTGCTGTGATTCCTTCTTCCTCTCTCAATAATCCTTGTGCCAATTGCGTGAGACTTAATTTCTGTCTGGCAGTTAACTACTCGGCATGTAATATCTTGTTTTTTTAAGCCACTTTTTATAAATTCATTTATTTCTTCCCCTTTATACAGTTGGAAACAGATATAATCTAAAACTTGGTATACAGCTCTAACACAAATTTCACAAAAAGCAGGCAAAACATAATGCAGTGAAAGCCAGCAAGTCACATCATTAGATCCGCAAGATATTGCTGGTGCAGTACACTATATTTTGTTGTTCAGCTCTTATAGATAACTTAAATGCAGCATGAATTCTGACAAATCTTCAGTGCAGAATGATTTGCATGCTGTTGCTATTAATCAACTAGCCATTGGGTTCTGGAGATCTTTCAGCAAGAAGGGGAAAGATCAAGGTGTAGATGCAACCCATCAAAATGTAGCCTAGACATTACATTGTGCAGCAGAGTAAAACACAGGTGGCAGTAGTGTCTTGCTGTACCACTGGTCATTGTTATGGATATTGGGCTTCTTCAATATGCAAATGAGAGTCCTGTTGAAGCACCCAGTGTGGAAATTAGCTGGTCAGGAGCAGGATTGGCATTTGTTTTGCCCTTTCAGTATATTTCAATAACACCTGCAACTGTCAATATAATACAATTAAAATACATATAACCATCCTATGGAGGCAAGAAGAACAGTGATGGTCTCCTGAGTCTCAATCTTTCCCACCTTCTTATTCTGGCTTTTGCCGCCTTCTTTTCCAGTGCTGAAGAAGGGTCTCGGCCCAAAACATCGACTGTTTATTTCCCTCCATGGATGCTGCCTGACCTGCTGAGTTCCTCCAGCACTTTTTGTGTATCTCTCTGTATTACAGTGGGCTGTCACTCTAGCCTCAAATGGAACGTGACCCACGACCTTGTGGAGACAAGTGTGAACAACCATTGCACAGCCGATGCACACATGTTGTTGACCACAAAGTTGTTGCATTGAGAAGCTCCAAAAACTAATTTGCTTTTTGAGCTGACTTACATGTTATCTGTATGTAAATTTTTTAGCCAGTAAAGATGGTACCTTGTGAAAGAAGCTGCTGAGTCACTATGAAGTAAGCAAGGAATGAACTTTATGACAAAGTCTGGCTTATCACGCATTGACCAATCTAACGGTGCTTTTGTGTTTCAAAATGAGTTACTAGTTAGGTTGGAATAGTTAATCGGAAGTGATGACTGCAATTATTCTTTGATTGCGTATTTAAAAATTGCAGCATGTGTCAAGCCAAGCTCGAGTCATTTTTCATAAGACCTACCTGTATGTGGGTTTTTGAAACTATGGAGTGCTGGAGGTCATTATAACATTATACGAAACTTAACTCGTAGATTGTGACAATCAATCAAAACTATTTCCAGTGGTAGGGCCTTGAATGGGGAAAATAGATTGCAACCTGATGCGAGGTTCTAGATCCTACAGGCTTCACGTAAATTTGGTGGACTGCAAGTTGACTGGACAAAAGCATGTAAGTGCAATGCAAATTTGAAGCTTCTCACTGGGAGAAAGACTTGGGTGGCACAGAACATAATGTCTGAAGGTTTATGACTTGTAACTTGAGGTTCTCACAAAAGCAGGTATAGAGGCTTTCGACATACTGCTGGATGATGAGGTATAAAATTGTTCACTGTCCCATGCTGCTCTCTGGCTAAACTGCGCTAAGGAGGAGAAAATGGGGGAAACAATTCAAAGGATGGCCACTAAATTAATATATTTTAAAAAGCTTAAAAGCCTTTACCTCTTTAGAAGTAGTTTTTTGAGGCAATTTGACTGAAGTCTTTTCACAAAATCTTGCAGTGTCAATGAGGCAAGTAACTGCACAGATTCTTTCTCAGAACAATGATCCTCTAAATTCAGGTGGTTTAATTACAAACTCCCCTGGAGGTTGCTTCCAGAAATATTAGTTTACCAATAATATAATCTTACCTAATGTGTTATTGACATATTTAGCCATTTCGGTGAGTACATATCAAATATGTTGGCTGTGTCAGTGCCAGTAGCCCCATCACCTGTGATGGAAACTCCTGTTTGGGAAAGTAATTTTTCATAAGCTGATGTTTGTTCATAGTTAAGATTTTTTTCTTCTACCCCACTGCAGGGCAGTCTCAAATAAAACTATATTTCTGATGATAATAAAGAGCAGCTGTTTATCTTATAAAGAAACCATTTACTGCAGACTATCTCTTATGATACAATAAGCACATTTCTCCCTTTGGGTAAAATGTGATGGCTTAAGTAAGAAGGTTCAGAATGTCCTGTCCTCGGCTTGCTAACGCCCTTTTTCCAGACGGAGAAGATATTGGTCAATGTAACAGCTGAATGAATGTAACAACATCTTCCCTGATATGCAATTTTCAAGCACAAAGTCTCATTTTTTGATGAGGGGCAAATTCTGATGAATCTTTAGCGCTGTTATGGAAAAAACTAAAAGGATAAAATTCCATTTGACTGAATTCTGAAGCTTTCTGCGCTAAGAGAAACTGAAGGTGACTTTTAAGTGGAGATGACTGACAGTTAAGGTTCCATTTAATGGCTGATACATGCACTTTTGGCTGGTTTGCTTCCATTAACGTGAGAATTTGCCTTCAAAAGTAAGTGAGCAAATGCCATTGACATCAGCCAGAGCCTTGGGCAGTGACAGGTTTTCCATCTACATGTTGGGCAAAGGTTCAACTCTGCTTTGACAATTGGAGTCAAAGCAGGATTTAAAGACTTCAGAAATGTTGGGGTGTGTGGGGGAGGGGTGGGGGCAGGGGCTTTATTTGAGGAGATGAGGAGGCAACTGGAAAAAGAATGTGATTCCTTTTTTGTTTGGTCCTGTTTTTGTTTGTAGACTTGTTTACAACACGACAACCAAAACAACCGAAACCCCACCTGGAGTTGACGTGAGAATTCCCGGATTCGGCAAAACCTACCCATTGGAATTCCTGGATCCCAGCAAAAGGACTGTAGGTGAGTTCATTTCAATGTGGATTGAGGGATTGATGTACCAGCCATTAATGTTTTTTTCAAGCGGTTTTAAATTGCCCTTTGGGATCTGTCGGACAGCATAATTTGCCTGGATTTGTATAAAGCACAGGCCTGGATCAAGTTTTTTTTTACAGCTTAAAGCTTCTGGACTGTCTTGCTGGCTGAATGTTGGTACTAGGGAACTCTCAGGGAAAGAAGTTTTAGTAGCAAATATATTGTTGCCCAGTAGAGCACTTCCAGTTAACTTGCACACAGACACATCTTTGCTCAAGAGGAACAAAGATTTGCCCGTGGGCAAAGGCTTGTGTGTTAAATGTGAATGAACAGTATCAGGAAGCAGCCAAAATCCTAGCAGGATGCAAGACTTTCATTTGGAAAAGGGTGCATAACTTCAAAACTTTCCATTGTTGTTTCCAAGTTCTGATTTATTGCTGCTGTTTTAGAAGGATGTGTGACGCTCCTTAAAATTATTTGAGCATTGGTCCAGAGGCAGCAGAAATTACCAGGTGTTCTAGTTTGTTACATGGAGTGAACACGGACTGAGAGAGACGAAAAGAATGACCCCAAGGTGCAGGGAACCAAGAGACATGCTGCTGTGAATGCAGAGTAGCCTTTAGAAATAGTTCCTCTTATAGCATCCCAATGAGCTACACAGCCGAGGAAATGCTTTGAAGGCCATGTAATGGTAATGGACAGAATAAAGTCAATTAATCCAGACCACATGGGTCTCCAATCAGCAGTGAGTTGTTTGGCTGTTGTGGAGGCAATAAATATTGGCTGAGTTTCCCAGAGACTGTTGGTTTTAAATAGTTCCATTCAGTCCTTTCCCCTCACCAAAGAGAGCAGGCAGATCTCGTTTGAAAATGGGAACTTCAGTAGCATGGCAGTTAAATTACTGGACCAGCAATCCATTGGCCTGGGTTGATAATCTGGAGACATAAAACCTCACAGAGCAGATGACTAATTATAGTATTCTAGGATCGGTTGAGGGAGGGAAATGGGTCACCATTACTGCAACATCAATCGACCGGGTCATAGCATAAACCCAACTCACTTGTGTTTTCAGTGATGGAACTGCCACCTGGACTCGGTCTGATCCACTGAGGACTTCAGACTTGCAGCTCAATGTGTTTGACTCCTTGTGCCCCCTGACGTGGCAGAGAAATCCTACCTTGTATCAGACTACAGTGTTTAAACAATACAAGAATAAAACTGGATGGGGTCAGGTTTAAAGAGCAGCAGGTTACGGAGGAGCCCAGGGTTAATCAAGTTAAAGGCCCAAGTTAGGGAGTGGACTCTCGCTGAGAGCTTTGTACTGTAATTGTATATGAATGCACATTGATTGCCTCAGTTACCTACAAAGATAGGAATGGGATGGCAATTTGTGCACTCTTACCTCATTCAGATTCATTTTCTAAATGTGCTTCAAAATATCTTAGATCAGTTTCTCTCTGGCAATTAACATCCCTTGTTCCATTGTATAAGAAACATGCTTGTGAGTGCCTTTTGCTTCTTTACTTCCTCCTCCCTATTTTATAGTTGAGAAAACCCACTCTCTCTCACTTCCTGGGCTCTAAAAATACTTTATTAGGTGCTTATTGGCATCATGACCGATGTTTTTTTTAGTTCCTCTAACTGAGAAGTTTTGTTTCAAAATGATATTGTCCTACCACTATTTCTGAGGAAGGTGACCAGTTTGTGGGCAACTCTTCAGTGATCACAATGATGCAGGACAGCCACAGTGGGAAGAGTTGTTCGGATCAGTCTGAGAAGGAAGACCATGCAGGCTGGTTACGTAGAACATAGAGCAGCGCAGCACAGGAGCAGGCCCTTCAGCCCACAATGTCTGTGCCAACTATGATGCTAATTTAAACTAATCCCATCTGCCTACACGTGGTCCATATCCTTCCATTCCCTGCCTATTCACGTGCCTGTCGTAATGTTTCTTAAACATTATTTATCAGCCCCCACCACCTCCCCTTGCAGCATGTTCTCTTTCTACTCTCCTTCTCGGCATCTTTTTTCAAAAAAAAATTGCCTCTTTTCTAAGCCTACCCAGTTGTGATCATGGATCATCGTTAACTCTGTTTCTCTCTCCAATGATGCAGCCTGTTCAACTGAGCGAGTTTGTGCAACTGGTTTTTGTTTACCTTGACCCTTTAAGTCCAGGTGTTGTAAGGTGCCCAAGCTCGTTTTAGATTTCCTTGTTTGCAGAGCCCAGAGCTGAGTGGGTCTCCAGGGAATGAAGCTCTGTAGAAATTGAAGGATTACTGCCTTGTACATTTTCAACCACAGTGATAAAGGGCAACATTACCCAAGGCTTTTTATAGCTGTTCACTATAGTGCCAGGCATGCATGAATGCCCAAGGCTATTTGCTCCTGCACATCTTCTAGAGGACCCCCACTAAAAAAAGAAAACATATTCCGATTATCCCTGTCCTAAACGAGAATCTCCACATTGAACCTTCAAGACCCTGACTTTGATCTGGAGCAAGATCCTCGAAGGTCGTGACGATTTCCCCTTCCTGCACTCCCCACGACCCCTCTCCACTCCCTGCCCGACTTCTCTGAAAGGACCACTGTTGCTTCGGTCCATCCAGCCACCATGTCATCATCTGCACTCCTGAATCTCCTCATAATGGCCCAAGACAGGTACTGCAAAACATTACTTATTGATGAGCTATTCAGCTGTGGTGCGGGGCCTCAGCTTGGCTGCTCCTCGTTCAACTACAATGCTGCCATTTGCAGTACGCCTTCCTCACTGAGCTGAGAACGGCTGACCCAGCACAAGCTGGAGGTCTGATCTTGTTGGGGCAATACACCTTCACCTGCTTGTTAAACAATAGTGTTCATTTTGATGGGTTTATTGTTGCTGTGGCAATGGGTCCAAGGCAAACCTGGTTTCACCCACATCAACCGGTTTAGAGAGAACGGGCAACTAGTACTTCGCATTCCTGGCAGTTGTTCTTAACGCACCCAAGCAGGTTTGTACCAGCTGCCTGCCTAAGACTCAGGTGGTAGTGTGAACTGTCTCAATGTGCCATTAAGTCCAGTAGCTTCATTTTTATATCATTTCAGAAATGTATTTTATTCACAATATATGCAGTAAATACAATTGGTACACATCTTTCTCTGCATTCTCTTGTGTAGCATCAAGGCACCTCTCGTTTCCTCAAACACTGCACCCATGAAATGTTTGAGAGACTGTTACACAAGGCCTAGCCCCTCCTTGTCCAGCAGGGCCCCAGACTCATCCTTTCCCTGCAGAGCTTTTGTAGTGGCTGCGCTGAACTTCAGTCCATCTCTCAGCAGGTACTCCTGCACTCTGGAATATGCCAGCTGGCAGCATTCACTAGCACCGGAAGACCAGTAGGCTTCAGGCAGACCAGAGTGTGCCTTTCACTGAGCTGATCATCTCCCAGCAGCAGCTGACGTTTGCCTCAGTATGTATCCCAGGCCACAGCCCATGGATCACAGAGTCCTCTGTTCGGCAGCTGCTCAGGTTGAACCTCAACAAGAACCAATGCATCCTTTTCCTGACCTTCTTGGCAAACATACCATCCACAAGGAGGTGGATGATCCTCTCATCCACATCTCAAAGGCAGCATGCAGTGGCAGGGAGCCTCGAGTTGAGCAGGAAGGATCTGATGGCGAGCACCACTCTCACTGTGAGCCCAATGAGGTCTTGGTGCTATTTTGAGTTCTGACAATAAGGAATTCTGCTGAATGTCTGTTCAGGGGACCATCCCATAGGATTCACCACTTTCTCCCTCTTTTCATACTGACCACTACCCAATGGGCTCTACCCCTCTGCTCCCTTTAAAATGTCCTTTTATATAACTTGCCCCCAACCATGCATTTGGCCAGCGACCCAATCTCCCGTTCTGTGCCTCAGTGTCAGATTTTGCTTGCTGATACTCCTGTGAAGAGCTCGGGGTCACTTTACCACACTGAGGCCTTTGCAAGCAAGTAGAAGATAAAACCATGCCAACAGCTGGACG
>JARFYF010000017.1:40413218-40423814 GCA_030265395.1 Rhina ancylostomus | reverse complement strand
ACCCTCGTTTAGACAATTGTTTATTGACTACAGCTCCACCTTCAATACTGTAATTCCAAGCAAGCCCATCACCAAACTCAGACCTGGGACTCAACACCTCCCCTTGCAACTGGACCCTTGACTTCCTACCAACAGACTGCAATCAGTAAGGTTAGGCAGCAACACTCATGCCATAATTATCCTCAATACTGGTGCCTCATGAGGTTGTATGCTTGGCCCCCTATTCCCTATACACTCATGATTGCGTGGCCAGTTGCTGCTCTAACTCCATTTACAAGTTTGCAGATGATACCACCATAGTGGGCTGTATCTCAAATAATGATGAGTCCAGGAAAGAGAGAGAGTTGAGTAACATGGTGTCATGACAACAACCTTACCCGCAAAACAAAAGAGCAGGTCATTGATCTCAGGAGGGGAGGTGGTGCACGTGCTCCTGTTTACATCAACAGTACTGAGGTCGGGGTTTGAGAGCCTCAAGTTCCTAGGAGTGAACATCATCAGTAGCCTGTCCCGATCCAATCACATAGACACCACGTCCAAGAAAACTCACCAGCGCCTCTACTTCCTCAGGAGGCTAAAGAAATTTGGCATGTCCCCATTGTTTCTCACCATTTTTTATCGATGAACCATTGAAAGCACACTGTGCAGATGCATTACGGCTTGGTATAACAACTACTCTGTCCGTGACTGCAAGAAACTGCAGAGTGTTGTGGACGTCGTTCAGCACATGGAAACCAGCCTCCCCTCCATGGACTCTGTCTACACTTCTCACTGCCTCGGTAAAGCAGCCAGCATAATCAAGGATCCCACCTAACCCAGACATTCTGTCTTCTCTCCTCTCCCATCAGGCAGAAGACACAAAAGCCTGAAAGCATGTACCACCAGGTTCAAGGACAGCTTCTATCCTGCTGTTATAAGACTATTGAACGGTGCCCTTGAGGTCAAGAATGCACTCTTGACCTCATAATCTACCTTATTCTGACCTTGCATCTTATTGTCTACCTTCACTGCACTTTCTCTGTAACTGTAACACTTTATTCTGCACTCTTATTGTTTTACCTTGTACTACTTCAATGCACTGTTGTAATGAATTGATCTGTATGAACAGTATGCAAGACAAGTTTTTCACAAACCTCAGCATATGTGACAATAATAAACCAATTTACCAATCTGTTAGTGTAAATAGGTGCTTGATGGTCAGTACATCCACAGTGGGCCGAAGGGCCTTTTGATGTACGACTCGAATATTTTGCACACAGTTAGTTTTACAAATACTTTAATGTGATTCCCTAAGTAATAGTGGGGAGTTGGATGTAAAATATCAGAATTGTGATGAATAAATAGGATTCTTTAAGGTAGTTGAAGTGATGGATTTATGTAATCTGTATGCTTTTGGCAAATTAGGATGACAAAATTCCTAAATGTATAAATAGCTGTTTTAATTTGTAAAGGACATTTAGCAGTGTTAATAGTTCTGTTATGTATGGACCGCATTCAAAGTCGATTTGGAGTTTTGGTATTATCTTTAAATGATATTGGGCACTTGGGAAAACACAGACTTGTAAAGATGACACCAAAAATGAGAGAATACATTTAAGGCTGTACTGGAGTGCAGAAGGATCTCTTAGCAATTTTAAAAATTGAGTAAAAATGAAAGATTATTTATATTGGGTGGTGAATAGTTGACTAATATTTGGAATAGCTGATGAATTTGGTATATTCTGGGCAGATGGAAAGCCATGATGAGATGCATCCCAAGTGTGCCTAAAATTCATCCCATTCCTTGTTTGTATTTACTATCTAGCATAGTGTGCCCTAACAGCAAGGAAAATAGAGGGAACGATGATTGGCTTGTGCATGAGTCAGATGACTTCTGGGATTACTGGGATCATGCAGAATCTTGAAGAACTATTCTCTGATTTTAAAAAAAATGTGAGAAACTAGATTCAAAGCTATTAAATGGGTCCAGCTAGGAATTACACCAGTATGGTATTCTTAGCTGGTTCCAGTTACAGGTGGCACACATGATGGAGCCTGAGGAGTTTGAGAGTGAGATTCAGCAAGGACAGTTTTCTCATGAAATTACAGAGCCTCTGTTGTATGTCAGGAAAGGCAAGCCATAGTTCATCTCCAAATATGCCTTACAGTCATTAATGCCATCGCCAGATGTAGTGACCTGTGTATATGGAAACGTTGGATTGATGATATGAAGAAGTATAAGTTGGTGAATTGGAGCAAGATTGTATAAATTCATGAGTAATATTAGCAGCTTAAAGGCACATGGTAAAAATTTTTTGATATTAAAACTGAATTTATGGTAAAACTTTCCATATCTTTTTGCTGAAGCCAAGCCAATCAATATTTGGTTAACAATTCTACATTCAAAATCTTTTTATTTTGAAACTGTCCTTTCAGAATCTATTAGTTGTGAAAGTTAACAGGCCAAGCTTCACAAAGTTTGTTTTTCAACCTTAAATCATTGTCATTGGTTCCTTTTTTTATTGTCAGATGAGAAATTGCTTGAAATCTCTCAAAGGTTAGCAAATTATTCATGCTGGATCAGCACTCCTTTGAATTGCTCTGGAAACTTGCATAGATTTTGTCGGTGTTCATTTGGTTGAATATTATAACTTGGTGGTCTAAAAATACTTGCCTGTTCCATTTCTGATTAGCTCTGTAATTAGTCCAAAATCTGTACAAAATGCAAGAAATAGGAGCAGGAGTAGACAAGTTGCTCCCCTGACCCAATCCAATGAGTGTAAGATAATGGTTGATTCGGCCTCAGCACCATTCTGTTGCTCACTCACCCTATCCTTGACTTCCCAGCAGGTAAAAGGTCTGCCAGTCTCTGCCTAAGTATATCCAATGACTGCCTGAACAGCTGTCTGGGATTGAGAATTCCAAAGATTCGCAACACTCTGAGAGGAACAAATACCTTCCTATTTTTTCTGAAATTGGTAACGCCTTGTTCTGAAACTATTTCCCCTCTTGCTAAATACTCCAATTAGGGGAAATATCTTCTCAGCATCCACCTTTTTTTACATGCTACAATGAGTATAGGCCTTGCTCAACTATTTGTATCTGAACCCCAGTAATCAAACCCGTGAATCTTCCCTGCATTAATACCAATGCAAGCACATCCTTTATTAAATATCAAAACCATACATAGTATTCTAGTTGAGGTTTCCCCAGTGCTCTGTAAATTTGTATCAAAATTTACCTGTTTTTATACTCAATATTGGAATTGGTTTATTAATGTCACTTGTACTGAGGTACAGTGAAAAACTTGTCTAGTATACCAATCATACAGATCAATTCATTACATAATGCATTGAGGTAGTACAAGATAAAACAATACAGAGTGCACAATGAAGTGTAGCAGTTACAGAGTGCAGGTAGACCATAAGATGCAAGGTCAGAATAAGGTAGATTGTGAGGTCAAGAGTTCATTCTTGATCTCAAGGGCACCGTTCAATAGTCTTATAACAGCGGGATAGAAACCGTCCTTGAGCCTGGTGGTACATGGTTTCAGGCTTTTGTATCTTCTGCCTGATGGGAGAGGGGAGAAGAGAGAATGCCTGGGTTAGGTGGGATCTTTGATTATGCTGGCTGCTTTACTGAAGCGTCGAAAAGTACAGACAGAGTTCATGGATGGGAAGCTGGTTTCGGTGATGTGCTGAACCATGTGCACAACTATCTGCAGTTTCTTGCAGTCACGGGCAGAGCAGTTGCCATACCAAGCTGTGATGCAAGCAGATAGAATGCTTTCTGTGGTGCTTTGATAAAAATTGGTGTCAAAGGGGACATGCCAAATTTCTTTAGCCTCCTGAGGAAGTAGAGGCACTGGTGAACAATTATCTAACGTAGCTATCTTTATTGTCCAGATACTCCAGAGATGAGTGTAGGGCCAGGAAGATGATGTCGGCCATAGACCTGTTTCGGCAATAGGCGGATTGCAGTGGTTTGTGAGGCTGGAGTTTACGTGTGCCGTGACTAGCCCTTTGAAGCACTTCATGATGGATGTCAGAGCCACCAGGCAGTAATCATTAAGGCACATTACCTTGTTTTTCTTAGGTACTGGGATGATGGTGGCTGCCTTAAATCTGTGGGAATCTCAGAATGAAGCAGGGAGAGGTTAAAATTGTCCTCAAGTACTCCCACCAGTTGATCTGTGGAGGATCTAAGGACACAGCCTGGGACACTGTCCAGGCTAGATGCTTCCCACGGGTTCACTCTCTGGAAGACTGACCTTGCGTCGGCAATGGTGACTGGGTTCAGGTGCACTGGAGGCTGTCAGGGTGGGTGGTGACAAACCAATCCTCTTCTTTTCAAAATGCGTATAGAGGAAGTTCATCAGGAAGGGATCCACTGTTGTTTGGGAAGGAATGCGCTGTTGTGCAATATCTTACAATAAAGGTCTTAAATGCAACATCTGAGAGTATGAACAGAAAAAAATATGTGGGCAGTGTTGCCAAAAATGGGTGGTACAATTGCTGCCACACAGTTTCAGTAACCCAGTTTGATCCTGTCCTGAGCTGCTTTGTCTGTGGAGTTTTCCCTTTGACCTCTGGATCCTTTAGTTTCCCAAGCTCCCTGATGGTAAGTTAATTGGCTACTGTAAATTGCCATTTGTGTAAGTTGTGGCAGAAGAACAGGGCAGTTGATGGACATGTGAGAGAGATTAGGTTACTGGGGAATTGCTTGCCACTTTTAAAATGCAATGTTAAGGAATACTTTAATCTACTTGCATCTTAAAACATTTGAGAATCTATTATTAATTGTCACATATTAGGTCAGTCTTTGTACTGAATTTTATTTTGCTGACAATACATTCCCTGAGGTTTAACTGCTCCATATTCCTGATATTTTTATTTCTCAACTTGGCAGCTTTACATTCTCCCAGTGAGTTACCTGCCACTGTTGAAGTGTAATGTTAAGAAATACTTTAATCTACTTGCCTCTTAAAACTGTCAACTACAACACTTACAGTGCACAGAGAATGCTGAACCACAAACAAGATATTCAGTATCACCCATTTAAAATCCACAGTGAAATATTCCTTGTGCTTTCTCAAACCTGAAGCAAGTTTGAAATTGAATTTTTTCTAAGTTGTGTGCAATTAGCGCAAATTCTCTGCAGTCTTGTGAAAATCACTGACAGCAGCTGTTAAATTTCTTTGACAAAATTTCTGTGTTTTGAATTGTAACTTCCATAAAATTTGGTCAGTATTTTCTTTTGTGATTTACTGTGAATCCTTGGCTACAATGCACCAAATTATACAATAGTCAGGAGTAATGTGCAAATTGGTCCACATTATATTAAAATGGGCAATTGGTTTTGATCATTTATTTTGAATGGAAGTATGAGAAATATCTGTTCTAATCACACAAGTTAGTGAATAATTAAATAATAGAAACATGTAAATTCATTCAAATTTGAGGAAATTCAATAATAAAAATCAAGTGAGTTATGGGTAAGAACATTGGAATTAGATGCAGGAGTTGCCCATTCAGCCTGCTCTGCCATTTAAATAAGATCATGGCTGATCAAATTATAACCTCAATTCTGCATTCCTACCTGTCCCTGTAAACCTTTAACCTCTGCTTATCGAAAACCTATTTGTCTTAAAAAGTATTCAAAAACTCTGCTTCCATGTCTTTGAGGAAAAGAGTTCACTCCAAAGAGTCATGATCGTCTGAGAGAAAAACATCATTGCGTCTGTCATGTGGCCCCTAATTTTTAAACCCTCTCCCACAAGAGGAAACTTTTTTTCCACATCCACCTATGAATGCTAATTTCTATGCCATGAGCTTTTATTATGCACAGTACCTTTCTTTATAAATGAAGTTAGATTTGCTATTTTCCGATCTAATGGAACTTTCTTCACTACCCAGTTCTTTTAAGACACTAGGATGAAGTCCCTTAGGATTCAGGGACTTATCAGCCCACAGCTTCAATAATTTGCTCTATCATTTCTATGGTGATTGTAGTATTCCTGAGTTTTTCCCATCCCTTTCAGTGCTTAATTTGCAACTACTTATTGGATGTTTCTGAAGACTGATGCAAAATGCCTGTTCAATTCATTTTGTCTGTTGTTCCTTTTTTTTAGCAACTACTCATATCTATCTATCTCTTGGTTTGCATTTAAGCCATTAGTACTTTAATTGATGTCTATATGCCAGGCCAACACTGCTAATTGCTTTTGTGTGGGTAATTTAAAAGAATTGCATGTATTTTTGTCTGATTATAAAAATGATGCAGGGCTATGTATTTAAAAAAAAAACAAAATGCTGCAAATACTCAGGTCAGATGGACAGACAGAAAAAACAGACCATACTTCAGGTTGCTTCGGGCTTTATATTTGATAATTATGGAACTTGGGACCATACCAGATAGCTGTCCATCGGTATCTTCCGTTGAATGTCCTAGAAGCTTATTTGAGGGGCTAGTCTTCATGAGTTAAATAAAAGCTGTAAAGTGACTCTTAAGCAGCATGTTTGAGGAATATTGTAGAAGGTGATCTATCAGTTTGAAGATTGATTTGTGGTCTCTGGTGAAGAAGATATATTTAAGATGGTTAAGATCCATAATTGGTGCTAAACTAGATCAAAATGATTGATAGTTTAATAAGCAACTTGATTTAAGTGAGAGTTAGAAGAAAGAAGGAATTTAAATGTTAGAAGGCTTGTGTGGATTTTTGTAGAATTATGTAGTACTGAAGGAAGGTATTTGCCCAATTGCCAAGTCATTGGTAAAGCTAACCAATTAGTTCTTTCCTTTGCTTTTTTTTCCCCCATAGCCCTTAAAATATTTCCTTTTATTTCATATTTCCTCTTATTTCCTCATTGCATACCTGTCCAAATGTCTTTTGAACATTGTAATTGTATGCCCCTCTACTAGTTCCCTGGCATCTTGTTCTATTTACCCACCACTCTGTTTATCCTTATTTACTTGTCAAAACCCATTGTGATCTTGAATCACTATGTAAATCACCAAATAACATTTTTTGATCTGAGGAGAACAACTTGTGCTTTTCCTATCTTTCCACGTTACTGTAATGCTCATTGCTGGTGCTATTCTAATATTTCTTCAGCTCCCTTTCAGACAAGAGAATGATATTGTTTGATAAGCTTTAAATATGTTAACTTGCCTGTGTGACTTGAGATGTCAGGATTGGTGAATGTTCAGCAATTTTACTGAGTATTACTTGGGAATATACCTGGCAGGATGGGGGAGGGGTAAGTTGAATAGCCAGTAAAGTGTAGAATTAAGATATTATTGCAGTGGAAATATATGTATCTTGTTATCACAAAAAAACCAAAAATAACCAAGATTTCTAGAGCACCATTTCAAGTTTGAAAGAACAACGGGAAGGGGTTCTTGGGGATCTTGAATACTGGTGTAGATGTTAGGCTGAATGGGCCATTTCAATGCTTTAAAAGTTTGTTCATTCGAAGATGTGGCTCCTGAGATTAGGTGAAGGTGAGGCTGCAGAAAAGGCTGGGTGAGGGCAGAGTTAAAGTTAAGTGGGGGGGCCAACCCAGACATAAATTTAAACATGAGAAATTGAATTCAAAGTATTGGTAGACTGAAGCTAATGAAGATCAACAAGGATAGATTCCCTGAATGTTATGTAAAGTCCATCCTCTTTTTCATACCTCTTGCTTTTTTTAATTGACTTTTTTTATTAGTTTCGCCTGTCTTCATATATTTGATATCAATACTTGTATAGTGCTTTCATGCATATAATTTTGAATCTGTCTGATGAAGCTCATTTTCGAAGATCTGGATCATCAGTGGTGTACAGAGAGTTGGATACAATAATATTCATAAATAATAGTCCTGTGGTAGAAATGGGAATGATTCACAGCCAGCTGGTTTTATATTTTCACACTCAATCGGTTACAATTTCATAATGTTCCTGCCAGCCATAGGGGGACAAATGGGTAAGTCTTCTGCAAAAAACAGCAAGAGAAATGTACTTGTAAACTTGTATGGTAACCGTATTTTCTGGTCTTGAGTTATGAATTGAGTCACCAGAAATTTGCCCACATCCAAATTTAATACTTAAACAAAAAAGTGCTGGTCTTGCCAATGACACTCAGATTCCAAAAAATGAATTAGAATACGTAAACCCTTGCTTGTAATGAGAATAAATTTAGTATTTGGCGGTGTGTTATAATTTCCAACTAATTGAGATTTCTTGATTTGTCTCTTTGTAAAGTGCTGAATGGAGGCAGCAATAACCTTTAGACTTGTAGAAGTAATGAGGTTGAAAAGTGCTGGTGTCAAAAGGCCAGATGATTTGTGAAATTGCAAATATAGAAAACTTTTTTAAACACTTGTCATATTGGAATCGTGGCAATACTGTATTATGGAGGATAACATTAATTATACATGTGGACAGAGTATTAAGTCAGTGTTGGTCCAGAGCCCCCACATCAAAGGAACCATTGTAATGTTACACTGAGTTCTCGCTGATCTTTTCATTATCTGGTGTGTCAGCAATGTGCAAGCATTTAATTTCTTGATACATATTTTACATGATTGCCACATGATATATGAACTAGGACAGAAATGAAAATCTTGGCATTAAAAGGCTAAATTTGCAGAGGATTTTCATGCAAGTCAGAATTATCTGCTGATAGAAATGTCTAAGTATGCAAGGACTAGCTTTTCATAATGAGAAACCCAGAATTAAATTGAAATTTCCTGTGTTTGTACCAGTTTTAAAATTCCTGGTTTCTGAGTTCAATGACCAAAATTTCCAAATATAAGGTTGGGAGTTCCCAGGCCTTCATTTGCAGCAGAAGCTCTCTTTGGTCCACAATACTTTTTGAATACTTCTATAATCCCATGGTTTTTGCTTTAACATGCATTTGTTTCTGCATAGATCTGTTCTTGTGAAGTAAGGAAAGGTTACTTAACGATATTGTGGTTAAGAGGCTTTTAGGGAAGAATGTGGTGGAATGGGATTGTGAAATGGCTTCCTGCGTCATGATGAGGGATAATAAATGCAATTTCTTGCATATTTTTCCATGGTTAAATATTTACAAGCTATTCCTGAGGATAAGAGAATTATTGGCTTGCTATTCCATATCCCCTTATGCAGCCTTCCAAGTTTTTAACCTGTCTGGATGCCTTAATGTGCAAATCCTTTTATTTTTGCAGTACTCATCTTCATGATCTGGGCAACAACAGCAAGGTCAGCATCTATTGCCCATCTCTAATTGCTTGAGAAGGCAGTGGTGTGCCATCTTCTTGAACTGCTTGACGTACAGTTATCTTCAAAAAGGAACTCATCCAGAGGTTCAATGTCTAATAAGTTAGGGTACTTCAAGAAATAGCAAATGATGGAAACACCCAGCAGGTCAGGCAGCAGCTACAGAGAGAAACAGTGTTGATGTTTGGATCGTTGCCTTTTCATTAACATATTTCCAGCATCTAACCTTTATCAGATCTCTGGCATCTTCAGTTTTCTTTCTTCTTTTAGAAGAGCAGTGTTGAGGCAGAAAGGAGGGGAGTCAGAATATCAAATTTGTCTTCCTGGCAAGTTCACGTTTTTAGATGTACATTGTCGAGTGTTGAGGCAGAAAGGAGGAGAATCAGAATATCAAAGTTGTCTTCCTGGCAAGTTCACATTTTTAGATGTACGTTGTCGAGGTCGGCTTACACCCTGTGTTACAGGATATATGCTGAATAACAGGCAATTACAATGCAGTGGAACCAGAGCAATGTAATTATCCTATGGATAGGAAAGGTTTAGAAGATTTAGAGAGATATGGGCCAAATGCAGGTAATTGGGACTAGCTCAGGCAGGCAACTTGGTCAGTATGGATGAGTTGAACCAAAGGGACTGTTTCCATGTTTAATAACTCAATGACTATTCTGTTTCAACCTTTGCTCCACAGCCAGGATATAGTCAAGAGAAAAGAACCATCGTATGCTTTTCTCCCTATTGCTGCTTGATCTGCTGAATGCTTCCAGCAACTTCTGTTTTTTTCTTTTGCGTTTCTAACATCTGCAGTTTCATTTGCTGCAGCTTGTGCAGCCCAGTCAGGTAACAATGCTCAAAGGAAGACCCATACTTGTAAAGAGCTTGCAACTTTCCAAAATGCTTAGTTAAGCTCTTTCAAAGTATATAGTGATACTTCCAGTGTAAGAAGTGCACTAGACAATATGCACAAAAATAGGTCCCACAAACGTTGATGTATTAATAATCAAGTAATCTGTTTCGGGGGTATTAATATTGTCCAGGACCTGGAAATAGCTTCCCCTTCTTTGAAATACTGCTATGGTATCCTCACTTATGTCGAAAAGATAGCCCCTGTGACAGTAGAGAAGTCCCTCAATGTTGAACTTGATGGTCAGCCTAGGCTTTTGAGTTCTACTGTTCAGAAATGGTGAAGCACATTGGGAGATTCAGCATGTGGCCTGTCTAAATAAAATCTAATTTATTTTTTTGGTGTGTGAAGACCTATTTTCATGCATTTCAAAAATGTTGAGGAAGAGAGGTAGTAAGGAAGAATGTAGTTGTCTGTTGATATTTCATAGCATAACTGTCACTAAATTTCCCTCCAAGCTTCAACGACCAGT
>JARFYF010000017.1:40385675-40396792 GCA_030265395.1 Rhina ancylostomus | reverse complement strand
AGAGGATGTTTCCAGTAGTGGGAGAGTCTAGGACCAGAGGGCACAGCCTCAGGATAGAAGGATGTCCCTTTAGAACAGAGATGAAGAGGAATGTCTTTAGCCAGAGGGTGGTGAATCTGGATATCATTGTTGTGGAGGCTAAGTCATCGGGCATATTTAAAGCAGAGGTTGATAGGTTCTTGATTAATAAGGGCCTCAAAGATTACGGGGAGAATGAGGTTGAAAGGTAAAAAATAAATCAGCCATGATTGAATGGCGGAGCAACATGATGGGCCATCTGGCCAAATTTTGTTCCTGTGTCTTATGATTGCTGTCAAAAGGAAGTTATGAAAAATAAACTACAAAATAATTGGATTAAGTTCAGAGCTCCATGTACATGATCTTTATCCGGACAGACTTCAAGGGGCTGATATTTAGAGATACAGATTACCATTGTCTCCCTGAAAACAATGCATTTCGTTATAATTTAGAATGCATTTTCAATGGGGAAAATACCAAAAATATTTTTTTAATGGAGCATTTAATAAATCATTTACTTGATTAAATTGTTTTATTTGAAAATATGTTCAAGTATGGAAAATTGTGTAGCAGTTTCTTGGGGGTACGTTATCTGTCATGTATTCAATGCCATAATTTCTATAGGTTGAACTATTTATAAACTTTTGAAAATCAAACATGATATCTAGGCCACTATTTTCTGGATGAACAAGTTCCTTGGCATCTTGGTCCTCAGTGGCTAACTTTGAGACTGTGACCCATGCTAGACAACCAAACTAGTAGAAAAGATCATCCCTGCATTTAGCTGTAGGCCATTGGCAATGATATCCCCAGTTTCAGAAGTGATGCTGGGAAGGCAAAATTCTGATGCTGTGAAATGCAATCCCTTCCATTCAGTGCAGCATCAAACATAGCATTACCTATGAGTTCTTTTTGTGGATGTTTTGACAGTTACAAGAAATTCAGTTGGTTGGAAGACCAATAAAAATTTCAGGCTCTGATTTTTGGGTGAGTGGAGCAGCTACATAGGTGTGATTATGTTCTAGATAATAGACAAACTTGAGGAACTAGACTGCTGGTTTGCAATGGAAATGAAAGCAAATGGTAGAGTTGAGCTTTTTAAAGCCTTGACTCTGACTATATTTTCTGCTGCAGAAATATTGAAGAATCATTTTTACCGCCATCTGTTTTTGTTTAATTTCCTGAAATTTAACTAATCCAGAATTGGAGCTCTACAGAGTGTGGTATGTTGCTTTTGTTGTTTAGATAGAAACAAAGTGCCCCTGGTGAGCTTTGGTTCACAGGCAACCTACTGAAACTGCTTTTCAAAAACAAAATCATTAAGATCTCTTAAAAGCAATTATCCTAGTTACAGCAAATTAAGAGTTTGTACTTTGGTACTGTCTGTGTATCATTGAACAGAATATTGTAAGTATATTGTCTACTCTTCCATGCTATTTTAATTTTAAACACTGGCTGTTGCAATATGTAAAAATGGAATAAAAGGTCCACAATCAAATATGTTAGAACACTTGCAATTAAGAGGAGCAAGATCATGATCCAATAAGAACAGTGTTGAATGAACAGAAGTAGATAGAATGCAGCTCCTGGCTTTTGGGTTTTCTGTCACTGCTACATCAGGAACAGAATATAACCTTGTACTCTTCAGTGATCATGACTGTACTCTAGAGAAGTCTAATTCAATTGAAGGCCACATTTTACTGTTTCTTGAATTGTATTTCAGAGAAAAGGCATCTCCACTGATCTTTCAATAATGATTAATTATGAAAATGGGTAATTTGAATTTGCCTACATTTGATACCACCAGATTTTCTTTTTAGATTTACCCATTCATGGCATGTGAAGTTTGTTGGCAATGCCATCACATTGCTCATCCCAAATTGCTGCTAAAAGAAGACAGTTAAGAGTCAACCACACTGGGTCATATGAACATAAGAAATAGAAACAACAGTGAACTATTCAGCTCCTTATGCAGGTGATTTACCTCAGCACCACTTTCTTTCACTATCTTTTAATCCCCTGATTACTTAACCAAAAATCTAAAGCCATCTGCCTTGAATATAATCAAAGCTGAGCCTCCAGTGCTTCCTTGGGTTGAAAATTCAATGATTCACTAACCTCTAGTTGAAGAAATTTCTACTAATCTCAGTGCAGAATGACCAACCACTTTTAAACAAAGATGATCTTTGGATCTGGACATCCCTATGAGAGGACATGTCATTCCTGCATCTGCTCTGTTAAGCCCCACAGGAGTCCTGTGCTTCAATGAGATCACCTCTTATTTTCCCAAACTCTGGAGAGTCTAGGCCCCAACTGTTTGATCTCTCCTCTTAGGACAGACCTCCTGTCTATCTGATGAATCTTTGTTGCACTCTCTTTGGTAATTGTATCCTCCCTTAGATAGGGAGACCAGACCAATACATAACATTCTAGATGCAGTCTCAGCAAGGCCCTGTATAATTGGAGTTGGGTATCTTTATTCTTGAACTCAAACTCTCACAATAAAGGCCAACATACAGTTTGCCATCCTAATTGCTTGCTTGCTGTACCTTAATGTTAAGTTTTAACAATTTATGTGCAAGGACACAGTATCCCTGTGAATGCCAACGTATTTCAATCTCTCCCCACTTCTCGATTTTCAATTTTTGTATCTACTAAACTGACCTCACATTTTTCCTCCATATTTCGTCTGCAACGTCATCACCTATTTACTTGTGCATGTCACCTTTCTGCATCCTCCTATCAACCCACATTGGTGCCCAGCTTTGTATCATCAGCAAACCTGAATATATTACATTTTGGACCCCTCATCCGCCTCATTGATGTATATTGTGAACAGCTAGGGCCCTAGTACTGAGCTGTGCAACAACTCACTTGTCATAACCTCCCAGCCAGAAACTGAGTCACATGTCCCCTATTTATTGGCCAAACCCTAATCCACAGCAGTTTACTACCCCCAATCCTCTGTGCTCCGATTTTGTTTAACAATCTCTTGTGTGCTATCCTATTTGAAGGCTTTCTGTGAATCCATCTACACCATCAAATCCATTGATTTTTCCCTTATTCTGCTATTGACAACCTCATTAACTCTAATGGATTTATCCTCACATTTTTCCAATGTAATTTTTCTCTGCCGAATCCTATGAATACTTTCTAAGTGTCCTGTTACTAGTTGCTTAATGATATTCCAGCATTTTCCCTACTACTGATATCAGACTAGATAGTGTATTGTTCCCTTCTTTCTATCTGCTTCATTTCCTAAATAGTGGGATTATGTTTGCTGCATTTCAATCTGTGGGAACAGTCCTAGAATTTAGAAAGATTGTAATCCATGCATCCACTACTTCTGCAGCCAGCTCTTTAAAAAGCTTTGTGATGCAGATCTACAAGTCCTGGGATGTATTGGCTTTCAGTCACATTAATAACTATAATACTTAATGCTAATATTAATGTCTTTCAACTCCTCATTCTAGACTACTTGTTCTCCACTATATCCTGGAGATTTTCTGTGTTGCCTTCTCTGAGAAGGGGGACACAGTGTATATATAGGTTATGTTGGGTAAAGATGGCAAGTTCCCTTCCCTGAAGGATATTAGTGAACTAGAATTTTTTTTTACAAAAGTGGTTTTATGTTACCTTTTACTGAGATTGACTTTAATTTCAGATTTATTTAATTATTTGAATTTAAATTCCACAGCAGCAATGATAAGACTCAAAGTCATGTCTCTGGATCATTGGTCCTGAACTCTAGCTGCTAGTACAGAAACCTAACTGCTTTGCTACTAAACTGGCACTGAACAGAATTATTTTACAACATTAGATCAACAGAAATTGCATTTTAACCAGACCGATACCAAGTTATGACATTGTAAATATATTTAACTTAATAATCTGTACAAGTGCATCTTCTAATGGCTTTAGTAAATATTTTGATTTAAAATAACTTGAATTACAGCACTTTCCTGAAATCTTGTTCTGTATAATTGATCTGCCTGGTTGACTTGCCAAAAAAAAGTTTTTTTTTAATTTGTGAAAAATGTTGTGCAGTTGGTAGATTAGCTGCAGTAAATTTTTAAAAAATCACATATCTTCCTGGTAAAACTTTCAGACCAATGCAGTCCATGGCTCTAATTAACACTTTGCTGTTGTGAAACGGGCAGTTTCCAGTTAGAGTTTAATTTTATTGATTAAAATTGGCAGCAGTTAGTTATTAACACGTAACTGTCATTTTAGATTTCTGGGTTCATCTGTTGTTTTTAAACTAGTTTTAGTTTATCTGGTTATTCTTGGTATGGCCTTTCATTGTGTTTTAATAGTGCTGATGCCCAGCTGTGATCGGAATTAAATCAACATTTCATTGTTTTATTGTAGTCAGATCTGCTGAATGTTCAGTATCAATGTGGTTCTTCAATTATTCTGGTGATAATCTTGTTTCAACTGCAGCCAGAAGGCTGACAGTTTGAAGTCTGTTGATTGGCATTTAATTATCTTTCAATATCTACTTCTGTTTATTATCCTAACAGTGAATAATAGCTGAGTGTTTTTTTATTTTAGAAGATAGGTGAGAAGTAGAAGGGAAGAATCTCCTGGCAGAAATTGCCTGAGTCTTAGTAATTTTAGCAGAGGGGCCAGCAACTAGGAGACATAGATCAAAGCTGTTCAGTAAAGGGTTAGAGGGCAGATGAAGATTATTTTTTCTCATTCTGGGAGCAGTAGAGGTCTGAAACTCAGACTGATAAGGTGGCAGAGGTTGAAATCCTCATTCTTTAAAACTTGCTTGGATGTGTACTTGAAGAGCCATGACCCGCAGGACCGCAGACCTGGCCAAGTGCTGGAAGATGGGGTTAGGTTGGCTGGCTCTTCCTTCTTGTGCAGACAAGAAGGATCAAGTAGTCACCACCTGTGAATATTTTGAGTTTCTAATCTCTGCAATGTTAAAATTATACAGAAGAGAGTACATTAAATTTCAAATGCTCCTGTCTATTTGCTCTATCTTCAGTGCATATACAGTAAAGAATATTAAGTTAAGCACCTAATTAAATATCTGAATGCTCATGGAGCTATAGCTTATGTATGATCTTTCCCATTAGATGCTGTTAGATCTTGATTCTCACCATATGAGACTTACTTTTCCTTTTGAAGCTCCACGTACATTCCTGACA
The DNA here is from genome assembly GCA_030265395.1 of Rhina ancylostomus. Classification (NCBI taxonomy): domain Eukaryota; kingdom Metazoa; phylum Chordata; class Chondrichthyes; order Rhinopristiformes; family Rhinidae; genus Rhina; species Rhina ancylostomus. Next base: position 40,391,612 of record JARFYF010000017.1, on the reverse strand, counting down.
TTAATTTCCTTCCTCCTTGCATGTTGTCAGCTTTTTTTAAAAAAAGAAAATCATTTGGCTCCTGTTTACTCCTAACTGGCCTGTGAAGGTGGGATGAAGCTTAACAATGGTATGGTCCCAATTTAAGAAAAACTTTTAAAGGAATAGTATTCATTTTAAAAAAAAGTGATGCTATTGTCTAAATGCTTCATGTGCTCTCGAATTTAGTGTTCTCAAAATATGAGTGTCTTTCTATTTAGGATGAAAAATGCTTAATTTTCCTATTGAAGATCTTGCATTACCTCAAGTTTACCCCCCCCCCCCCCAAATCTGTTATGGATATCACAGGCCATATGTTGATATTTCAGACTAGATATGGCATTTGGGCATCCCTTACTGTGCCGATAACACAACTCCTACTCTGCTCATGCTGTAGAGCTACTGATAGAAAGCATCTGTAAAAATTGTATAGAACAAAAAATGTAAATGCTGAAATTACTCGGCTGGTAATGCAGCATATTTGGAGAGGAACAATAACTCTTAGATCAATGACCTCATCAGACGAAGCTGACTGCTTTAGAATGGTTTTGCAAACACTAATTGAAAGGTTTTTTATGAAAAGGTGAGCAATCTGCCTTCAGTTCTATTTTTTAAATTATAGGTGTTTTTTTAAAAAATAAAAATACGCTCTTTGAGCACATCATTTATGTAGATGCTTCAGTGATTTTTTTTTGCAGAATTGTGTTTTTCCTGTGTGACGTTAGGCCAGCTTCCCCATTGATCTTTTTAGGTGGACAAAGTTTTCCATGATTCTGTTCAATGTTGCAAATAGAGTTCTGGTGTGCTGAATGTTGTTCTTGGTTTAACTGGCCATCAATTGTAATTTGCTAGTTGTGGGGCTTGCCGTGTGCAAATTGGCTACAGTTTTTGTTTAACTTGCAATGTTAACTGCTTGAAAAGTATGTTAATTTCCTGTGAAGTGTTTTGGATACATAAGGATTTAACAAGGGATGATTTAAATGTGAACTTGTAATAAAATAAGTCTTAAGTTTGCATGTTTGACTCTATTTGCTCTGGTTTGGAATTCACCCAGCTGATGTAATTATAGTGACAAGCAACCCTGAAATAGCATAATCTTCTAATGAGTTTTCTTGATATTTCCTGAAATTTTTAACTTCTGTCTTTGAAGCATTACAGGAATGTCAGAATTGGTCCTGACTCATGTGAGGGTCAGCAGAGGCACAGGAAAGCTTGCAAAACTAGTAATTCTGATTCTAAAATATTTCCTATTTTAGTCAGTTCTGCTGAAAGATCATTGACTTGCTATATTATTTACTGTCCATGAGTATTGATTCACCAGTCCAATTTTTCCTTCATTTTTATATTCAGCATTCAAACTGGTCTGTTTTTAAATTCGTGAATTAATATCTTAACGTCCTAAAATCTTACTCGCAAGTCCCTTCATGCGACCCTGCCTCTGTAACCCATATCCTCTCAGTAAATCAGTAGATGTATAAAAATGTACATTATTGCAGTAATTCATCAGAATTGGAAGATAAGTCAAATAGTAGAAAAGAATAAACATAAAAGATAAACCACTTTTTATTCCAAAGAAGCATTGAATGAATTTGATTCACTGAATCTTGGACTAAGTTCCAAAACGTAAAGAAGAGGTGGCTAATATCGAAATATATAAGTTGAGTTTTGAAAGGACGGACGACTGTAAAATTGATTCAAATTGAAGGCACTTTTAATGGATAAACAAATTTACTGAAACCTAATTCGCTGTAGAGTTTCACCTTAAGATTGTAGAATAGAACAGGAAAAATGAGAATTAATGGATATTGTGCAAGAGATTTTCAAGGAATTGTGGCTGTAATTTCCAGTTGGATGGAATCGATGCTCAGTTCCATTTTACTGAGTGTATTGATCAGTCGAGCCCACACACCGTGATTTCTGATTCAGGGGTAGATTAAAATTCCAGTTATTGTAAAATCCCTGTTAAAGATAATGAGGCTTGTGCAGAAGGTTTGCATTTACGCTCATTTGCTCTGTATGTTCAGCCTTTTTGCGAGTAGAGGAACCTAATTTGAGCTAAAGGTGGTATTTTCCTCCAGGTTCAAAACTGTTCATCCCAGAACTGGTAACTACCACTTTCTCTATTCAAAGGAATTATACTTGGTGTATGCTGAAATGAGATGTTCTAAAACACTTTGCATGTTTGTTCCTGCTCTGGTTTTTATGATCTCTTGGATTCCACCTCTGCTAATAGCCATTTCTGGGGAAAAAAAAATTGGCCAGGCAAGTACATGGTTTGATTTAGTTTTATGGGGTAGATGTCTCTTAACCTTAGCAAAGAGTATGGAGCTGTTTCTTCAGGTTTTTAAGCAATTTACATTTTTTTTCCGGAAAATATGGTATCATTCACTGAGGGCAATTATTCTCGGTTGCTTTGTAAGTAGCATTCTTGTTTGTGCATTTTCCTTATGTGAAACAAGTTCGCAAAATCTGAGTATAGGAATGTTGTGGCTGTGTGATTGGATTAGTAATTTAGAGGCTGGGACAAATAATCGAGAGGATACAGTTTGAAATTCAATCATTGCAATTTGCACTTAGTTTATTCCCAGATTTTCTAAACTATTAACAGATGTCCATAAATCGGTAAGATTATTGAAGAAACCCAGCTGATTGCTAAGGGAAGACAACTTCCAAGTGTTGCAGAGTTTGACTTATATGCAGCTTCAGTGGGCCAGATTTTTGTGGTAGCAAGGTCAGTGCCTGTCATTACCCTATGTAACTCCTGGCAGCATTGTGATTTTCATGTGGGTAAAGGTTAAGGTGGAAATTCTGCAGAAGTTAAAATACTCTGGAAAATCTTGTGCTTAATTACATGAAGCCTAAATGGTGCGCTATTACCTAGAAAATTATTTGACCTTGGGTTTGGGGGAAGGGGTGGGGGGGGAAGAGAAAATTTAATGTCTGTGATTTGTTATTTCTTTGCTGGAATATTTCAAAATATAACGAATATTAAACTATTTTCTACTTTAAGGAAATTTTATTTAATGGCTCGGCTTCAACTTTAATAGGTTCCTGACACCAAATAAGTTAATGAATGATTTTTTTTAGAGCTGCTGGGTGCCAAGGATCCCTTTGAATTCTCACTTGACAACAGTAGAAAATATCAGAAAGGAGCAAGTTCTGATTTTTTTTGTGTGGGGGCCACTGTTTTAATCCTGAATGACATGTGAACTGGTGCAGCATGACATTCGGTTCTTGAAGCTACCATAAATGGGCAATAAATGATGGCAATCCCAACAGTATTCACATGGTAATAATGAATTAAAAAGCAAAACTCCTGAGGTGATATGTCTAAAATGAGCACCATGCTCCAGACTGGTTCAGTCTATGCCATTGAATCAGCACCTCTTCACTTCTGTGTTATTTTGACTTAACCTTTTGCTTTTTCCATTTGTGCAATTTCTTGCAGTAAGTTGTTTACATTTTTATACTTTGGTACAGTACCTGCATGTAGAGTGTACTGCTACATTTGTAACTGACTACTATGATTCAACATCAAAGTTTTAAATTAGGTCAAGAATAATTTTACATTAAAAATTTCTATCTTTATGACTACTTTTAAGGCATTTAATTTCATTAATCTTTTATCTGTTATTTATTAGGTGTCTTGTTTTGGCCTCTTGTATGGCTGTTAAAATGGTTATAAAGTACTTAGCTTGGTTTTCCAATTACTGTGCCAATGACACACTTGGGAATTATCAGTGCCTTGATTGCCAGCTACCAAGGTCTCTGCAAGTCATTAATAACAGTATCAGGTGGCCTTCATCGCCTGCTGCTTTTCTTCTGCTTTCTCTACTTTCCAAAGAGAACTGGAATTAACCAACATAAGTATTTACTTTCAAGGGCTGTTGTCTTTCTTTAAATCATCTCAATGGAAAATCTTTGTGTTCAGGGGCAAATTTTGAATTCATTTATATTTAGAAAGTTGTGTTTTAAATACCTTCCTTTTGCCAAAGTTTCTTTTGATCTTCAAGATCCTGAAATAGGAGCACTTTTTTAATTTTTAAACAGGTCCACAGCTAAATTACATCTGCTTGAGAAAATACGGAACATATTTTCTTGAATACACCATGGGACCAGGTCCTTTGAGCCATCGTGTCTACACCGGCCATGATGCCAATCTAACTTGCCTGTATTCACATGGTCTATATTCCTCTGTATACCTGTTCATGTCAGTCCCAATGCTTGTTAAATATTACTTTTGTATCTGCTTCTGACACCCCTGGCAAAATGTTCCAGGCACCTACTACTCTGTGCCTATAATAATATTAAAAAAAATTGCTACTCGAATCTCTAAATTTTCTCCCTCTCACCTTAAACCTATACCCTCTAGTATTTGACATTTCTACTTTATCCATGCCTCTCGTAATTCTATATACTCCTATCAGATCTTCCCTGAGCCTCTGACATTCCAGATAAATAACCCAAGTTTGTTCAACCTCTCCTTAGAGATAACTCTCTCTCCAATCCAGACAACATCCTGGTGAACCTCATCTGCACCTTCTACAAAGCCTCTACATCCTTCCTGTAATGTGGCAACCAGGACTCTATGCATTACTTCAGATCCAGCAACTAAAGTTCTATATAGCTGCAACATGACTTCCAAGTTTTAAACTCAGTGCCTCCACTGATTGATGCAAGCATGCCATAAGCCTTCTTTACCACCCTATCCACTTGTGTTGCCACTTTCAGAGACCTATGGACTAGAACCCAAGATCCCTCTGTACATCAGTGCTCCTAAGAGCATTATACTTTCCTCTTGCATTTCACCTCTTGAAATCCAACACCTCACACTTGTCTGGATTAAACCTCATCTGCCTTTAAACCTTATCTGGGCAGAGAAATGGCCCAGCTGCGCAATTATGTTGATTTCCAACATTGTTTGGCTTTCTTAGACTGAAATTGCATCTTTCAAATCTTGTGTAAACCTGCCAATCCTTTGCATCATGAAATTTGCTTGATTGACTATTATTAAGACACTAGAGAGCCTGACCTGTGTGCTAAAACCATTTGGGCTGATTGGGGAAAATTAGCAAAGATCTAAGTTGGTTTTAGATATGTAGCAAAGGAGATACATATGTGGTGAAGTGAAATAATACTGAATTAAAATTAACTTGTAAATATACATGCTTATTATTATCTTGAGAGTTAAGTCTTTGACCATGTCCTTTGTCTTTTTATGTCAAATGAATGCTTCATTAAAACTAATTTACTGATATCTCAAAAGTCATATTTTGTCTCCTGTTAGATTATGTAGCTGCTTAATTTGTAATGACAAGTTGAATTTGTCTGAGATGGTGAGGAGAATTTTACTCAGTTACTTTCCTGTTCGGCTAAATTCTTCTCCTAAATCATTTTGCACTAATTTTTCAGTCTTTCTTTGCTTTCTAAACACTGAAATAATCTAATTGCATTTTATATTTTTGTAGCTTTAATGCAACTCCAGCCTGAACTCAGTTAAACTCATCAAACAAGTTGCCAAAGTTTAATAAGCTGCAAGTTGCAATGAGGTTATACCAATCAAAATCAGTGGTCAACTTTTATTGCACTAAAAGCTTAGAATGGACGAGGTCTTCAATTTATCATGCAGCTTTGGTGCATGACCTTTTATTTTCTTCTGTCACATTTATTTAACTTAACTGATCTCGATTTTTACAGTCAATGGAAGAATTGTGTAATTTTAATTAGAGAAAAGACTTTTTTGAACATGTGCCTATTTTCATGTAATCGTTCCACCTTTTTGACTTGAGAAGTGACTGCAGATGCTGGAATCTAGATGAAAAGCACTATGATGCTGGAGGAACTCAGGCAGCATCTGTGGAGAAAAACAGGCAGTCAGTGTTTCGGGTCAGGACCCTTCTTCAGGACAGAAGATAGGAA
>JARFYF010000017.1:40325014-40338849 GCA_030265395.1 Rhina ancylostomus | reverse complement strand
CTGGCCTTTTTATGCAATTAACTCATCAAATTTAGCTTATCAAACGCACCTTTCCATGGGAATTTGCTGTCCTTGTTCCTCATGGCAACCACCTGCCTCAGGAGCACTGTCATTATTTGGGCCTCTTCGCTCTCCCTGAAAGCAATTAAGGATAGTGATCATTCTTTATATTATAATAATAATGTGCTTCCTGGAACCATGGGAATTGGAGTGGCTATTCAGTCCCTTGTGATTGCTGTGCCATTCAATTAACCCATCCTTATCCTAATAATTTTTCCAATGAGGTGTGCGTGTTTCATTGAGATAGTGACTGAATGGAAATAAGTTTGAAATCAGTTGCTTTGTTTTAAACTATTGTCTTGAATTTTGGTGTTTCCTGGTGATTTCATTTCTGCTTGCCTCTTCAGTGGTATAACATGGTAGGTGACATTAGCTTTTAAGAATTGGGCAACAATTGCTCTATGTTACCTGTCCATTGCAGAAATGCAACTTTAAGAGATGTTAGGTGATTTTGAAATAAGGAAATAGGTTTCACGCTGACTAACTATTAGGAAGATGATAAAGGGAACAAAAATTGAACAAGTGTATTCCTAATTTAACCTGGATGTTGAGAAAAGTAGCAAAGAATGGAATTTGCCACTTAGCTGAAAGAAGGCTGCCCACAAAACAACCATTAATCTGAGCTGAACTTCCCTTTTTCCAGAGTTGGTCTGTCAAGCATCAATTCAAGGGGATCCCTAGGGTCCAGGAGCTGTGATGCCAGCAAGCTGGGCTGAGCAGCCAATCAGGCTAAGCAATTTGCAGATACAAAACAAGGAAAAATACAGTTTTTAATTGGGGTTTTAAACATTGTACAGTGCTAATCAATGAATAGAACACTAACATGGAGCTAAGGTAAAGACTGAAAAACTAAATTTAATGTTAAATCCATTATAATTGAAATACTTAACGTGAAAGATTAACAATACATATATAATGGTTCTTTAGGGCCAGAGGCATTGCTAGGCAGTAAATTTGATTTAGAAGTCTAATAGAAACTCTCGTAGAACTGAAGGAAAAAGTGTACCATCTTGGGGTACTTTACAACAAGGCAAATTTGCAAATAGGTTCATGTCAATTCAACAGATTTTCCTTCATTTCGTCAGACAAGCCTGCAAGCTCGTCAATCTGGAGAGGAGGCATGAATCACTGTCAGCAGCTTCAGTATTTCTGTATTTAACAATGCACATACTAGAATGCTTAAATTGCTGCCAGTCTCATAGTGCAATGACAGCAAACATGGATTGTTTTGTGGTCTTTAACTATCTGGGATAGCAAACGTTCTTGTTGTTGACCTTGCTGATTGATGTGATTTACCCTTTAAACTTAATTGATAACTACACTTGTCGTTTTAACGTGACATCTCTCCAGTTCCTTGTCACCATTGTGCAAATCGATAAAGAAAAATTCCCTTTGTGATTTGCAGACATTTGCAATGGCAGAGAGGTATCATTGGGAGTCCATGCTGGTGGAATGGGAACAGGAGAAGCAAAAGATCCTCCATACTCTTCTGGCATCGGGAGAAGATGCTCTTGACTTTACCCAGGAGACTGAGGTAATTCTCAAAGTGACCCAAGAAATTTAGGATGGAGATTTAATCCCACGGCTTTGACACAGATTAGATTTTTAACTGAACTAGATATCATGGTAATGCATCTGATTTTTTGAAAACTTTCAGAAATTAGACCATGTCCAGTTTGTTATGTTGTAACATTTTCTACTGAAGTTTGTAGTTTTAAAGTATCATAAACACTTTTTAAATTCTACATATTTCCGTTGGCTTTAATTGTTGGAGGCTTTCTGAATAATGTACTCATGAAATCCTTTGCCGATTAATTTAGTACAAGTGTTTACCTGTTTGCTTTTAAAATTGTTTAATTATTTCAGTCTCCTTTCTGATTCACTCATCCCATCCAGTCGCAACCCTGTGGTCTGGGTCAGTTAATCTGCCACCACAGTTCCTCGCCACGTCTCACTCAGAACATCCACTAATGGGCAAACAAGCCACATGGTTATCTGTTAGCTTATTGTGGATGTTTGCATCACCACCATAGCCTTGGCAGAAACCTGGATGTTGATTGATGTCACACTGAAGCCATGTAACTTTGTGCACATTTATGCCACTTGCTTATATCTTCACAATGGTGATGTGGCTCTTTTTACTGAATGATATGTTTCCTTACTTTGGCATCTTGTGCTCTTTTGAGCATTTCATCTGGTTCTGCGGCTCCTGTTTCTCATTTAAAATTTTCATTAAAGTATCTTCACTCCATTCCTCCTTCAGTGCCTGTGGCAAGTGATTTCTTGTCCTCTGTTCCATTTTCCATGTCAGTGTATCGTTAGTTCATTCCTCTCATTCTTCTCCCACCCATCCTACCCTTTTGCCCCCCACCCCCAAAGCTGTGAACTCCTCTTCATCCTCTCCCATCTCCCTCCACATTGTCCTTAACATCTTGTGCAGGAGAAATACCTGCAGCTCCTTTGATCTTATTCTCACTAATCTGCTGACTGTCCAGGTGATTTTTCCATTAGAGTCGTAGAGTTATACAGCATGAAAACGGATCCTTTGGTCCATGACGACAGTGTGCCTTTCTGAGAGCTAACCTCATTTGGCCCATTCCCCTCTAAATGTTTCCTATCCACGTACCTGTCCAAGTGTCTTTTAAGTGTGGGTATGTGGAACAAGCTGCCTCTTAACACTTCCTCTGGCAGCTCTTTCCAAATACTTACCACCATCAGTGTGGAAAAACTTGCCCCTCAGATCCCCTTTTAAATATTTTCCCTCTCACCTTAAACCTATGCCCTCTAGTTGTAGACTTCCCTGCCCTGGGGGGAAAAAATGTCACCAACCATCTTATCAATGCCCTTTGTGATTTTGTAAGGTTACTCCTTAGTCTCCTTTGTTTCAGAGAAAACAGTCCCAGCCTATCCAGCTTCTCCTTATAATTCAAGCCCACTAGTCCTGGCAATATCCTTGTGAATCTTTTCTGCACCTTGTCTAGCTTAATCACATCCTTCCTATAGTATCGTGATCAGAACTGCAAACAATATTTCAGGTGTAGTCTCACCAACATCTTGACCAGCTGTAACATGATATCTCAACTCTTGTACTCAATGCCCATTCTGACGAAGGCAAGTGTGCCATATACTGCCTGCACCACCTTGTCTGCCTATGTCGCTACTTTCAGGGAACTACGTACTTCTACTAGGTCTCTCTGTTCCCCAGGGCCCTGCTGTTCAGTGAATGTCCTTCCCAAAGTGTATCACTTCGCACTTGTCTGAATCATTCCAATCTTCCATTCCTTTGCTCACTTTCCCAGTTGATCTAGATCCTGTTGTAACCAGAGACAACCTTTTTAGCTGTCCACCACCCCACCAGTTTTGGTGTTATCCACAAACTTACTAATCATGCCACCTACATTCTCATCTGAATCCTTAACATATAGGACAAACAACAGTGGACCCAACAGCAATCCCTGAGGCACAGCACTGGTCACAGACCTCCAATCTGAAAAACAACCTTCCACAACCACCCTCCTTCCACCAAGCCAAATTTGCACCCAATTCGCTAGCTCACTCTGGATCACATGATCTAACCTTCTGGACTAGCCTATCACGTGGAACTTTGTCAAATACCTTACGAAAATCCATGTAGACAACGTCTACCAGCCTGACCTCATCAATCTTCTTGTTCACATCTTCAAAAAAAACTCAGTCAAATTTGTGAGATGTGATTTCCCATGCACAAAGCCATGCTGACTATCCCTAATCAGTCTTTGGCTTTCCAAATGCAAATAGATCCTGTCTTTTGGTAACTTTCCCATCACTGATGTTAGGCTCACCGGCCTATAGTTCCCTGGCTTGTCCTCACAGCCCTTCTTAAATAAAAACACAACATCAGTCACACTCTCTAGTCTTATGGTACTTGCCCATGGCTAACAAAGGTACAAATGTCTCTGCCAGGCCCCGGCGCTTTCTTCCCTACCTTCCCACAACAGGTCCAGGGACTTATCTGCCTTTATGCCCTCTCAAGCCCAACAACACCCCCTCTTTTATAATGTTGCTTTGTTTTAGGACTTGACTGTGTTCTTCCCTGAATTCCTGAGCTTCTGTGACTTTCTCCATGGTAAATACATACGAGGAGTATTCATTTAAGACATCGCGTGGCTCCACACTGATCATCAAGAGCACCTGTTCTCTCCCTAGCTACCCTTTTGCTCTTAATATATCTCTTACGGTTCTCCATTATCCACTCTGCCAAGGATATCTCATTTCCCCTTTTTGCCCTCCTGATTTCCTTGTGAAATGTACTCCTACATCCATTATACCCAAGGGATTCATATGATTGCAGCTTCCTATACATGATATTTGCTTCCTTTTCCTGATTGGAATCTCAGTACCGCTCTTCAACCAGGGTTTCCTAATCCCGGCAGCCTTGCCCTTCACTCCAATAGGAACATGTGGGCCCTGAACTCTTCTCTATCTCACTTTTAAAAGCCTCCCACTTGCCAGATGTCCCTTTAACTTCTAACAGCCTCTCCCAATCAAGTTGTAAGTTCCTGTCTAATGCCATCAAAATTAGCCTTGCCCCAATTTTGGACTTCAACTTGTAGACCAGTGCTATCTTTTTTTCATAACTATTTCAAATCTAATAGAATTATGGTCACTGGTCCCAAAGTGCTCCCCTACTGACAACTTGAGCCACTTTCCCTGCCTCACTACTGAACTGAAGGTCGAGTATTCCCCCTCTAAGTTCATCTACATCTTGCTTAAGAAAACTGTCCGGGACGCACTTAACAAATTCTGCCTCATCTAATCTCTATCATGGAAACACAAAACTGCAGACGCTGGAACCTGAAGCAACAAACAATCTGCTGAAGGAACTCATCAGGTTGAGCAGCATCTGTGGGGGGATTTGTTGACATTTCAGGGCAAAGCCCTCCATCAGGACAGAGTGGAGAACAGAGATGGTCAGTGTAAAAAGGAGAGGGGGAGTGGTGAGATAGGAGCCCAGGTGGACTGAGGAGGGATGAACGATGACAGGCGGCTTGTGCCAGGGAGGTTGGAGTTGGGAGATGGTGGCAGGTGAATGATAGATAGGAGGCAGACAAAGGAAGGGGGAAGAAATAAGAGGCAGATGGAGAGAGAGGTGGGTGAAGGTTGGAGACAAGTCAGACTTTCACAGTGAATGGTAGGGTCATGGGGAATGTTGTAGAACAGAAGGACCTATAGTTCCTTAAAAGTGGCATCACAGGTAGACAGAGTGGTGAAGAAGGCATTTGACATACTAGCCATCAGTCAAAGCTTTGAGTATTAGAGCAACAAACAATCTGCCGGAGGAACTCAGTGGGTCGAGCAGCATTTGTGGGAGGAAAGGAATTGTTGACATTTGGGACTACTAGAACTATTGCAGGGTTTTGACCCAAAACATTGACAGTTCCTTTCCTCCCACAGATGCTGCTCAACAGCCTGCTGAGTTCCAGCAGCAGGCTGTTTGTTTGTTACTCCAGATTCCAGTATCTGCAGTCTCTTGTATCTCCATTAAGTACAGGAGTTGGGCCATTATGTTGCAGTTGTGCAAGACATTGGAGAGGCCACAACTGGAGTATTGCGTACGGTTTTGGTTATCCTGTTTTAGGAAAGATATCATTAAGCTGGAAAGAGTACAAAGAAGATTTATGAGAATGTTGCCAGGATTCGAGGACCTGAGTTATAGGGAGAGGTTGGGCAGGCTAGGACTTTATTCATTAGATTGTAGGAGACTGAGAGGTGACCTTACAGAGGTGAATAAAATCATGAGGGGCATAGATTGTGTCCATTCACTCTGTCTTTTTCCCAGGGAAAGGGAATCAAAAACTAAAGGGCATAGGTTTAAGTTGAAAGGGGAAAGATTTTAAAGGGACCCGAGGGGCAACTTCACGCAGAGGGTGATTCGTATATGGAATGAGCTGTCAGCGCAAGTGGTTAAGGCAGGTACAGTGTCAAAATTTAAAAGACACGTGGACAGGTACACGGATAGGAAAGGTTTAAAGGAATATGGGCTAAATGCAGGCAAATGGGATTAGCTTAGATGGGCATCTTGGCCGGCATGGACGAGTTGGGCTGAAGGTCCTGTTTCTGTGCTGTATTACTCTATGACTCTGATTTGTGTACACATAATGTCAAACCTTTCTGTTCCTATAGTCCTTTTAGCATTGTACGCTTTCTTTTACATTGCTGCTTCTTGCTCCTCCCACTGAAATGTAACACTTTATTTTCTCTGCATTAGAGTTCATCTGCCATGTGGCTATCCATTCCAGCAGCCTGTCCCTGTGAGGTCTATTACTATCCTCACAGTTCACCATATTTCCAAGTCTTGTGTTGCCTCCAGATTCGGAAATTTTGCTCTATATACCCAAGTCTAAATCATTAACACATGTTTAAAAAAAGTAGTAGTCACATTAGTAACACCTAGGGAACATCAGTTCTTCCTTAAATGCTACTCATTGGCAGGCAAAACTGCAGCTGAACAGTCTTTGATTTTAATTAATCTGGCAGTATTACTTTTCAACCCATTGAAATTTGCCATGCCCCAACTAACTTTTTTTAAAATCTTAGAATGGTGCACATCCTTTTCCATACTGTTCTAAATCTTGATACTATGATCAGTGTCCCCTAAACATCCCCATTGACAATTGTTCTGCTTGATCAACCTCATTCAGCAGAACTAAGTCCAGCACTGTAGTTCTTTGTTGGACTGGGAGCATACTGGTAGGGAGAGTTTTCTTGAGCACACTTCAAAAACTCTCCCCCTCTTTGCCCTTTAATTTCACAATCTATGTTAGGATTGTAAGTTTCCCATTATTACTACTCTATGCTTTTGCAGTAGCAGCATATACCTCCAATAATGTAGTGATGTGTCTATTGTCCCTTAACTGGAAAAAATAGCAATTAAACGGTTAAAAGTGGAAAAGAATGGGATTCTTTCCCCCTATGTAAACTTCAATTTTAATTGGTAAATGCTTCTGATTTGGCAGAGATTTACATATGATGTAAAATATTTTATTATAAAGTTTGATGTATGCTCTTTCTGCTTTAAAACAAAAGCCAAGTTTTGTTAGTGCGATGGGACCACCAGGACGCAGTGCAATGGACAATGTTGAAGTGGCGTATGCTCGACAGGTGTGTAAAGGCTATCTGATGATCTTGTGTTATCTGATGATATTAGCTTTTTCAGACTGGATAGGTTTTTGGTGAGCTTGGCAAGATTTAATTATTTTTTCATTGAAGTTTACTTTGCACCTGTAGGTTGATGAAAAGGTAATTACAGCATTAATAATTGATCTTTGTTAATGTAAGCACGGCTTAAAAAGACCTGAGATATTCTGTATTTTTCATTTTTTTTCTTAATGTCAAGTTACTGCCAAATGATCACCATAACTCAAACCAGGTATGATTTCATTGATCTATGCGGATTCACTTTTAATGTTTTTCAATAAATTATATAAAGTTGTTATTATTAAATAGTGTGCTCTTGCATTCCTAATTTTGTGCATCTTGAACTTGAGCAAAGTAGAAAAATACCAAAAAAAAAGTCATCTTCTGCCAAGTCTAGTTTTGTGATGATTCTCACTAAACCCATCACTTTGCTGGAAGACAAGATTGCAGTTCATTCAGTCATCTTCACTACTGTATAATACCCCTCTTTAGAAATATTTGGAAATGGTTCCTTGTTGTAGATATATTGGAGAGATGTGTGCAAAACCTTCAACAAGTTTGCCTTTTGATGAGGAAATGGCCCAAGGTATGACTAAGCAAAAATCTACAATGAAGGGAAGATGGGCAGTAAAATAAAATTAATTGTATAATTAGATAGAGTGGGAAGGTGTAATTCTCACTTTTGTATTCAAGCACATCAGGTTTAATAGGAATGGTGTATTCATTCAATATGCATTATTTGTAATATTACTTGTTTGCATCTTGATATATCTATCCATCTACTGCAATTAAATATGTCCATCTGTCCACTTTATTGGTCTATTACACACTGCAAGCATGCATTTCTTTCATGCAAATTCATGCAGAATCCTTCCACTTCAACATTTGACATTTTCCTTTTCTCAATTACAGATTTATATATATAATGAAAAGGTTGTGAATGAGCATCTTCAACCAAACCTGGGAGATCTTTGCAGTACTGTAGCTGAGTCTTTGGATGACAAGGTACACAGACATGAAACTGTTAGTTATTCCATTCATCACAGAAATGGTTGATTCATTTTAAATTATTTCTTGTACTGTATAATCAACCCAAAATTATTTCACTTTAATGTGAATAATAATTTTACTCAGACCATTTCATTATGTACAATCCTTTTGTACACTTTAATAGAGAACAATGTTTCTTTGATGCTAGAAAAGCTTCTTCATAAAGCTGTGGAAATATATATTTTAATAGCACTGCCCTTTGCATTTAATATAAGTTTATTTGCATAGCATTCAACTTCACCACTTTTGTGATAGGCCTCTCTCTTTTCTCCTGTACCAGCCTGAGAACTGAAACACTTCTGATGAGTTTTCAATGTGACAATAATTTACCCGATAATCATCCCATTCATTAAAATTGAGAACCATTAACAGGTTTTTGTTTGGCCTACAGTTAGAGTATTCAAGTTAAGCTATGTCTTTGCATTGCTGAACTGGTAATTGGGGTGTTATTTTGTATTTTGGTTGTCACTGGAAATGTATCCAATTGACAGTTTGCGTATCATCTGGGTTGTTTCATTTTGCTTAAGTGTGCCAAGTGGGCGATGAATACTCTCCCAAGCTGCTATTCATAGATCATTGGAAGATGGTTTCCGTTCTCCTTTTTGGCTGGTAAATGTCCAATGTGGTGGAAAAGAGCTAAAAAGTAATAAAAATTGGTTTTATGAAATAGGACTATGATGAAGAGACACTTTTATCTGCTCATTAATTCAATTGTGAGTGCAATAGTACAATATTGCACAGACTTAGAGTTGTAAGAAAATAATCTTCTGTGGTCTGTGTAATTCAGTGCCTAGAACTTCTGTTCTGATGAAAAGTTTCTGGGAAGGAAAGTAACCATCTGTTTCCATTAATCCATGTACCTCAAAGGGCATTATTTGGGATATAATTGGAAGCTGTTTACTTATTTGGTTTTATTTCTTGTAGAACATCTCTGAATTGTGGGCAATGGTGAAGCAGATGACTGATGTCCCGCTGGTACTTGCCACAGAGACACTGAAGAGCCGTACCAGTTTGGAGATGCAGATGGCATTTGTGAAACAAGCCTTGTGCTTTTTGGAGCAGAGGTGAGAGGTGACCTTTTGAAGAATGCTTGGTATCTCTTTGATGCTTATTTGTTAAGCATCCAAAGAATTGTACAATGTTGATGACCCTCAAAATTGTCATAGCTGATGGTTATCTAATAACGGGAAACGGGGTTCAATTATTGTTTGGTTATATGTAAGAGATGAAGCTTGTTCCAGTATAAACCATTGTGTGACCTATTTTCCTGCTTTATGTTCTCATTCAAAGCTACAAGAACTATGTAACAGCCACAGTATATGGAAACCTACAGCAGGCTCAACTAGGTGGTGTACCTGGGACTTATCAACTGGTCCGTAGCTTTCTTAATATTAAGTTGCCAGGACCTTTGCAAGGACTTCAGGTACCAGCACTTAAAATATTGGAATATATCTCTACCTTTTGTTCATTATTAAAGTAAATGAAAAGCAACTTGGCTTTTAAGGTTCATTAATTTTCAAAATCTACCAAGGCTCCTATTTCTATGTTGCTAACAGTTAGGTTGGTCTAAAACAGAAACAAGACTCTGAGATAAAGGATCTTTGAATTAATAATAAAAAGTAACAAATTGTAAGCATTTTGAAGCTGCAGTGGCACGGTGGCAAAAATCCAACTACTGGTGGAAGCACTGAGCCACACGAGTGTGATCATAAATCCAGCAAAACAAGCAATTTAGCTAAAATTTACATGGGCAGTTAATTCTGAAATTTGCTGAGAATTCTTAGCATAGTTCAGAGCATAAAAAGGGATAATTTGAGTAGAAATCAGAACAAATAATTTTGCTTGGAGTAATCTCTTGAGCCTTTTGTACGTTAAAATTGATGTCTTCAGGCCATCCTTTCTGTTTATGTTCAGGAAGATACTTGAAAATAAAGGGTCACAATTTTAATTTAACTCACTTCAATGGACATAGAATATACACAGTGGCTCTTTGAGGAGAAGCATCTTTTGAAGTAATGACTTCAAGGAGTACATTTATGCCTTTTTGTAAGTGGTATGAATACAGGAGATGTATCCAAATCTGTGCCACTTTAGTTTCAAGATAGTCTTTAGAAGGAACCAAATGCAGGAAAAGATCAGTCATGATTTTAATGAATGATGGAGTAAGCTCAAGAGGCCATATTCTGTGCCTAGTGTTCTACTCTTCTGCATAGTAGATCTGTGTTAATGAGTAACAAGTGTTCCATCTATCAGTTCATCATATTAAAGCAAGACAGACATCGAGTGAAAGCAGGAGCAAAGCATGTAGATTTCTGCCACCTTTTGCAGCAAAAATCAGCTTTAATCTGATGTATCCATGCAAGTATTCAGGAAATTTCAGTTTATGGACAGTGTAGCAAATTTGAAAGCGCATAAATTCAAATTTCTAGATTTTTTAAATGCAAATTCTAATTGGATTACAGTTGTGCAGGCATCTTCAGATGATATCTTTTGATCTCATTCGTCTTTGAAGATGGTGAATTTGAAGTGCAGTGGTGGCTGGGCGCAAGGGCTGCCAAGCTGCTTCATGTTACACCATGTGGTGAATGTACCTGATAACCTGTGATGGGAATATGCCCCTTTTGCTGAACAATTTAACTTGAATAAATTAGCCAAACCTGGAGATTATTCCTAAAATCCTGAGGAATGGCATTGCCATGAATAACATAATAGCCATTATATGTATTAAAAGGAACAAAGAATGTTTCAAAAGTGTTTTGTTTTTAATTCTCTTTGATTGTTCCAGGATGGTGAAATTGAAGGGCAGCCAGTCTGGGCTCTCATCTACTATTGCTTGCGTTGTGGAGATTTAATGGCAGCAATGCAGGTGGTGAATCGTGCTCAACATCAGTTGGGGGAATTTCATAATTGGTTCATGGAGTATGTTCAAGGTGGTGATAGAAGGTAAATGTTATATTAAATTTTGAAATTCTTGAAGAGTTGTTCAGGTAGGATTTGAGTCTTGAATATTAAGGAGTAAGAAGGAAGAGCCTTGTGTAAAGTATGGTTTAAGTATATAACTTGTAAAATGCATTTATCCTCTAAATGAAACCATTCCATTGATTGAGATGTTATGTGGATGCGATAAGGTCCTGCATAACTGCAAATCTATATTCTTCAGAGTGACAGTTTGTTAGAGAAGAATTATTTGATCTCGATAGCTATAGATAAAAATTGGGAATATCCAATATAGACCAGTATTGGTTTGGAGGGGTATGGTTTGCTTCTCTGCAATCACTTGAAAGGTGTGAAAGTCCAGTGGAGCTCAGTTAAAATGATTTTGTGTATTTGAGGGAGAAAGTTTACAGGAGATGAGTGGTGCAAGTTTTTTTACACAGACAAGCAGGTGCCTGGATCAGGCTGCAAGGGGGGAGTGGTGGAAGCAGGTACAATAGAGGTTTTTTAGAGGCTGTTAGATGGGCATGAAAATGCAGGGAATGGAGGGATATGGAACATACAGGCAGAAGAGAATTCGTTTAATTCGGTATTGTGTTTGGTACAGGCATTGTGAGCTGAAGGGCCTGTTCCTGTGCTGTATATTCTATGAGTTGAACTGAGCAGGGTGAAATAAAACAGTGTATTTTATTTTTACATTCTCAAAATGATTACTCTGCTTTTTGACCCTTTGCTAGATTACCTCCTACTGCAGAGAACAAACTTCGCCTACATTACCGCCGTGCATTACGGAACAGCACAGATCCTTATAAGAGAGCGGTTTATTGCCTCATTGGTCGTTGTGATGTTACTGATAATCACAGTGAAATTGCTGATAAGACAGACGACTACCTCTGGTTAAAAGTATGTGTGTTTATTTAATTATTTCCCCAACTTACTTGCCATGGCTAAGAGAGTGATGGTGCTAGAAATCTCATTTTTCACCAGAGTATTTATCTCATTCTCAAGGTTTCAGATCGCGATCCCTTGTTAACTGCACAAACATCTTTATAACAACATATTTAAAGATGTAGTAGCAAAGTACTAACAGCAGTCAATAGAAATTCGGATACTAATTTCAGCATGCCCTCATTTTAGTTAAATTGCTTGTCCATTGCTTTTGCCAGTTGACAGTTGAATTAATCCATTACAGTATGCGGCAGCAAAGAATAGAGTTACATCAATTATCATTTAATAGGCCAAGCAATTAATGTTTTAAAACATAAACAACCTGGATTAAGAACCTTCATTGGACTGCTGGCTTGTCTCTACAGAGATCCTAAAAAAGAATTATTTTTGATTCTCTTGTTGAGTGGTAGAAGAGGCATGAGGGGTGAAATGCTCTATCCGTCCTCTCATAATAGTGTGAAGGGAAACCTAAAGTATTTCAAAGCATCATTAAAAGGCAATGCCTTCAGTAAAAACAGAACTTTGCAAACACAGGATAGTATAAATGGTGCCTTAAACTTAGTTCTAGCATGGACAGAGATGAAAGCTGTTTTGGTGCTGGCTACAAGGATCTTGAGCACTCTGAATCTGGGCAGTTGCAATCTCATGAGCAGAAACTGGGTAATTTAACATAAAGTAAGCCATTTAACACAGACTTCAAGACTGAATAATAAGTGTGAAATAGAAATTCCAGACTAGATACAAGGATGCCTTTATGGATCTAGAATTGATACATGTTATTGGACCATTGCATTACAGAGCATTACCTAATCCAATATGTCTGGTGTATAAAATGGCCTTTTATACTGAAACTGCCCTCTTGTTATGTCTTTAGCTGAATCAAGTGTGTTTTGAAGATGATGGCAACAGTTCACCTCAGGATAAGCAAACCCTTCCTCAACTGCAGAGCCAGCTGTTGGAGGAGTATGGTAAGTTCCCTGATAGGCCTGGCCATCTGCCAGGACTTAACAGCCATAAGTGTGTATTTATTCAGTTTCAATTCTGTTTGGTGCTCCAGTTTTCCTCAATGGCGGTGCATGTCATTGGGTCCGATTGGATGCCCCTTGGTGGATTGTCACAATAAAAAAAAGTAAAGCTCTTGGTTTGGTTCTGCAAGTTATAATCCACCACTGTAAAATCTGTACCATGTGTTATTGTGTAGATGGTGAGTACAAGGGGTTCATGTACGTTTCTGTGCATTTTTATGAATTTTAAAATAAGCCCTTTTATTCTTGAAAATCTGTCCAGAAAATTTGTCACCTTCCACACCAAAAGTGCTTTGTTTTATAATTAGATAATGAATGTTTATTGATTACACGCAGTTCAGGCCAAATAACAGTTCATCTAATTTTCACTAACTGTTGTCTGAGCTGAATGTTTCTGACATTTGAAAATTAAAATACAGGAGATGCTGGAAATTGTTTGAAACAGAAAATACTGGAAATACTAATCAGGTCAGGCCATATCTGTGGGAAGAAAAACAGTCAGGTTGGAGACCCTTCGCCAGAACTGAAAAGGAGACACAAGAAGCGCATTAAGCTGCAGGGCCACGGGGGTGTCTGAGAGAGTAGAACCAGGGTGACCATGGGGATAGGCTGTAACCAAGGTTCTCTGGTCAAAGAGTGAAT
>JARFYF010000017.1:40298465-40314222 GCA_030265395.1 Rhina ancylostomus | reverse complement strand
GCTAATGTTTCACTTTATGGCTTGCTAAACCGAACTGAACTTTGAGAACCATTCCTGGACGTGGAGTTTTGGAATTTGCCACACACATACGACCAGCTTAGTTAGTTTTGAGGTTAATGTTTTTACTTCTAACATTCTAACGTTTTTACTTTCATTTTACTTATTATCATAAGTAGTTTTTAACACTTATACCATGACTTGGTGTGTTTCTTCTGTTGCTGATTCGTAACAATACACACTTATTAGGATGCCTGTGTATCTTTTGTCAAGAAGGATGCTAAATTTTAACAAAGGATGAAATCACTGAGCCAATTATTTCAGCTCGGGTTACTGAAGTGAAGGCTTTCAGTTGGCTCTGTGTGTCTGCAGAATTCCTTTGTGAGATAAAATGAAACGGTTTTTTACACTTGGTACAGTGGAGCCCTTGACAGTGGTGTCATTCTTACAATGCATCCTCTGGAGGTTCAGTACATGGTATCAATTCATGGTGGAATTCTACTTTGTGCTTCACGTCATATCTAGTTCCCAATCTTGCACCTGCTATTGTGGTGATGTAATGGGGACAATGTCCTCCCTCTAGTCAACAGAATCATCACAAATCACTTTTGCTGCACCTCCTAGCTGATATCAGTGATATTGGAGTGAACTGGTTCACTGACCATTCCCTTTCCCTCTCTTTCCTCCCATGGCACTCACTGAGGAAACCAAGAAAGTGGAAAAGTTGGGGGAGGGGCGTGGGGAGGGAGTCTAAAATCAGCATTCTGCAACATTCCCACTCAACCACTTGATTCATGGAGTCACATCAGCTATCAGTGCCAACTCTGCTGTTGTAAGTGGTATGCATTTGTGTATATTGTCCATGCCAAAGAGCCATGTCTGATGGGGAGAATTCTCACAACACTGAATTGAAAACCAGCAGGAACTTGTTGATGGTACCTCCAATTTTTGTTGACCTCGATGGAAAACAAAATCTGTAGCCAATTAGAAATCTGCTCTTGCTGTCTGAAATTCCAATGCAAATTTTAAGGTACATTTGCAAATTACTCAGTGTAGAATATTATGATTGCAAGATTCATTCCATATCTCCACAACACTCTGAATATTCAAAAAATTTTTGTTGTTATCT
Source organism: Rhina ancylostomus (assembly GCA_030265395.1). Taxonomy (NCBI): domain Eukaryota; kingdom Metazoa; phylum Chordata; class Chondrichthyes; order Rhinopristiformes; family Rhinidae; genus Rhina; species Rhina ancylostomus. The sequence continues at coordinate 40,313,096 of JARFYF010000017.1, read as the reverse complement.
CCATATATCATGATACTTGTTAACTGTAGTTGATATTGTTTAAGGGAGAAGTGTGGACACTTGTGTATACAATGTTTATGTATGTAGAAATTAAAATAATTTAAGAATTAAGAAATAAAAACTTGAGTGGCATTCTTTTTCCAGAAACCAGATAAGGTCTTGGAACTGATGAACAAATTATTGAGTCCTGTGATACCACAAATCAGTGCACCCCAGTCAAACAAAGAACGACTGAAGAGCATGGCACTTTCTGTAGCTGAGAGGTAGGAACTGCAGGTCTTGCTAATAGTTTTGTCTTTATCTTTCTACAAGGTTAAGATAATGGAAAAGGCTAAATTTTAAATGCACTTTAAACTATTTATCCATGCATTTATATGTATTCTTTGTTCTCTTGCAAAGTACTCCCTCTAGTCAACATATTCTTTGTTCTTTGTTCTCAATACTTGTTCTATAGACTTAATATTCTTGAGCAACTCATAAGTATTACTTGAACTTGGTAATCAAAATTGTTAATAATGGATTTTTTAAAAAAGTGACCAGAAGCAACAGCCACACTTGATAGATATACAGCTGTTATTAAAATAAATTTAGAGCAAGTGAAATAATTAGTAAAATACACTGGCTGGATATTGGCTTGCAGATTTAACTGGTGATTCTGACTCCCAAAATAATACAGTAAATTGCCTGCTTATTATTTTTTCAAACGTTCATGCCAATAACACCAGGATGTGGGAAGATTTATGTGGAAACATTTATCCACAATTTTTCCACAGATAACTTGCATTTCTACAATATTCTTTGCATATTGGAAAAATATCAACTGATTTGCAAGACAGAATTGAAAGCTGGCTTCAGAGACTGAAAGCATATGCATGTTGAACTGCTGATGCAGGAAATCTGAAACAAAAAACAAAAATGCCAGAAACAACCTGTTGCATCAGTGGAAAGAGAAACCGAGTTAACCTTTCAGATTGAAAACAGTTTATTAGAATTGGGAAAGAGCGAAAACAAATTGGCTTTAGGTTACAGAGAGGTTGGGGAGGGAACAGATAGGACAAAGGGAATATCTGATAGGATGAGACTAAGGGTGCCATGGGGATAAGCTGTTGGTAAGTTAATAAGGGCAGTTAGAGAACACAAACAAAGGGACATTAAAAACTGCTAAATGCCCAGTAGCCTTGGTATGTTACAGGAGAGAGAAATACAGCCACTAATACAAGTGGATGACCGACAACAGAAATTGCCACTTTTACTTAAATTCTGATACAGAGAAAGTGAATTCCTTGTTGAATTTGATATATAGTCTTGAAGGCTGCAAAATGCCAAGGCAGAAGGTGAGGCACTCAAAATGTTATAACAGATAAGGAGGTCACAGACAGGTGAGGGCAGAGTGGGAATAGAAGTGAATGGAGAATTAAAGTGGCAGGCAACAGGAAGCTCAGACTACCCCTTGCAGACTGAACACCAGTTTCTCCAATGAAGTGGACACTACATTCTGACCACCAAACAGCACATTAGATTGAAAGAAGTGCAAGGGAATCATGGCTTCACTGGGATGGCGGGAAGGGGAGAAGTAAAAGGCAGGTATTGCATCTCCTGTGGTTGCATTGGGAAAGTGCTATGAAAAGGGAAATGATTGGAGATAGAAGAGTGGTCCTGGGAATTGTTGAAATGGTCCCTCCTGAATGTTGAAAGGGGAGGGCAGAGGAAGATGTGTACTGGGTCAGAATCTTGTTGAAGATGATGGAAATTGTGAGGGATGATCAATTGAAGCAGAGCCTGGTGGGGTGAAAGGGAGGAACAGGGGAACTCTACCCTCGGTTTGTCTGGGGTACTTCTGAGAGCAGAAGAGGTGCAAGAAGTAGATGAGGTTCTGTCAACCATGGTAAAAGGGAAGCAATGATTCAGGAGAAAGGAAGACATCTCGAAGGTGTGGGAAGTCTTGTGATTAGAGCAGATATGAAGGAGATGGAGGATTTGGGATGGGGTTGTTGATGAGAAAGAAATAGAATGGAGTTGAGAGGCAGAGGAGGAAGAGGTGTTTGCAAGATGGTTGTGACAGTCACTGGGCTTGTAATGGATGTTTGTTGCTAACCTTTCTTCTGAGATAAAGGCAGAGAGGGAAAGGAAAGTTAGATGGGCCATGTGAAAGTGAAAGGATGGGAGCTGCAGCAAAGGCAATGATATTTTTGAGTTCTGTATGAGTGCAGGCAGCAGTGTCAGTACAGTGGTTGGTATACCAGAGAAAGTTGAGGGAGGGGGCCTACGTGGGACTGAAACAGTGTTCCACTTATCCCACAGAAAGATGGCCCTCACAAATTTCCATTGCTACACTTTTGATCTAGAGAATGCTAGAGGAGTTGAAGGAGAAGTTGTTCAATGATTGAGTCGTGAGGGGAATTGGTTGGGCTTCTGTTCAATGAAGAAGCAGTGGCCCTCAGACCTTCCTGCTGTGGGAGAGAGGTGTAAAGATTTTTTCATGCTGAGTGCAGTTGGAGTTTGATGGGAGAAAACTGCTGTGGGTAGAACAAACTGCTAGATAGATATAAGAACTAGAATCCTGAAATTTACTCACTGAAATGGAGTGAACTCAACATGCGCAAGAGTGATGGATTTGATGAAGCAGGAGCTTCCTTCAAGAGAGGCAGGCAAAAAATGTGTAGTCTTTTAAGATGGATAAAATCATGTTTTAAAGCATGTTCCTGATGTCCCAGAGATGAAAAGAACCCCCAAATCAATAGATGAGAAAGTAGCAAAGGCGATCGACTGCTTGATCTTTACAATAGGTCTCTGGAAAACCTTAGAGGGAAATGGGATCAAAGCGACTCAAAGCACAGATGTTGTGTGCGGGTGCCAAGTTCTGAGGAAGCGAAAGGTTGGACTGGTGAGGTGGTGATAGTTGAAGTGGTTTGGAAATTCCAAAAATAAGGAGGAGCAAGGACTTGGTTTGATTAAGCAAGAATTTGAAAAAAGCATAGACAGCACAGTTGTCCCATATCACTCATGTTTGGGTATTGTTTTTGTTGGCTAACTTTTATCTCTACCGATAGGTATCGCAATCAAGGAATTGCTGCTGCAAAGTCAATTGACAGCACTTTCTACCTTCTGCTGGACCTAATTACCTTCTTCGATGAGTACCATTCTGGCAATATTGACAGAGCAATTGACGTGAGTTACTTATACTTGCATTTCATTAAAAGGTAGTAAATTTTATACCCCTGAGTTTTTGTTCCTTTCAGAAACCAATCTTGAGGCTGTTAATGCCCAAGACAAATCCACGTCCTCTTGTGGTGGTGGAAGTATTGGTTGGAAGGTAGTTTCAACAACAGCCCGAGGAGGCAACAATAACCTGCTCTTCTCCTCCACACGTGGATGGCAACCTGTGTTATGGAATTTAACTTTGCATTTTATTTGATTATAATATTGATCATGATAACATTTTAGGTATATTTTTGTTTTAAATAATAGCAAGAACACCACCCTAGCTTTCTTTCCTCTTTCAGTGTACAGTAACCATGATTTCATTAAGGTCATTCATCAACTGATTGAATAGCAGAACAGACTTGAGAGGCTAAATAGCTTTATCATTTCTTGTGTTCCTAACTCTCACACACAGCATCACTGATTTGCCAGGACTACTTGCTCATTATTTCTGGTTTCAGTAAGCAGTATTGTGGGCTTTTCTCAAGGTTTTTCAGTTAAAAATACAAGAACATATGGAATATGATTTTTACAGTGCTCTTTCTAATCATTGTTTTGTTTTCCTGTTTAGATCATGGACAAACTGAAACTTGTGCCACTCAGTCAGGAGAGTGTTGAGGAGAGAGTGACAGCTTTCAAAAATTTCAGTGATGAGGTAAGAAACTTTAGCAGAGATCGATGTTATTTTATTCTTTTGCGTATGATCTTCAATGATGTGAAATTTCAGCCTGCAATCGTACTGTAGCATTCAAGTAAAATCAGAGATTGAATACTGGTCTGAATGCCACTTGAAAAGGATGCAAAATTTGCCTTTTGCAAATTAAATTTGGACTGGATTAGTGCGTAAGTATACACAACAAATTTTAAAGGCCTCTTCTGGGTCAATGCCCCAATCTGTTCTCTGCAAAAGTAGAATGATAGGTAATCAATATTTTAAATTCCTTATACAAATAAACTTGTTCAGATTCAGGTTAGTTTATTGTCATATATACCACGGTGCAATGCAACCAGTGCAAAACAACAGAGTGGTGCAAAGTATTATTTGTAAAGTAGTGCTAAAAGAAATGCTAAAGTGACAACAACGGAAGAGGTAGGATTAAGAGTTTGAGAATGTGGCAACGCCACTGGGAAGGCAATGTGAAAGGTGATTGGTTCAGAAGTCTGATATCAGTGGAGAAGAATCTGTTCTTGAGTCTGGCCTTCTGGACTTCCAAGCTCCTGCATCTTCTAAAAGGTAGAAGGGAGAAAAGGGAATGGCCAGGGTGGCAGGAAATAATGAGCCAGTGATGGACAAGGCTTGTGTCTTTACAGCAGGTCTGTTGATGAAGACGGTTGTGTTCACCTCCCCCTGCTTCATTCAGTCAACAATCAGCTCTTTCGCCTTGCTAACGTTAAGGGTCATGCTGTTATTTTGACACCGTGACACAAGGTTCATGATCTTTTTTCCTGTACTCTGTCTCATCATTGTTATTGATCTGGCATATAACAATAAACTAATCTGAATGTTACAGGTATAATCTTTGTAAATCTTATACTCACTTTTGTACCTCTTTACCTTTATTATAATCTTGTAACCAGAAATGTACACAGTACTCCAAATGTGATCCAGTTAAGGTTCAGTTAAACATTCAGCACAACTTTTCTGTTTTTTAATTAGTCCTTCGAGAATCAAAACCAGAAAATACTGTGGCAGCCTGAGGCTGCATCTGTGGAATAAGAATTAATGTCTATGAATCTATCTGTTCACACTACAAGATCCTTCGTCTACCCCATTGAGATTTTTATTTCTCGTTGACAGGTGACCTAATGTGTTTTTACGAAAACTAATACCCATGTTGAAATTAATTTGCCAATTCTGTGGCCGTTCTGCAATTTTGTTTTGGAATTTGTTGCAATCCATAATATCGGCTAATCCTTCTCTCACAAAATTCTGTCTGTCTCTGTCTCATTCTATTGATTGCAAAAGCTAAATCAGAATTCTAACTTGCAGTATTTTATGTCTTCAAAACATGTGCCAGGGAAGGTTTTGTGTATATATAAAAGTCTGTATCTTGCTAGCTGAGACCAGCATAGAAGTCTTCGGTGTTCAACCATTCTACCCAGACTTGGCACATGCATTGAGAGTTGAGGATTTACTGATAGTCTCAGTGGCCCAAATCTGACAGCGAGCTCATTCATTGAAATCTAACATTTACAACAAGCTCCCAATTAAGATTGGCCATTAAGATGAGATGGCGTTACAGATTTTTACCATTTTCGTTGTTGCTTCTGTTATGGAAACAGCAGATTGTTGGTTGCAACATTGTTTGGATTATCTGCCACTTGCATTTGCGTAATTTACTTTCTCATTGAATACGAGTTAAGTGATTATTCCCTAATTGTTGGCAATCCTAATGAACAATTCTTTCTTGTACAGATTAGACACAACCTGTCTGAAGTACTGCTTGCCACTATGAATATTCTGTTTACTCAGTATAAAAGACTGAAGGGTACAAGCCCAGCCACACCTGCGAGACCTCAGCGCGTAATGGAGGACAGAGACACGGTAAGATTACACCAAATAACCTTTTACCTTTTGAGGACCATGTAGAAATGGTGAATTGTGTCATCTGAACTGTGTCATCTGCATTAACAAATATCTGGAAAACTAAGCATTCCAAAGTCTTTTAAGTATTGTAATGGAAGCATCTCAAACTTTGAGGATTTATAAGGTTTATACAGTTACTTTTCAAACAGAATGATTTGTGGAAGTAGAGAGAAGAAAGTGAAGTTTTATTGATGAGAAATAAAAACTAAACAGGAAATGTAAGGCAAGATTTAAAAGAATATAAGATTTAATGTAATCTAGTTTGTCTAGTATCCTGTAGAAATTGTAAACACTAAAGCACATTAAGCAAATACTGTTTGCATTTCACACACAGAATTTTGACTGATGTCTGATTCATCTACTTATAAAGATTCATGTGATGGTGATGCAAGCAGTAATATTTATCCAGACAGAATTTTTATTTGAAGTTTAGTATTCGTACTCTTTCCTCAACACCATGGATACTCTCTTGTAACAGGAAGAGGAGTCAGTTTTATTTTTAGGCCTCCATCAGTCTTAAGTAGAAAGTTCATGAGTATGGTGCGTGTTCATTTTCACCTTTTGTGGAAAGACATCTCTGTTCAGCCCCTTTCTCCATTTTGGTAACCATATTGGATTAGCTAACATTTGTAGTTTGTGATGCATCCTCTTAATTCATTCTCTTAATTATTGGTGTATATAATATTGTTCTCTTCAAAAGTCAGTCTTTTGATATCAGCTGCTTGTTTCAATTAGAAATTGTTTTTTAAAAAATCTTGTTTCTTAAAAAAGATTTTGTTATGCATTTCCTTTGGTTTCTTTACAGCAACTCAGGCGCCAGGCACGTGCCTTGATAACATTTGCTGGAATGATACCATACAGGATGGCTGGTGACACAAATGCACGCCTGGTGCAGATGGAGGTCCTCATGAACTGACACAACTGAGGAGAGCTTTCACTTTGGAACAATAAACCAATGGTTTATTTTTGGAGTTCACTTTGTATTTTTCAAATTGGAAATAATATTTTCTTTGTTTAAAATTTAATTTTTACTTTTTGGAAACTCTTGCCATTGTTAATTTGAATCTCCAGATTTAAAATAAATGGGAAATCACAAACCTGTTACAACAAATGATGTTGATTTTATTACACTCATTGCATGAACAGTTAGTCTTTTGTTTGAAGTATTTATATATTTAATTGAGAAATGAATTATGTTTTATACTTCTCCCTGAGTGAAAATTGTAAGTATACAATCTATTGTTATAGCTCTCTGCATAGTATCCTTGTTCTTGGTGGTTTCATGACCTTCTAGTTGTGAGAAATGAAAGGGGTACTTTCTGTGACAGCAAGTCGGAGCCGGTTCAATCACACTAACGTAAGCGGAAACTGTAATTCATTTTAATGAATTTGTGCAGCCACAAAGTTGTATCCCAAAAAGGTTCCTTCCCTTATGGTATAAGTTCTTTAATCAATTATCTGTCAATTTTCAAGAATTTGTTGATAGAAATTGGTCACCACAGTTCCAGTTGACTTTTATTTAAGCCCCCTTTATAAATTGCTCATGAAATTACATCGCTATCAAGTGAAGTTGTAGATACTTCTCTACACCATACTTGCACTTGTACTTCATTTACTCTTTGACTCTACTGATGTAAAATCTAGCTGAATTGTTCTTTTTGGAAATCATTCTGCTCAGAAACTTGCAACAACACACAGGGCAATTCAATCTATTGTGCCTGACCAACTATCTGTAAAACCTGGCCAATTAGTCTCACTTGCTGCATGATACGATACTCCTTTTTCCAAGTATGTATCCAAATCACTTTTTGTACATTATTGTTGAATTGCATCCACCACCGTATTCAGCCATGTATTCCAAACCTTCGTAACTAATTTCTCCTCTCCCCTCTTTTTGGAGAAGGAAGTGTCTGAATCACGCATCTTGTTTTAATGGAAGTTGCACATTAGTAGTCAACAAAGCTTGGCTGTTCATTCTCCCTCAGTACTATGATCCAGATGAGATCCTGCAGAAGATTGAGAGCATGCTTTGAGGAATCACAGCAGGTAATTCACCATCTATTTGTGACACAAATTAAGAAACAGTGACTCCACAAGTTAAATCAAACGGGGAGTGAACACTGATATAAAGACTATGAAATGAACATTGCCTTTATCTTTGGCTCAGCTAATGTTTTTTAAAAATTATTTACCACAGCATCTTTGATGGTAAAGTTAAATATTTAGAAAACCTTTCTGCTCCATTTCCCCCTTTCTATCCCCTCTGCTCTATCCCCCTTTTCTGTAAATGAACGGATGAATATAACTCTATTTTATAGCTACCATGACGGAGGCATGCAAGAATGCTGGACAGACTGATGTGCTGCCGTCGATTTGAGGTCGGTATTGGTGCAGCAGCTGGTGTTGTGAATCAGGCCGGCAAAAAGCAACTGCTACGATCCGGCTATTTCACAACACCAGGGTTGCATCATACCACTGGCTTCATTGCAAGATCTGCTGCTTTGAAAATCTTGTATCACTTAACACTCCGGTAAGTGAAAATAGTTATATTCTTTTTCAGTGATTGTACTTTCATTTTACTTTTTTTAAGAATAGGAAAATCACATTTATCATTTGAAAGGCAACATGAGGTGCTCCAGTTCTACGGAGGCATGAGGTAGGCACTCTTTGAACATTGTGGTTGTTCCCCTCCATTCGATTAAGAAGAAAGTCTTGAGCAGAAAGCAGATGTTTCCCTTCAGAAGAGAGGGAAAATTGAAGAGCATGTTTTAAAGGAGCATTTGTGGCCTCCTTTCAGTCTTTTGAAAAGGTACAAGTGGAAGTGGACAAGATGGGAAAAGGACAGCAGTACCTGATCAGCTGCAGTGTAATGGCAAATGGAAACTCTAAAATAACAGCAACAGAGATATTAAGATTGTTAGCAAGGATCTGCAAAATTGGCTGATTTTCAAGAATAGAAGATCTTCACTGGATCAATTAAATTATGTGCCTAATTAATTGTGGCATTTATTTACTATTCTGTTGGTTGCTTGTTTCTTTCTGCTCTATTTTCCCCTTCCCAACCCATCCCCTCCATCCCCAGTTAAAATAGATAATTCCTTTCAATGAAAAATCATATTCGTTCTCTGCATTTATACAGCATCTTCCCCCATAAATCTACCCTCATCTACCTATTTGGATGTAAGCAAATAAGTTAACTGCTTGAAATGACATTGCAAACCACTTTATCTGTTTAATGCAGTTATTTTGCACCAACTTTTGAAAATCGATTCTGCTTTCTATGTTAAATGTGTTTATATAAAATTGAAAATATCTCAATGAAACACTTGTGTACCAAAAGTGTAAAATTGAACTTCATAATAACGAAGAGGTAGCCACTTTTGTTCAATTTTAATGTAATATTTTAATCAAATAATATCAATAAACTTTGTATATGAATCCCAATGATATGAATATGTATGTTTTATGAAGTATCACTGCCTACAATTGAGTGAATAAGAGTTGGAAATCATCACTATTGTAACAGCTTCTAAAAGTTCACATCAACTTGAAGGAATTATTCTTTAAGTTCTTTTGGCCTAGTGAATTCTTAACAAATTGAATATATAATGAGTTAATTTGTGGAATAATTCTTCGGACGTGGAAAATTTTGTTTTATGGGAGTCTATGGCAGTGGGAGGGAGAGACGTGTCATTATCATTCACAACGTGGTGATGCAGGTGACCTAAAGGCAATGGTCGCCTAACAACCATTTCATTAGAAATATTACCACTGGTTCTCTCAACTTATCTGACTCCTCAATGTGAAACGTAAAGCCCCATGGTATTGAATGCAGAAAATCAATTAACCATGACTTCCTCAGGTTAAAAATGTTTTCAGTTTGTTGCTATGTAATACAGCTGTAGTTCAGTGCATTTCCATGTTGTATGATTTAGTCTATAACAATACTGGGAAATCATTGGGCATTAAAATTTAAATTGATTCCTTCCTTCACTACAAATTGGCCAAGTGTTACTAATGAATGCATTGGAGTGTTTGGTATGATTGGGGTTCCAGAGAGGCAACCAATTCCTGCCGATTCTTCAACTCCAGCTGTCAGACCAATGCTTCATTCAATGTGGTATTCAGAGAATGGTACCAATACACCAGCATATTGTGTGATGACTTCCTACTATCCTGTACTGACACCAACAGAATGGGTGCAGGAAGGTTACAGGTACAAATGCATATATATATTTGATAATGTTGAAATCCTGGCTCCTGCCATCCTGCGGCTGGTCATTCTGTACGAGGGTAAGCTTGTTCCTAAAGAAAAAGGAAATACACTTCATGTTGGGGAAATGTGAAGCTCGGTTTGGAAATTGATCTCTTCGGATCAAAAAGGCCTCCCCAAAAATAGTATATTTACCAATGGCAGCAGGTACTTCATTGCCTGAAAAGTGCTCTGGGGCTATCTAAAGTGGTATCTTGGGAGGTGGATGTAAAAAGGCTTCTTCCATTTTGCTGAATTTCATGGCCACCTTGCACCTCTCAGCCCAACATCAACTCCTCCACCTGGTTGTTTTTTTTTGTTAATCATTCTGCTTGCCTCTGCCTCCCCAAACAAATTTTACCTGGCCTGGTTTAATCAGGGATTCCTTGGGTCACCTCTGACTTTTTCCTGAGGCTGATTTCCTATTCTTTTGTGTTTGATGTAAATCACTCTGGTTCAAAGTAGTTTGAAAAAGTTTAAGCTCTGGCTTCACCTTACTGGTTATCCAGGCCAGGTATAAAAAGCGCACTTTAATCAGAATGAACAAAGATTTCTGCTGACCTTTGTAATAAACTTCTTTCGAGTTCTACTGCCCTGAGGGTAGTAGTAAGCTGAATTTACCTGCACTGTTCCCTGCCCATTCCTGTCTACTGCAGGTTCCTCTCATATTTATATATATATATATATATCCCCAGCAGTTAAGCTTTAGCTATTATTTCCTCACACTGTCACAGAGAGCCGTGAGCCTATCCAATGACAGATCCCGAGAGCTCTGTGCAGTCTCCAAGCTCAGGAGTCGAAGCCAACTCCCATGGCAGGTTCACCATCAGTACTCTGGTCAGCAATGAAGAAGACATCATGAGCACCTACTGCCAACCCGAGCTCACCTGCGGCAGCCTCAGCTCCAACAACCTGACTCAGAACAGCACCTTCTACTTGAGGACTTTCGGCTACAACACACTGGATGTTGTGCCCAGTTACAAGTATTATGCCAACACGCAGATGGCAGGAGAGGGGAAGAAAAACAGACCAACCCTAGCCGACCTGTGCACCTACATGATGGTAAGAGGCTCCACTGCAAGTTCATAATGACCTGTGCTCTGCCTTCCGGGCCCCCACTTCATAATCCCATTTTGTCTGGACCTAAGTCTAATAGGTGTAGATCATTCAAACACACTCCACGTGATGTATCTTCAATAAGGTCTGATTCTGGAAGTTTATTTGAATTTTCCCCATTTCTTAAAATGTATCAAGTTCAGTTGAAAGGTTTCTCCTAGATGCTGCCCACCCCACTCAGTGTTATTGACATTTTTTGGGTTTTTATTTTAGATTTTCAGCATCTGCAGTCTTTGCTTTTGAAATTAATGTTTTGGTAAATAATATTCTTTCAGAACTTCTCACATGATCTCTAGACTTTTTAATAATGCACCTCTATCTTTAATTTTACTTCAAACTATTTTTCCCTTCAGAATCTTTGGACACCCATAATTTCATCCATTTTTAAAATATATAATTATATAAAGCCTGACTGCTTTAATCAAATGTTAGTCTTCTAACCATCAGAATATGATCCTCAAGCTCATTAATAGTCTGTTGAAAAGTTTGATTTCTAAAGGTACAGGTGTCTGAGTTTCACTGGTCAAATTTCCAATCTTGCTCGACCATCTCAGGGTTCATGGGCACTAACTTTCAGCTGTCATCCAGTGATGGCTCTGGCTTAAAATATAGTTCAGGGTGATTTTCTGATGACCAAAATGTTTTTCTTAATCTATAATGACCAAGATTGGGAAGAGGAACAGAACAACTCCCAGATAGGGACTAGCATTTAACTGATGCCAAATTGTTATTCTAAAATGTTGAATGTTGTTGTTGAAGAGAAAACGGAACAAACAAAGCATTTAACTCCTCAAAGAAGGTTGAGACTGAGTACAAAAGATTTTTGCTTTTGGCATAGTAGAACATAGAGAGGATAAAAAACAAATGTGAGAATAAAATAAATTTCAGATGGGAAATTAACTAGAATGTTCACTTGGCAGGAAGGAAATAGAAGATTAGAAGCCATCAGTTGGATCATCCATTGGATGATTAGTGCATGAGAAGCCACAAGAGTAGCCTTCTATAGGAATCAATATTTAACATTGGGCTTTTTGGAGAGGTGAAGTGTTGAGGGGACTGCCATCAGCTTATGAATTTGATTAGAAATGTGGCACAGTGGTGAAGCTAATAGAGTTGCTGTCTCTCCGTTCCATCAATTCAATTCTGACCTCTGTTTATGTAGAGTTTGCATGTTCTCCTAGGAACCCCATGGGTTTACCATGGGTGCTCTTATTTACCCCCACATCCCAAATGTGAGAGAGACTTGGTAGGTTAATTGGATACTATAAATTCCCCCATTGTGTGTAGATGAGCGGTCAAACTTCGAGGGAGTTGGGAATCTGGAAAGAACAAAAATAAGTTTAATGTAGGATAGGTGTTGACAGGTACTTGATGGTCAGCATGATGAAGAACCTGTTTCTAAGATGGCCCTATAGCTTTGACAATTGTACAGATGTGAGAACTCCATTTATGCCCAAAGAAGATTTTAAAATTTGGAGTGCTAGTAGGTGAAGAATGACAAGGGGTGAACCATTCCAAAGGAGGATAAGTAGCAAGAAATACAGTTTTCATCGCCTTTTGGCATAAATATAAAATTGTAGTCGTCAGCCCATGAATGCATATATTGGGATCTGATGAAATTTGATTAGCATGCAAAGAAATAGTCACAAAACTACAGAGAGGGAGCTGAAGCCAAGCCTGAGTAAACATACAAATTATTAAATGGATTAGTCATCACCCAACCCAGAAGGAGCAGGCTGAGGTCAGCCATGGGCTTAACCTTGGCTGGAGGTCACCTTATAGTATCTTGTTTGGAATTGAACAATGTGCTGTTCTAAGTAAGATACTGCCTCAAAAATGAAATGTAGTTTGGTACCATGAAGTTGTCTAAAATGGATCAAATTAAAAGCACAAAACACTTTAAATACATGGTAGGTTCAGAAGCATCTGAACAGGATAAGCAGGCTAATATTTTTGACAATAACCTGATCAGTGTTTACTGGTGATAATTCACATTTTGAACTTTTGCAGCTTTTTGTTTTAAATGTATATTAAGGATGGAATGTGGTGTAGCCATAATCCTGTGCTTGGAGCTCATGCATTACACTACCTGATGTGCACCAATTGCTCAATTATTGAAATGATTCCATTACCTTCCAGGAAACAGAACAACATTCACCTCCCTTGTACGAAAATAGGACGAATGATGAACTTGGCAAAAGAGAGGAACAGTTAAACAGTGATAAGGTTCCAGAAGAGCCTGTCCGATTTGGTTGGATAAAAGGTGTAATGGTATGTCCTCTTTCTATCCCACACTACTATTCTACATCAAAAAAGTGTCAGGGCATTATTTTCTATTGTGATTTTTTTTTTCTTGGCAGTCAATTAGTTTCTAACGTTAGCAAGTAATAGGTGGTAAAACTATCCTTTGACAACATAGCACAACACATACAATTTTCATGTGTTATAATGGAATGATCAGTCATTGCTTGGTTATGTTGTCAGTGCCCAATTATAATCTTCAGTGACATGACAAACTGAAAGAAGAGGAACAATTTTAAAATAATTCTTTAGCTCTGCATGTACAAGGATTTATTTGTTATGCATTGCTCCAAAAGTTAGTGATGTTCCAGACATATTTGTGGAGAATGCACTTAAGGATATTTTTGTTCTTAGAGAGAGGAACGGGTTTTATCTTGGACTGCATCCTATAATGTGTCAGTAGTGAAATAATTTCAGCACAGGCTTCTCCACAGTAGTGAGCAGACTAATATTATGTATTCTCAGCAAACCCGTCCAACGTTTTATGTCCAACCCGTCAAAGTTTTCTCTTAGTGTTGACAAGAAGCCCAACAAATACATTTTTGCAATGTTGTTTCAGAAAATAGATGGCAGCTCCCAATCCTTTTTGAATGCCACTATGGTGCTGTCTGTCCTTGGTACTTCTCTCATTTATAATGGTTCATTGAGCAAATACTGTCACCTTCAATTGCACTCTGTCTATGCATCCTTTCACAGAGTTAAGCATTGGAGTAAGAATTAATGTGGATCTCAAGTCTGTGGGAAACATGGGGAAAAAAAGCTTTACAACAAAATCTGTTCCATATTAAAGACAGATCATCTTGCAATAGGTGTCACATGAGAAGTCAGAATTCACATGAATCAACTCTTTATCTGTATAATGGGCAAATTTGTATCCGGTTGGATCATTAGAGTACCATTTTTTTACGCAACTATCCTAATAAGTAATAAGCTTAATTTTGCTTTTGCAATTGTGAGGATGATTAAAATGCTATGGTTGCTGTCATTACGCTGAAGCTCATAGCAACTTGTGGATGTTGGTACATACATGGTTAAATGCAGAAATCTGGAAGTTATTGCCAGATGCTTTGCAAGCTGCAGTGTTGCAACCTCTGCAAATGAAATCAATTAAAAATCACTGATTTGACTAGAAATTTGATTTTGTACACATGATTTTTACTGTAAAAGATTAACT
>JARFYF010000017.1:40232969-40243523 GCA_030265395.1 Rhina ancylostomus | reverse complement strand
AAACCTACCCACAAGTATGTTAGTCCCCCTGTAGCAATGAGAACACATGGCTGTCACATGACCATAATAACACTGCCCCGAGGACAGCATTGCTCCTTGGATTGGAAGTGACACCACTGTCAATCAAGGTGTGGCTCCACCTCACCTATCAGGTGTGGGCATAGGGATTGGACTGGGAGATCACCTTTGTTCTTGAACCTGCCTGACCATTGGCTGTGGCAGGCTCTTTGTCCTTGACCTCCAAACCATTGGCCTATCTAAATCACCTGGCCAGGCTCCACTCAGCCTCCTGGCACTGTAAAGAATGTTGCAATGGCTTAGTCTCTCTCTTTTGACTGCCCAAGGAATAGTGAGATGATGCTGCAGAGACCACTGGTAAGAGTGTGCACCACCAAGTGGTTTGGGAGCGTCTTAGTCAGATTCCAGGGAGTGATAGGGCCAATGCTTGTTTGGGTCAAGGTATTCAGGCATTGAAGTGTTCATCCCTTGAGAAGCTGTAGCTTGCTTATTGTGTGGGTGTGTGTCTCATCTTCGTTGTGATTTCCCCTCATATTCGTGGTGTCCTCTGTGTGTGTGCATCTGTTCCCATTCATTCTGTCCCCACATTTGCCTTTATGATTAAACTACTTTTAAAATCCAAAGATTGTGTCCACAGCCCTCCATCTTTAAGGCTGTAAGAACCTTTTCACACATCACCCCTCCAGTTCAGTGCAAACCATCCTTTTGGAACAGGTCCCACCTTCCCTGGAACAAAGCCCATTTGTCCAGAGACATGAAGCCATCTCCTTAGCCATATATTTAGCTGCATTATCTTCCTATTTCTAGCCTCACTAGCATGTGGTACAGTAGCAATCCTGAGATTGCAACCCTGGAGGTCCTGTCCTTCAACTTTACTCTCTCAACTCTCTTTGCAGGACTGCCTCCTCTTTCCTCTCCACCTCATTGGTCCCTATGTGGGCCACGACATCTGGCTGCTCACCCTCCCTCCTGAGAATACCAAGAACTCAATCTGAGATGTCACAGACCCTGGCACCAGGGAGGCAACAGACCATCTGGGATTCTCAATCTCTCCCACAGAACCTCCTTTCTTTCCCCCTAACTACTGAATCCCCATTAGTACAGCTCTCTTTTCCCTCCTTCCTTTGAGCTGAGGGTCCTATCTCAGTGGGAGAGATGGGACCACTGCCACTTGCCCCTGGTAGGTCATCCCAACCAGCAGTGTCCAAAGCAGTATACTTATTGTTGATGGGAACTGGCGCAGGGGTGCTCTACTCTGTCTATACCCCTTCCCTGACAGTTACCCAGCCACCTGCTTCCTGACTTTTAGGGGTGACTATCTCCCTGAAACTCCTATCTATTTCTACCTCTGTCTCACAAATGATTCAGAGTTCATCTAGTTCCAGCTCCCTGACTCAGTTTGTCAGGAGCTGCAGCTGGTTGCACCTTTTACACAGATGTCATCATCAGGGACAATTGTGTTGGCCCTGACTTCCCACATACTGCATACAGAGCACACACCTGCCCTAAATACTACCATCACTACCTCCTCCTAAGTTATTTAAATTAAAGGAACTTAACAGCCTTACCTCTCTCGGGTCAGGCTCTTCCTCAGCCTCTGCTCACTGAGGCCTCCTGAGCCAAAGCTTCACTCCTACCCTGATCCACTCACACACTGGCCACTCCTCTTCAGATACACCTTATATTTGTACCTGCCAATTACCTCAAGTATTCACTCCCTCTAATCAACCACTCAACACTGTTTAACCCTTCAGTTGCCCTCCACTTAAGCTTTTAAAATACACTCACCAGACCCGAAGGGGACCCACTGTTCCAACAGCTCCCAGGCTTCTTCTCTAAGGGAAGGGCACAAAACACAGAAGCTTTTAAAGTACACTCACTGTACCTGAAGGGGACCTGCTGCTCCAACAGCTCCCAGGATCCTTCTGTGTCACCACCCTCAAGGTTCTGCTTCTTGCCCAATTCCAAACTCATTCTGCAGGACCTCATCCCTTGTACTAACATGTACAGCAACCTCTGGCTGTTCACCCTCCTAAGTATTTTCTGCAGCCACTCAGAGACATTCTTGACCCTGGCACTCAAGAGGCAACACACTATCCTGGCATCTCTTCATCAGTCACAGAATTTCCTGTCTGCCACCCCCCCAAGTCTCCTATTACTATCACCCAGACCAACTGCACCCTTTCCCTCAGAGCTGGTCACAGTGCCAGAGACTTGACTGTTGCTACTAGCCCCTAAAGGGGCATTTCCCTCAACAGCATCCAAAGTGGTATACCTGTATGTGAGGGGAATGGCCACAGGAAAGCCCTGCATTGACTTCCTACTCCCCTTGCTTTCCTGGTGGTCACCCATCTATCTGAAGCCTGTACCTGGGTGCGACCACTCAGTAAAAGTTCTCTTCCATGATGTTTACAGATGGTCCAGAGTACATCCAGCTCCAGTTCCAGTTCCTTGACCCTGTCAATCAGGAGCTGCAGCTGGGTGTACTTCCCACAAATGTAGTCATCAGGGAGATAGAGGTTCCCTGACTTTCCACATTATGCAGGTAGAACATTCCACTGCCATCCTGCCTACACTGAATCAAGTACTAAGGATAAACAACAAAATAAAACCTTGCCTGTGCCTCCTCACCAAAGCCTTTTTAACTATTCACTCTCACTCCCAACACCTACTAAGCCTCTTTATGCCAAAGCCTCAGCTCCCCACTCCGACACTGACCACTCCAAAACAGCTGCTCAACTTGACCCTACCCTTTTATTTGCCATTGTCAGTTAGCTAATTAGCCAATCAACTGTTAACAAGCAATTTGCAAACTTGTCTCTTCTGGAGTTCTGTGAAGTGAAAACTCACAAGCAAGCCCTGAGAACTACCTCATTTAATCTCTCCCACTCTCACTCCAAGAGGTTAGGCTTTGTTTCCCCAGAGCTATTCATCCCTCCAGCTTAGTTATTGAAATATGGCAATGAACTGCCCCAGAGCTAATGTGTCATCTGAGCTGCCTGGTGTGTGACATGACCATGCCCATGCAAGTCTTTTTCCAATGGCCTAGCAAAAGATAGCACTTCCAGTTGATGAACATATCCGGATGACAAGTAGAATCCAGACCATTAAATGTAGGTGTCCTGTACTGCCAGCTTCTCAGTTTTTGAAGTTAGCCTTATCAATGTCTCATAAGCAGTAGTGTTCTACAACTGCAATATGTGAATTATATCCACCACCATGGAGATTGATCTGAAAGCTAAGTGCAGGCTGGCAGTAAGTTTCAGATCCATGCACATGGCCACAGCTCTACTTGTCTAGGATATTTTTGGTGTTCAAATATATTGCTTCCTCAGCAAGTGATGGAAAAAGGGTGGCTCCCATAAAGATCACAGGGGCTAGAGTCCTCTCCATTCTCCTTTGGCTTCTTTGCCTTCATCACCTCACCTTTTGTTCCATAGTCTGCAGTATACAAAATGAGGTAGATGAGCTTATAGCACAGTTAGAAATTGGCAGGTATGATGTTGTGGGCATCACAGAGTCGCGGTTGAAAGAAGATCATAGCTGGAAGCTAAACATCCAAGGATACACATCTGATTGAAAAGACAGGTAGGTGGGCAGAGGAGGTGGGGTAGCTCTGTTGGTAAAAAAATGAAATCAATTTCTTAGAAAGAAGTGACATAGGATCAGAAGATGTAGAATCCTTGTGCCCAAAGTTAAGGAACTGCAAAGGTGAAAAGACCCTAATAGGAGTAAAATACAGGCCTCTGAATAGTAGCCAGGACGTGGGGTACAAATTACAACAGGAGATAGAAAAGGCATGTAAGAAGGGCAATGTTACAGTGGTCATGGGGGACTTCAATATGTAGTTAGATTGGGAAAATGAGGTTGGCACTGGATCCCAGGAGAAAGAATTTGTAGAATGCCTATGAGATGGCTTTTTAGAGCAGCTTGTGGTCGAGTCCTTTAGGGAAAAGACTATGATTATAATATGATAGAATTCACCCTGCAGTTTGAGAGAGAGAAGATAAAATCAGATGTACCAGTATTACAGATGAGTAAAGGTAACTACAGAGGCACGAGAGGGGAGCTGGACAAAGTTCATTGGAAGGGGACCCTAGCAGGGATGATGGTAGAGCAACAATAGCAGGAGTTTCTGGGAGTATTTCGGAAGACGCAGGATCAGTTCATCACAAAGAAGAAGAAGCATTCTGAAGGGAGGATGAGGCAACCGTAGCTGGCAAGGGAAGTCAAAGACAACATAAAAGCAAAAGAGAGGGCATGCAATACTTCAAAATTAGCAGGAAGCTAGAGGATTGGGAAAGCTTTTAAAAACCTACAGAAGGCAACTAAAAATGCAACATGGGGAGAAGAGATGAAACATGAAGCTAAGTTAGCCAATAATATAAAAGAGAATACCAAAAGTTTTTTCAGATATATAAAGAGTGAAAGAGAGGCAAGAGTGGACATTGGACTGCTGGAAAGTGACACTGGAGAGGTAGTGAGTGGGAGCAAAGAAATGGCAGATGAACTGAATGAGTATTTTACATCAGTCTTCACTGTGGAAGAGACCAGCAACATGCCAGAAATTCAAGAGAGTCAAGGGGCAGAAGTGAGTGTAGTCACTATTACTAAGGAGAAGGTGCTTGGGAAGCTGAAAGGTCTGAAGGTGGATAAATCACCTGGACCGGATGGACTACACCCCAGGGTTCTGAAGGAGGGAGCTGAAGAGATTGTGGAGGCATTAGTAGTGATCTTTCAAGAATCACCAAATTCAAGAATGGTTCCAGAGGACTGGGAAATCACAAATGTCACTCCTCTCTTTAAGGAGGGAGGGAGGGAGGCAAGCAAAAGACAGGAAATTATAGACCAGTTAGCCTGACTTCAGTGGTTGGTAAGATGTTGGAGTCCATTACTAAGGATGGGGTTTCGGGGTACTTGGAAGCACATGACAAAATAGGCCAAAATCAGCGGATGATACAGGGGTAGTGGGAGAGTCTAGGACCAGGGGCACAGCCTCAGGATAGAAGGACCTCCATTTTGAACAGGGATGAGGAGGAATTTCTTTCGCCAGAGGGTGGTGAATCTGTGGAATTCTTTGCCATAGATGGCTGTGGAGGCCAAGTCATTGGGTATATTTAAAGTGGAGCTTGATAGACTCTGGATTAGTCAGGGTGTCAAAGGTTACGGGGAGAAAGCAGGAGAATGGGGTCGATGGAAAAATCATGATCGAATGGCGGAGCAGACTCGATGGGCTGAATGGCCTAATTCCATTGCTATGTCTTTTGGCATCACATTTGGCATGTCCTGTACGTTTCTACGCTTCTCTGTGGATGCCGGTACAGCACTGACTGCCTGCAGCAACTCTCCGATGAGGACCCGGTGCACCTTTATCACGGCTCTCAGGTGAGCGAAGTTAAACAACCTTCTGCTGGTTCTGGTGTGCAAACAGACCCCCTCTGTGGGACAGCTGACAGCACAGGACAGCAGCAGCACTAAGAAGATGCCAAATAATGGCACCACCAGATTGCACCCTCTGTGGATCTCGAGGGTTCTGGGGTCAACCCTCCTCTCACATATGTTTGTACTAAAGATACAGGTCACTGCTCACCATGCCTCTTGCGTTGCCGTGAAGGGAACAGATCACACTGAGCAGCTTCAGTCGGCAGCTTGAATCATCTGCCCCTCCTCGCACAATCTAATGCCTTGGTGAAGTCGATACAGGTGCTACACAATGGACTTCTTTGCCCACAGCATTTTCCTTGCAGTTACTGAACTGAGATCATGTCGGTGCTGGATCTTCTGGTTCGAAAGGCATGCTGGGATTTGGGGAAAATCTGTTCAGTCAACGTCTGCAGGGTGATCAGGACCTGCAAATACCCCTCCCACATGCTGTATATTTGGGCAGCCGGCAAAGGGTCATAATCTGAGTATCCCACTTATTCCAGAGCCCAGTCCCTCCATCAGGGACTGAAGTTGAAGCAGTTGCTTCAGGAGTCTCAGTTTTCCACACTTGATGACTTCAGACACCAGAGCATCACTGCCTGGAACTTTGCCTGTGATAAGCAAGTTGATTGATACCTAAGCTTCCCCGTGACATGTTCGGTGTCTAGCTCTTCTGTGCAGGCAGGCTCTCCGTAGCGTCTAAAGCCTCCTCAGTGATGGTAATTTCCCTACGAAGTAATGCCCCACCAATCCTCCGTCTGTTCATTCTGATTGGTGATGACCTCCCTGCCTCTGCTTTCAATGGAATTGTTTTCCTTGCTAATGGACCAGACAAATAACGAAAGGCTCCCAATTATCTCTGAGAAGCCCTGCACACAGCCAGAGTGTGGCTCTGTCCTGGGCTGGGAGTGAGAACAGCCAGAGGCGGCCTTTGCTTCAATATGTTCACTTATCAGATCAACATACGTACTATGCTGCCTCCACATCGCACACTAACTGTTCCATAGCATCAGAAAAATAGTAGTATAACTGCTGCTTGGGTTAATGAAAATGGATCATGCAGCATATGTTGTGCCCAGTTACTGAATAACAAGCACTGGTGTTTTAGTTAATTACTTAATAATCAGCATCAGTGTTTAAACAAATGTAACAATGTGCGTTTGACTTGGAAAAATCTGCGGCCCAGTCCTCCTGGAGTTGATTCCCTGCTCCGACCCAGCCCATCTTATAATAAGCAGAGGGCCAGTAGCACCCTCTACTGGCAGATACCCAGACCCTTGCCTTTACTGCATGGTTAACTGGATGGGAAAATCGCATCCAGGAGCGAAATCCAGAAACACTGGTTCACACAGAGGGTTGGAAATGAGAAACTCCCTTGTAAAAGGTTGTGCGTGCTGGTTCCACTGGAGCTTTCAAGACTGGTAATATATTTAATAAGGTAAGAAAGTAGCAGCCAGAGCCAGCCCATCAAGCCTACCCCGCTGTTCAATATGATCAAGGCTGATCTGTCCTAAGCCTCACCACCTCTCTGTGTCAGTTCTCCACAGCCCTCAATTCCCCGATCTTTCAAAAGAGTTAGCTACTTCCTCTTTAAGTATTCCCAGAGATGTAGTCACATTCCAGATTCTCCCATTACAGAGTGAAGCTCTCTGGTCCAGCATTCTGTGCTCTGGTATGTTTTGAATCTGTTGTATAGGTCAGTACTGGTTAACTAATTCTAACTAATATCAAAATAAGATCTAAAATTAACCAAGGTCTGTACCAATCTGTAGCTAATTAACCTACCAGTGCAAATTTTGTAAACTCAGTCGACGGCGTTTCTAACTTATGGAAACTTTGGGTTAGACAGCTCTCGGAATCCTTACCTAACCTGGGGAGTGTAAACAGTTCTCCTGCTCAGAGGAAGATGATCAGGGGCAAGTTCTGGTCCAGAATTTCTGTGGTCCGGCACTGATCAGATCCAAAGGGTGCCGGACTAGAGATTTTCAACCTATACTGAAAACATCTCAACATCTACCCTGTCAAGCCCCCTCAGGATCTTATCTGTTCAATAAGATCACCCCTCATTCTTCTGAACTCCAAAGAATATAGATCTAATTTGTTTAAGCTGCTCATGATGAGAGAAGCCTCTCATCCAGGAATTAGCCAAATGAATTTCTATTAGACTGTCGCTATGTCAACATATCCTCTCTTAAATAAGGGGGCCAAAACTATGCTTGGTACTCTAAGTGTAGCCTCACTTGTATCCTGTATAATTGTAACAATACTTCCCTGTTCCTAAACTCCAACCCTCTTGCAATGAAGGCCAATGCCTCATTTACGACCCCAATGAATTGCTGCATCCACCTGAATTTTTGCAATGGATGCATAAGAACACTAGATCCCTGTGAACTTTGCTCATCTGCCACTTTTCTCCATTTAGATAATAGTCTGCCTTCAGATTCCTCTTACTGAAGTGCATGGCCTCACGCTTCCCCACGTTAAGCTCCATTTGCCAAATTTTCACCTGGTCACTCAACCCATCTATATCCTGTAGCAGAGTCCAAAGGAAATATCAAAGGACATGGGGGGCGGGGGGGGGGGGGGGAAAAAAGGGCATGGGACTAAGGTACTGACCGACCATAACCTAAGGTTTGTATAGGCTGAATGGTCAACTCCTACTCCCACGGAAAAAGTACAAGAACAGCTTAAACTATTGACAGTCTACAGTCATTGCTAACTGACTGATGTCTTAGTGTTTATTGTATACATTATACAACACCATGTTTTTGGCCAATGCTGTATGTAATTACCAGTGTTGTTTTATTATTCCAACTAGCTGCTGAATCAGGATTACATATCACACAGAGCTGTCTTTGTTATTTGGTTTGGTCATGGCTGGCCAATACAATTTCAAGTGTCAGTGGGCTGGACATCATAAAACTTACTCAACCAATCTCTGAAAATCTAATGCATTTGGAAGAGAGTAAAATAAGGCCACGAACAGAATATTTTTCAGGGTTTCCCAAAATGCTTCTGAAGTGCAGTGGTGTCGTGATATAGGAAATGCAGCCCCCAAGTTGCGCACAGCATGCTCCCAAAAAAGCACTGTGATGAATAATTTTGATAATGTTGAGTGAAGGATAAATGCTGACTGGAGAGAGCTCATTGCTATTCTTTCAAGTAGGTCCATGGGATCTTTCACATCCACCAGAGGATCCCATTTGAACACCTAATCCAAAAGAAAGCATCTCTGGTGGTACAGCCCTCTCTCAGTATTGTAAATCCACAACATCTGGCTGAGAGGGGAGAATACCACTAACTAAGCCACAGCTGGAGCACCAATGTAATACAAGAAAATCTGAAGACAGATGTTTGTGGAGTGTAGTAAGAAGGACAGAACAATAAAGGAATTCTTAAATCTTCAAACATTTAATGAAGGAATTCCACTGATTAAGACTGCTTGACTGACTGAAATAAAACAGTTGAAGTTTCTGATTCTGAGTGATCTACAGAGAGTGACTTGGGGGTTTCAGTGGGATAGAAGACTGAGGATTGATTTTATTAGAGATAAATCCTCATCTTCTATTTTAATTAGATCTGTTCCTCCTGCTGTAGTATAAATGCTGTCGGGATGTCCATTATTATGAAAGTGCATTGGAATGCCATTATTCCGTTTCATCACATCTGGTGAATAGTTTTTCAAGAGACAACTCTTCATCCACTTGGACTCTCACAAAGTTATGTGTCATACAGATCTGCAACCTGCCTAATAAATATTAATTTGTTGTTATAAATAACACAAGAAAACAGGAAGGGGATTAGGCCTCTCAGTCCCTTAATCCGACCCTGCCATTCAAATATGATCAGGGCTAATCTGGGCCAGACCTCAACCCCTCTTCTGTGTCAGTTCTCTCGATTCCCTGATCTTTCGAGAATTTATCTACATAAGTACCTTTAGTGATCTAGAACCCTGCAGGTCAGAGTTGTATCACCCTCTGCCAGAAGAAATCCCTGTGCAACTCAGTTTCGAATGATGGCACTTTTATTCTGTAGCTAACTCCCTTCGGTCAAGATTCTCCCACTACTGGAAACATCTTGCCATCTACCATGCCCTGCCCCCTCAGGACCTGACAAGTTTCAATAAAATCCCCCCTCATCCTTCTGGGCTCCATGGAGATAGATCTCACCATTTTAGCCCTTCTTGAAAGGACAACCTTCTCACCACAGTAATTAGCCCGGTGAATCTCTTTCGGACTGCCTCCAATGCTGATATGTCAATTCTTTAAATAAAGGAACACAAACTGTACGCAGTATTCCAAGAGTAGCCCCATCAGCATCCTGCACAATTGTAACGATGCTTCTTCCTTTCTAAACTCCAACCGTCTTACAATAAAGGCCAATATGCCACTTGCCTTCCTAACCACTTGCTGTACCTCCCTGCTAACTTTGCCTTTCGCCACAACCACGGTGCAAAGGAATACATCGATGAATTTGACTTTCCCTTGCATCTGTTGGTTAGATTAAACTTGCCTGAATGTAAATGTTCTTGTAGCAGAAAATGATTTTCAAATTTCCTGCTAGCAAATTTGTTGTTCTTATCCAATGATCCAAGACAATACACATTGCCTTCTCCATGACTGACCTCTGCATGCCCAACCAATTCTTGATAAATCAGTGTATTCAGTCGCATTTCTTCAGGGTGGTTCTCAGTTCACTGGTAGTTTCACAGATACTTAGAACATAGAACAGTTCAGCACAGGAACAGGTTCTTCAGCCCACGAAGTTGTGCAGAACTAATTAAGCTAATGACACCCAATCCTTTCTGCCTGCACGTAGTCCACATCCCTCCATTCTCTACATACTTATGTCCCTATCTAATAGCCTCTTAAATGCCTCTTTCATATCTGTCTCTACCTCCATCCCTGGCAGCGCATTCCAGGCACCCAACACTCCCTTTGTAAAAAAGAAACCTGTCCCACACATCTCCTTCGAACATTCCCCCTCTCACTTTAAATGCATGTCCTCTCGTATTAGACCTTTCAACCCTGGGAGAAAGATAATGACTCTCTACCCCATCTTTGCCTGTCATAATTTTATAAACTATTATCAGATTTCCCCTCAGCCTCCTCT
>JARFYF010000017.1:40196369-40211280 GCA_030265395.1 Rhina ancylostomus | reverse complement strand
ATTACTTTTTGCACTCTGCCACAGAGCTAATGTTGTGTCGGTTTGCCACTCTCCCTTTGATCCCATTGCCTTCATTGACCAACCTGCCACATGGTACCTTGTCAAAAGCGTCACTAAAATCCTAACTTGGCTGCAGGAACGAAGTTGTGAAAAGTTCTGTCAAGATTCAAGTCTGTACTTTCAATGCACAGCCAATACTTGGATAGAATAAAATAGTGAGCATGGCTGTCAATAAGCAAATGTGTTTTGGCTGTGTATCTGTTACTGCTTGAAATGCTGATGTCATTACATGAATGCAACATGTTATGCAATTTACACATTTGGTGCTAGTTTACACCTCTTGAAGAGCAAAGATTTAGGGAGACTGAAGTTTCTTGGTTGAATGCTTTTACTCTGGCTTCAGTCCTTGCAGTTAATCTTCCTTCTACTAACTCCACAATACAGACCTGTGACGTATCTCATTGGCAATACCAATCCACACTGAATTATTGACAGTCACATGCAACATCACATAATTGCTAAGAATGCAGTTTGAATTGCTACATATTTGTATCTCATTGGAAGATTTTCAAGATATTGAGGTGAACTGATGGGAGAGATGGGAACTGTTGGTTAGCTAGTCTAGGCAGAGAGAACTTGGGCAGTGTGTTCAGGAAACACTTTTACAGCCAGAGGTTGGTTAGAATTGCCAACATTGTATTCCAACTATAAGGAACAGGTTGTGGGCAGATCCACGACAAGTCCCATTGGATGTCAGAAGATCCCAGGAGCAGCATGACCCAAACTTGTAACCCCGAACGTAGGATGAAATAAGTGAAAGGGGAAAAGAAAATATATCAACCTGATACTATCTCTGAAATCTGAATGCACAGCCCTCAAAATATTTTCTGTTGCACTTGGAGGTAGACTCAAATTGTGGCCCACCAGGCTATTCAGAAAAAAGTTCATTAAAGCCAAGATCTTTTTTAAATTAATGGTTCATATCTATCTTCCAGAAGACAACTTTCCAATTCTTCCTCTCTTTTTTTTTTCCCCCACCTTGTCTACTCTCAGAAATCAGTGCCAGTTGTAGCATCAATTTTTATCTGGGAATCCCTCGTTAACATGAGGGATCTATCGAGAGTGAAATTTGGGAGGGAGGCTGTGTCGAGGGTGGCAGTTCAAAGGATCTTGCACCCATTGACACTGTGCCAGTGCCTTCAAAGAATTCTCTGGCATTTATTTTCAGAAAAAGATCTGTACCCACCAGTATCAAATTGGTGCTATACAATGCCAGACATGTCCCCACCAGCCTTCTACCCCAGTGCTATACAATGACGGACTTGTGCCCACCGACCTATTTGGTGCCTAGTCTAGACATGGTTCTGAATAATGGTCCAATGGATGGCCCAGCATTGATGCAACCTCCACTGTGCTCCTTTGCTCACCATGTGGCACAGGGCTTTGGGGTAAATGGTGCTCCTGTGCCTTGCTTGGGAATTCCTAGTGCTGTGGTTCTAACAAAACATTAACATCCTGTGTTATTTTGAGACTGAAAACCATCCGAAGGCTGTTAGAAATTGAGAACCTTGCAAATGACGACTGATACTGCTTTACAGCTGTTAGCTTTAAATTGTTAGTGGATCGACTTAACCCAAAGTATTAAGAGATATGGGGAAATGTGATTATATGGAGTTCAGTTACACATCTATCATGGCTTCCGAGAATGAAGAATTAACTGGCCTACTCTGAGCTACTACTTCCAATGGATTTTTCTCTGGGCAGGATTTGATCCCAGGGTGAAAAGCTTAAAGTGAAATGCTGGTTGTTAGGAGCTGCTGCATTCTTGGCCACATTAGTCATAGAACTTGCCTTTTTTATGTACACATTCGAGAGCCATACAAGTGCTGGTTAATGTTATTTGTTTGGATTCGTGACATATCACGGGACTAAGATGGGTTATTATTGAGGGAAATAAAATGAAGACGTTGACCAAACTAACGTCTTCCATTATGATGGTAATTTGCACATATTTCATTGTTCACTACTACTTTTAGCTTTATTTAAAATGTAAAGGATGTTGATTGAATAGCGATAGAAAGAATGTTCACTCTCATGGAATTGAGGAAATACAGGTCAGAATACAAACTTTAGTGTGCAGTCCCTTTTTGAGATTTCTTGGACCAAATGCTGCTTGATTGACTTGAAGTACCGGAGCGGGCCTTGTGCTAATTGTCTTACCCCTCTCATTTGTTTCCTGCAGTCTGACCAGTACCACACCATTCACTTGGTCTGTAATGTTAAAAATGGAAGCAAATCTACGCAAGCAGCAAGTGTGAAGGTAAAAGTCTAAGGTTGGGGATCGGGAATAAAGTATGTGTGCGTCTGTACGCAATAGATGCTTTAAAAGTCTGTGTCATTATGCAAGTGACAACGTTGCCAATTTTCTCTGACGTAAGGACTAAAAATCATGACTGTTGGTTAGTTCAGTACTTGTCTAAAATGAAGACACCTGTAAGATGTAACTTTCTGTGCAATCGAATGTGACTACCACACTAGAAGCATTTATCTATGCAATGATTATAGATCCATCCCATTTGTATAGGACACTTGCCATCAGTGAAGGTTTTGTAGCCGTTTGATGCCCTCCAAAAGAATACAGTAGTGAGTGTTGAATTCCTTGTTTTGATGCTGAGGCCCTCTGTTCTGAGTGAGATATTGTGACTTAACCACAGTACTTCCACTGGTGAGCTTGAGAGTCTGGGATTCCTATTTTCTCCTTCACTTTTCGATTCTGAGCACTACCCCTGCTCGTGTTCAAGCTCCAACCTCGATCTGAAGGTATAATCTAGGCAGATGCTACAGTACAGTCCTGCGAAGGCAGCTGTGCTGGTGGAGGAGATGTTTTGTGGCTGAGATGTTTGGCTAAGGCCAAAGTATCTCCTGGCAATATTCAAAGAATGGGTGGGGCTGTAGTTTCTTCCTGTGATCAGTCCAACAATTATCCTTAAACCAACATTTAGAAGTAACCTCAACTGTGTGTTTCATCCCAAGCTGTATTCGTATCAACTGTCTCATTTATTAATGAGCAGGCAGTGACCGAACTTCAGAAGCAGTAAATTATAAAGTGATTCAGGATGTCCTGATGAATAGAAAGACACAAGTTCTTTCCTTCTGTATAACTCCTGCAAACCATGAGGGAGGTGCTTTTCAGGAGCTGGAGTCTTGAGTTCTGAACTACATCTGTAACCCATTCTGCCTGTTCACTTCTCCCCACCTTTCAAAGCCATTGAACACCTGGATCTTTAAACAAACCTCTGTCCTTGTAACTTTCACACAAATTAATGGTTGCTTTCTTCCCTTTTTGAAGTGTTTGAGATCTTTCCTACATTCAAGATGTGATATAATTGTCAAATATTGGTTCTCTGTATGCTGGATTAAGGATGGTGTTTCTGTGCTTATGGATTTCTTGAAAGATACCAGCAATAAAATTCTGAAATTATAACTGGAGCAATATAGTAGCCATGCAGGATAGCATCAGATACGAAGGATATTTCTAAAGAGTTGATTAATTCAGTAGCAACTTACTACATTGTGGAGGGGATAAAAGTGGTTCAGCTTTGAGTCAGTGCAGAGAATTGTATTAAGAGGAGGAGTGAAGTTTGCCAGTTCCTGCTTTGAATTGTCATTCCAGCTGTCCACAGAATGAAAACAGGTGCGTGTTGAGCGGAAACCTATTTTCACCAGTATGTTCCCCTTGCTTTGTAAATTTGCATAGCTTGTGATAATGCAAGTTGCTCAGCTGTGATGAGCTCAGAATAACTTATTTATACCATAATTGATTGATTTCTGTTTTCTGCAAGAATTCTATTGGGGCGGGGGAGGGAATCTAATTGGAGGTTGCTTCTGTTCTTGCTCCTAATATTTAAATTTTAGTTTATGCACTGTACATTGGGACTTGATTGATTTACTCGTGAATGGGTTTAGTAAGTGTCGTTGTGGTAGAAATAGAAGTGACGGTGTATTGGTCGCCTGGATATTGACTTTAGTGACAAAGAACATCAGGTGGAATGTGAAACAGTGTCTATTTGCTGCTAGCTGTCTCCTATTACTAGTTTGAGTTAATTTTGATCCCACTGAAAATTATAATTGAAAAGACAGAACAAAAGATGGTTCTCCCTATCGCAATTTGAGCCTTAAGGAAATTATTGGTTCCAAAGGGTGAAGTGATGCCTTTTTGAAAATGAATGGAGTACCAGGCAGAAAGTGTACACCAGTCCTCTATCAAGCCTGCTCTTATAATTGGAAATTGCATGTTGTGGATTGCAGAGTAGAGAAACAAAAACAGAAGTGAACAAAGCAGAAAGACTTGAGTGGAGCTGCAGCTGAGAGTTAATTCTGAGCCCAAGGTGAACTGTTGGAAAGTAGAAATGGGACTTTTGAAAGGAAGGTGGGTGGGGTGGGGAAGTAAAAAAACAGATTGGAAGTTTCAGTGACATCATCTTGTTTAGTTTGTCTGCAGGTCACATTCTTCCTCATTTGTTTAACTGGTTGGCACTTTTTGTTTTTTTTTATTGCAAGCAGCAACCAGCTGCCCCCACGGCTTCTGGTCAGGATAGCCTCACCGTCCCTACATCAGGAGCAGCGGATGGTCTCCGACACAGAGCACCCAACACATTCCCTTGGGCCTATGGTGCCTGGTAAGTAGGAGGAGAGTATCCTTAATCCTTGACTTGACCTTCCTTTATATTGGGGTGGATTTAATGTGGATTTCTCTTTGCCGTTGAAAGGCCTGCAAGGGAAGAGCTCCAGAGTCCAGTGGGAATGTCTGGTCTAGCAGCATACAACGTGTACAGCTCTCAGCAAATCCTGTGGTTCCAGCAGATGTACGCAAGGCAATACTACATGCAATAGTAAGTACCAGTGGGCTATCTTTTTAACTGAAAGTGAAGAGTTTCCTTGAATAAATGCTGCTTCCTACCCCTCATCATCGTTTTTGCAAATTCTGGTACAGTATTGTGACCATAGATTGCTTGTGGTCTTCATCAGAACACGTGCTCTCCTAGTCATGTACCAAAGGAAATATTGTGTATGTAGTCACAAAAGATGGGTAGAGTTTGGGCATATCTCATTGTGGTGCAATTATTTGTATTTTTAAATATCTCTAACTTGAAGCTTGGATGCAAGTGAAGGATTTTTAGCATTCTCTTCATCCATAAAACTTGCATTTCAGCGTCCCAATTATGGTGCTGTTAAAATGTGCTCTCAGAATCACTTCCATTCTGGAGTGCAAGGAAATGCAGAAGCAGCAGGGTACATAGAATGCTCCTTCCTCTAGTACCATCTCCCACACTGGCTGATCAGTTTGTGCTGAAGGAGATGAAGGGCTCGTTGAGTTCACTGAGACTTCTGAATGGATAACACCACCTACTGAGCCTGCCCATGCCGGTGATGTTGTTTACAGATTTCAGTAGCTTTATGGGTTGTGGGAGGCAGATTTGGGTATTGGCTGTCAGCAGAACCTGAGTAATCTTGCCCATTAGTGTTATCAGTTATATCTGTGGGTATTCATGCACCTCCCTGACGAGAGTTGTGAGCACTGTATTCACTGATTCTGGGCTGGACTCTGCTGTTCTACAACCAACTACCGTGTAGCAAAGGGCTGGTGTGGTCACTGCCAGCTGCAGCTCCAACCGACATGTTGTTGTAGATATAAAGAGAGGCTTCCTGCCAACTGGTGCCAACACCTGAGATAGTCATTGGCTGAATATTTGCTTGTGGTCCTGTTCTACTAAAAGACTGTTAATGAGTTATGAATCTTTCCCTAAGCTTCCTGGATTATTGGCCTTTTGTTTTTTTTTGGAACTTCTCTTTACTTGTCCTCAAACCCTTTAAATAATATTTTATGTCCGCCACAACTGTTTCTGAACCCATCAGAACAAGGGGCTTAGCATTAAACTGTTGAACTTGGTCGTGCTTGCAGTTGAAGAACTTGCACCAGCACATAGACAGACAAACAATTGTTGGCTCATCTCCAGGATGTGAAGTGATCGCTTTTTAAGACTGAATGGACTATTGGGCAGAAAATGTACACCAGCCCTGAATCAAGTCATCTCTTGATATTGAAATATGGAATTCCCTTCCTTAAAAGGTTGTGAAGCTGGGTCGATTGACGTTTTCAAGAATTGGATTGATAGTTTTATTTTTACAAATTCAGAGCATTGAGAGACATGGATCAAGTGTGGACAAATAGGGTTGACATAATGTTGGATCGTGCTTGAGGAACTACTGTCCCTAGTGTTTAAATTTGATCCTAAAGTATGAAATGATCTCAAAGCTGGGTGGATACATCATTTCATTTGGATTTGGCTGGGATCCTCTTCCACGCATTGGGAAATAATCTAGGTTAACAACTCCAGATATCAGTGACAAACACCAAGGATGATCCAGTCCTGATGCAGGGTCTTGACCTGAAACCTTGACAATCCAGTTGCTTCCACAGATACTGCTCAACATTTGAGTTCCTCCAGCAGTTTTTAAACTCGAGATTCCAGCACCTTCAGTCTCTTGTGTCACTAAGGGTGATCCATTGGATTCTTTTTAAGTAAGTATTAATAGTGGTTAGTAACTTGAAGTGTACTAATATGAATCACTTTATGCTGTCTGGGGGCCAATTATCTGAATATCCAGTCAAAGCTCATCCAGTAATGGAGCATCTCTGTTATTATCAGTTTATTTCTGAATGAGTTTGTTCTCTTTTTAGCCAGGCTGCAGTAGCAGCTGCCGCTGCCACCAACTCCCAACATCAGCCAGTGGTCACACCAGGGACTCCAGCAGCACTACCAAACCAACCACCTCTCGTCAACCTACCCGCTGATCAGAACGTTCCACTACCTCAACTCAACAACCCTCCAGCAAACCAGAACCTGCGGATGAACGCACAGGGAGGCCCCGTGATGGATGACGATGATGAATTGAACAGGGATTGGTTGGATTGGCTCTACCTGGCTGCCCGTGCCTGCTTTTTCCTGAGCATTGTTTACTTCTATTCATCGCTGAGCCGTGTGGTGTTGGTGGCGAGCGCCATGCTCCTGATGTATCTGTAAGTATCCTGTAGTTCTCTGAAGGCATCAAATTCTATATCTGGCCAGACCTTTACTAACCATGGAGCCCCACATAGTTTTCATTTGCACATTCCAGTTCTACAAGTGGTGGGATTGCCAATATAATAAGGCATGTTGGTTTTTCCATTAATTTATTTAATCTCATAGAGACTACATTGTTACGGTGGCACTTTCTTTGAATGTATTTATTGTTATCAAGGTGGTGAAGGAGTGGGAGCAGAACAGTTTGGAGGAGGAAAAATGTCTCAAAATATCCTGGGAGAGGAACTAATGTTGGATCCGATTACAGTTTTTAGTGATGTCAGTGCTTCACCTACCAATCTGACCAATTGAAGAGAATGAACTAGATGACATACTTAAGTAATGATACACAAAACAATTGCTTAAAATCCACAGATGGCATTACTTTCAAAGCTCCCTGCAGCTTTTTGTTTTGACCATGTTTGGAAATCATTGTTTGGATTTTAGATATTATATTGCAGTAACTTTTTCTTCCATTAATAACCACAAGATGTCATGATTGTGGGCCCCTCTCCTGACCATTACCATCATTCTGCCTGTGAATCACCAGGCAACCAAAGTTGAGTCAAAGACTTTGACAACATTGAATCAATGCTGTTCTCTAGCAAACTGCCAGGAGGTGAAGCCTTCATAGTGAACGTTGGTTTGTGTTTTGTAGATGTGTGGGAAGGGAGGAATCTCTTCAGAGGACTTGCAGCTGACGAGGTGGGAGTAAGGTCAGCAGCAGCAACGGTGTGCTGCACTTCATGACGTAGTTTACTTGACTTGGTTTGTGATTTTTGAGTTTATGCATTTTTTGTTTCCTGATGCTGCCTTTGATGTGGAAGGATCAGGGCCTGTAAACTAAGCACCAAACTCTAATAAATACAGTGAGTAAGGGTCGGTTCAATTAATGAGAGCAATTCAAGAAAGATTTTTGCTGCTGAGATTCCTTCTACATACTAACCTCTCTTGGGTCTTGCATAACGTTTTTTATTTGAGGCTTTTTTATTAAGGTCTTAACACTGATTTTTGAATTCTTTGATTCTGTTGGTAATGGGTTGAATGAATAGAGACTGTGGTGGTTTAATCGCTCCAGGTCGCATTTCCATCACTTTTCATCTACTGAAAACTCATAGGAATAAACGAACCATTTTGTAGAGCATTTCCTGTTTATCTGATATGACACAGAATTTCCAGACGTTCCTAGGAGTACTTGGCAGTCCCCTCTCCACTTGGTCTGCAGTGGATTTCCCAGCAGCAGCTTCCTGAATGAAGCCACCTCTGACCCAATTGATGAGAACTTTCTGACCACAGAACTGCGCAAGTGTCAACCCTGAACCCTAAACTTACTGACTGTTGAAATGAAAGTGTGAATGTCCTGATATAATAATAAACATTAAAAAACTATTTAAAAAATCATACTCTTAAAGCTTGTTTTTAAAATTAAAAGTTAATAGAACTAAAACAATGAAATATAACTCATTCAACTCAAATGCATACAAGTTGCCACTCTCCCTCAGCTGTTCCTCTCCAACAAACTGAATGGAGTCACTGAACCTGGTCTAACCTGGCACAGGTTCAGCAGGCAGATCTCCCAGTGTTACTGCTGGGAACTTCAGGAAATTGGCCTGGACACGAGTCCCAAACACACGGTCAGTTATGTGGGATAATGGCAGCAGTTGCACATAGAACCAATGAATTTTCTCAAGTAAATCTGGACTACTGTATATTGTACCATGATCAGAAGCCTCCCACAAGGACCAAACAGTGGTGCAAATATTTTCTTTCTGTATTGGCGGGCTACTCCACTGAGGGAGGAACTCTTTCCACCTTAATGTACGTTTAGAATTTATTTGTTTGGATGAATAATTCCAAACCCTGAGCTAATCCCACCAAGGTGTCTGGGAATTTGCTTTCAAATAAATCTGGAATAATAACCATAACGATCAGGAACCATTTGATTCGAACATATCCTTCGGGGGAGAAAAAACTCCACAGTCTGATTTGGCCTAAATATAATTCAATGTGGTTGACTCTTAACTATCCCCCTAAAATTACCCAGGTAGTAATGAAGTTTAACCAATCCTCTTCCACTATCCCATTCACTCAGCCCATAATATTACTGCAAGCTAACGCCCCAGTAGATAGGATGATCCTGGCTGAGCACGTAGCAGGAAGTGGACAGCTGTCGCAGGTTTTAAAGAACTATCAGACAACAAAGTCGTCACCATCTTAAGTGAACGAACAAAAAAAAAATTCCCACATTGGTTGTATGGATTTAATTTTTATGTGTGCTTTTTAAAACAAAAAGGCATTGGTGAATTAGGAGCCTCTTTAAAAGGTTCCGCTAATCCTTTTTAATAGAATAGAAAATTAAGCAAGTTGCAAGCAGGCTGCCGATTCCACTATGGCTGGCATTTGCTCCTCTGCTCCACTTTCTCAGCAGTTTGTGCCTTAATTTTCTTACTAAAATATAATACTCACTGCTGTGTTTTGTAATTCCATTTTTTCCCTACCAGCTATATGATTCCCTAGGTGTAGTCCCCCTCCATTAATGTAGATATAACATTACCTTCCTTGCTCCTCTGACATTCAAAGGCTTCTCTAACAAATTATGAAATGTGTGTAATGTCCCTGTCTTCTCTCACTTCAATTATTTTTGGTGTATCAGTGTAATCCATCTGGATCAAGGTTTCTTCCTCTTTGAGTTGGATTCATTCAATAATTATGCTTCTAATCTAAATGTGGATATATAATTTCTAATCTCACCTTCCAATGCCACCCGTGGTCTTCCTGATGAATATTGAAGCAAAGTACTTGGTTAAGATTTCTGCTGTTATTTCTATCTATGGTTTTATCCTGCATTTTCCCATGTTTGCTTTCCTGCAGTTTGCTTTTCTCATGTCTTTCACTATGGTCCTTGTTTGCAGTTTTGTCAATCCCTATCTTAAAGTCATGTTCTATGGTCATTATTGATTATGTTCTAATTTTACTACTTGGCTCTTTCTGCTCATTCTTTTACTGGCTCCAGTGGAGAATCCTCATGTTGAGCTACTTTTGATTGAATGTTTGTTAATTTAGTGTATTCCAAAAGCAAAATCTCCCAGTGGAACTAATTGAAAATTAAATGTTGCACATCTTCCAAGTTTGAAGTCTTCCTGTCAGCTACATGATGTGATCTGATGATGAATCCTGTGTCCTGTTGTTTCCCTGCAGGCATCATGCTGGTTGGTTCCCATTCAGACATCCAGCACCAGTGCAGCCAATGCCAAATGACAATGTGCCTTTGCAGGAAGCTAATCCAAATCGTGGAAATGGGGAACATCAACAGAATCAAGACAACCAGAATGATGCGCAAGAAGAGGTTGGTAGAATTTGTACAGTTTATTTAGAGGAAGGACACAGTGCAAGTAAAATGACGGCTGTTATTGGTCAAAGGAAATAAAAATTCTTGTACTGATTTTTATTGAGGATACTGCTCTGGTACCATTCATGTTGAGGAGGTCATGTATATCATTGTATCTAATAAGGTTTACTACAAATTATTTTAACACTGACACTGCTACTTTAAGAAGTGGGTATAGCTAAGATGGTTAGTGTACCACTCGCTGTTAACTTTGTGTGCTGGTTCACTTCACACCATTGCTAACAGCAGTGCAACAAGAAGAGCCAGTGATTGAATCTCTTCCTTTCAATAGTTGGTCTGGACGTCGGCTAGTCTCCTGTTGTGCCTCCACGTGGTGACACGGACCTTTTGGACTGTGTTCACTGGAACAAAGCTGAGGAGCAGACCATTCAGACTTTGAGTCTGCTCTGCCATTCAATACAATCATCACTGAGCATCCATATTAAGTTCCTTTCTTTCTCCCCATTTCCTTTGTCTTTGGCCTTTAGAACCATATCTAACTTCATGAATAAATGTTATGATTTGGCCTCAACTGCCTTCTGTGGTAAAGAATTCCATGGCTCCAACATTCTTTGGGAGGAAAATAATGTCTCCTTGTCTCAGTCCTACATGATCAACCCTGCATCCTTGGGTTGTGATATCTGGGGGACCTCCATCAGGAATATCTTTCCTGCATCTAATCTGTCCAATCCTGTCAGGATTTTAAAAGTTTCAGTGAGATTCCATCTTGTCCTTGCAAATTCCAGTGATTATAAACCTGATCATCCCAATCTCTCTCCATGCATCAATCCTGCCTTCCCAGGAATCAGTCTGGTGAACCTTTTCGTGAGACTTAAACTACATACATTACTCGGTGTGGCCTCTCCACGGCCCTGTACAGTTCTGGTAGACATCCCTGCTCGTGTTCCAAGTCCCTCTTGCTATGAAGGCCAATGTACCAATTGCAACCTTTAATCACTTGCTATATGTTTGCTTTTCCTTTGCTGATGTGCAGGAACCCTCGGGTGTCACTACACCTCCCTTTCCTAATCTCTTGCCATTCATATAATTTGCCTTCCTGTGTTTGCCACCAAAGTGGATAATCTGACATTTATCCATATGATACAGTATTTGCCATACATTTTCCCATTTAATCAACTTATCCAAGTCATTCTGGAGCCTCTCTGCATCCTCCTCGAAGCTCACACTCCACCCAGCTTTGTCTTGTACACAAACATAGTGACATTTCGTTTAGAGGAGGGAATTAAATGTGTGTACATTGTGAATAACTAGGTTCTGAACACTGAACCCTATAGCACCCCACTAGTCATTGCATGTCACTCAGAAGAGGCCTTGTTTATTCCTACTTTGTTTCCTGTCTGTGCACCAGTTCTCTATCATTTTCAGTACATCACCCTGAATCCCACAGGTTTGAACTTTACACAGTGATTTCTTGTGTCAACATCTTCTGAAAGTCCAAATGCACAACATCCACTGGTTCTACCTCCTACCAGTTACATCCTCAAAAAAAAATTCCAGTTAAACTTGTCAAACATGATCTCTCTTTTGTAAATTCGTGCTGAAGTTGACCAGACTGAGACAGTTTCTGAAATGCCCTGCTGTTACATCTTTAATGTCTCCAGTATTTTCCCCACTACTGACGTCAGGCTAACTGGTTTATAGTCCCCTGTTTCTTTTTTTTCCCCATTCTCTTGCTTTCCTCTTCTAAATAGTGGGTTATGTTAGTCACCCTCCAATTCATAGAAACTGTTCCAGACTCTAAAGAATGTTGGAAAATGACCATCAATACATCACTGTTTCTCACACCGCTTCCATAAGTACCCTGAGGTGCAGAATATTGGCCCCAGGGACTCCTCAGCCTTTAATACCTTCAATTTCCCCTAATGGTCTCTAATAATCACTTCCTTCAGTTCCTCCCTCTCACTGGACCCTATGTGTCCCTAACATTCCTAACATTTGTATCCTCTTCTGTGAAGACAACCAAAGTATTTGTTCAAATCATGTGCCATTCCTTTGTTCCCCATTATAACTTCCCTCTTTCTGACTGTAAGAGATTCTCTTCACATCTATAGAACCTATGGATCTAATACTACCCTAAATTCCTTTATCAGTATGCTTGAGCCACACTTCCTGTTTTATTTTTGTCCCAGACATGAATGAACAAACATTACAGTTCATCCATGTACTTGTTTTACATTTGCCAACACTTATCCACCATCAACTTCGTAAGTAACATTACCCAATTCCTTTCTGGTCCAGAGCAAAGTTAGCAGGAAGTGTTCCTCCTCGACCCACTGATTTCATGTGCAGCAAGTACAGTAGCGATGACATTCCAGAGTTGTACTCCTGAGCCACACCAGATGATGATTAACACGGGGTTGACCACCAAAGTGCAAACTGTCATCCTTGTGGTTGCAAAGCTGCCATGTGGTTGCAAAGCTGCCATGCAGTTTGATTGAAGAACCGTAGTGTGTGCTGAATTATGGATTATGCTTCATTGGTTTCTTTTCCATTTCAGTTGTGTTGTCTTGTAGCCTTCTGGGGATGTTGTCACTGTAAACCTGAAATGGTTTTGTAACTGACAATGTACAAAAAGCTCAACTAGAGACACAACACTCTACCTTTACAAACAGGCCACAAAGTTTATTTGAAGTATCCCTTTGTGAAAACCACAAGGCTATTGTACTGTCTGCCTGTCAGTTTCCTTGCTGTGCTGTGTGTAGTACAAATTGACTATTATAGTTCCTTTTTTTGGTGCTGAGCTTGTATAAGCAAATAACTTCAATGCCCAGTCCCTAATGGCAAAGATATCCAGTGCTTCAAGTATGTTCAAAACCTCTCTCACATAAGTCACTTTTTTATTATGTTTCTTCTCACCCTTTGTAACCTCCTCCAGCCCTACAACCTTCATTGAATCCCTGCATCTCCTTAACTTATGAAATTCCCTCTCTCTCAAATGTCGTATTACGTTTCCTAATATGTGGCTGAGTGTTTAAATTTTGTCCAGTAACGTTACAGTGAAGTGCCCTGGGACTTAAGGTGCTACGTAAGTGCAGGTTATGGAGCAGGTTGGTCCAGTAAAGGACCAACGTGGTTTGTTCTTAGCTCTTTCTTGATTCAGGAGCAACTACCGATGGTGTGCCAGCAACATCCACCTTCTATGAACAAATAATTTTTTTAAAAGTTTTCAAAAGTTGGGAGAGAGTAATTCTAGACTTAAAGTTATATGTTTATATTTATGATTAATGTTTATGAGTTTAAAAATCAAACGGAATGACTTGCTAATTTGCTTGCTGTGTGAATTTCAGAGTGAGACACTGGAGCAAGATCGTGAAAGGGTGAATAATTCTGGAAGTGATGATGTCAGGGACACTTCCCTGGCCCCTGAAGCTGAAGTGAATAGGACGACATTTGTAAATAAAGTGTGGGTATTCTTCAAAACCTTCTTCGCTTCTTTGATTCCAGAAGGTCCCCAGGTTGCAGCAAACTAAGTTCAACAACATGCAGAACTGCTGTGTTCCCTTCTAAAAATAAAACCAGTG
This sequence comes from Rhina ancylostomus, assembly GCA_030265395.1. NCBI lineage: Eukaryota > Metazoa > Chordata > Chondrichthyes > Rhinopristiformes > Rhinidae > Rhina > Rhina ancylostomus. Next base: position 40,197,226 of record JARFYF010000017.1, on the reverse strand, counting down.
CAATCCTTTGTTGCGGGCAGTGTGCAAGTGAGGCCAGACTGTTGACTGGGTTTGTGAATGTGATTCCACGTGGAGTTCAGAATTATGTTTGATACACAGGTGTAAATTCTGTAAATTATTAGAGAAGAAATGTAGAATTATTATGAGAAGTGCAATTTAGACTCTTGCCTATCTGAAGCTGTAAATCGATTCATGAAATAATTCTGTAGTGTCTTGACAGTTTATCGTGACTTTCATTTCATTAACAGCTGTGAGCAGGAGCAGTTTTAACCTTGCCAAATGTGGCTTCACGCTGTTAAAAGTGCATTTTTTTTGCTTTTGGGCAAGTTTTTAAAAAATATTTACTTGAAACTTTCTGGTACTTATGTAAAAGGGTAAATAATTTTTGCCTTGTAATACAACAAAAAAAGCACAATAAAAGAGGTTGGGATATATGAGACCTGCTGTTCTCGGGTGTGCTTTCTCTGACCTACTTTTAGTTGCTGCTGAGTGTCTGTGACAGGCAGCATGCTTGCATTGTTCTTCTGGGGCTTTCAGCTTTCATTAAAGCTGACTGGATATTGAGAATCACGAGTCAGATTATAAAACCAGAGTTTCTGATCCTTTTATTTTGCTCAACTCTTACTGCTTTCTCACAGTTTAAACCACTTAATTGGAGTAAGAAGACCATTCTTTTTTGTTTGACTTTAACCTTGACCCCACCCACTCCATTATGCCAGGGATCTCTATCCCTGCTCTACTGCAGAAACAGACAGTATGGAAGCAGGCCCTTTTGACCCACAGTGAGTCCACATTTAGACTAATCCTGCATTAATCCCAGATTCTGTTCTCGTATTCCGCTCAACAGCTCTTCTTCG
>JARFYF010000017.1:40165908-40180280 GCA_030265395.1 Rhina ancylostomus | reverse complement strand
CGCCGGCTCCTGCTGGCCGCAAGCATGTTCCCACCGCGACAGCTGAGCCCGCTGATAGTCCTCCTGGCCGGCGTCTCTCTCTCCTGCGATCCGGGACCCCCGGCGTCATCCGTGAACACCACCGGCATTGTGTGCCGGTTCACCAGGGCAGCCGCCTTAGTATGTAAGTTGTGGGAAAAGGAATCAAAACCGACGACTTCTCGCCCACCAAACGTGGTGGTGTGGCGCGGTCTGAACGTTCACTGATCCGTTTTCAGGGCATCGCCAGGATCAAGTCAGGGCTGCCAAGGAGAAACTTGAGGTGGTGCCGCCTAGTTTAGGTTTGTGTGTTGTGGAATGGATGAGTTTCCGCAAGTTGATCTCATTTATGCCATAGGATTGCAACCAGCTATAGACTTGGAAGTACTTGTTTAATTTTATTCTCTTTGGAATGTGCACTGAACACTGAATGCATTTGTAAAACCATTTGGAAACTATTTAAAATATATCCCCTTTCATCTCAGTGGCTGCTCATGTTTTAAGCATTGCTACCTCACTGAGTCTCCCTTCAAGCTGGAGTAGTGTTTCGTGTTAAATGGGCTAGTTTATTGGCTGCAAGGAATGAGGCCGAACATCACCCAGCACCCCAGCTCTCTGGGATAACAATTGCATTGTTTTCCTGCCGCCTTCGAACCGAATTCGCTTCGTTTACCCCCCTGCCCAAGATGGGTCGACAGACGTGGAACGAATGGACTGTGCTCGTAGTCCGAGCAATTTACTGAAGCGGATTTATTTCATGTTTTCTAGTTAACCAAGAGACGAGCGATGTCATCCAGGCGACTTTCCGGCACGCTTCATTCCCCAACATCGTTGGAGAGAAATCGATTCTGATTCTGGGGTCCGTTTCATATATTTTTAAAAAGTAAGCATCCCAAAGTTCTCACTTAACAAGGACGGGGTTTTTGTTTTGGAGAGTTCGGGGAATTGAGGGCTGTGGGGAACCGGCACAGGAGGAGGGGAGGGTGAGCTCTGTGGCAAATCAGCCATGATCAGATTGAATGGCAGGGCAGGTTTGAGGGGCCGAGCGGCCTACTCCTACTCCGATGCCCTTTAAGTTCTTAAAATCTTTGCGTGTGGTGAGAATGTAGCGAGTTGCACATTTCTGAGCAGCCCTGTCATGTTCTACCAAAATTAAGACCTATAATACAAAACGTGAATTTCTACAGCAGGGGTGGAATCTCATTTCATCAGTGGCTCACTGCCACTGCAATGAGAATTGGGCCCAATTGGTTCAAAGTCCAGCTACAATTATCATCATACAATCTGCTTATCCCTGTCTCAACCTGGGGGTGGGGGAACTGGACCAGAAGGGGCTAGGAGAGGAAACTTGCGGTGCTCTGAATGCCTTGTTACCCTCTTTAAACATGTGATTCAGCATTTTTAAAAATAAACTTAGCAGTTGATTTCGGATCACTTACCTTTCTCAGGACCAGCTCCATTGCTATGTGCATACGTCTCGCATTGTTTCATTTTATAATTTGGCCTTTCCCTCTGCTTGCACAACCACACCGTCAAGCTAACAGCAATGAGCAGTTTCCCAAAATTAAGTGTGGTTTATATGGCCCATCTTTTGACAGGTCAAAAAAGTACTAACCATTTAAATTGGTCAAAAAAGTCCTAACCATTTTCCAATTTCATTCTATAACCTGTTTAAAAAATTGCCATTAATAGTAATTTAGCACTCAATCATCTGGAAATTGGCCTGGGTGCTCATGGACACAATTTCCTTCAGCTAGTCTTACCTCTTCCCAGCATCAGGCACACAGTTAATGACATTATCTGGTGTGTAGTGACAGTTTCCATGTTTACCCACAGAAATTGCTGATACAGGTGTGACCTACAACCTGCATTTTTTACTCACAGTAACACAAGGAACAAAGCCCCTAGTGAGTGAGCAAAGGGACATGAATTAAAGGGTCCCCATCTGGCCACTAATATTTTGCCCACAGCCTCTGTCAGACTTGTTTTTTGATGCTCTACTTCTGTCCACAAATATCTCTGACAAAGGTGACTGCATCATTCTGTTGTGCACCTCACTGCAAGATGCTGTGATCAGTGGCTCCTTAATCAGCCCGTACCTCACTGTAGCTTGGGACTACTTGTACCACAAGGGTTAATCAGTTGGCAGTTCAATCGGATACATGTTACTAAGCCATAAATTGTGCAAATGACTTTAATGTAACTTGATATAAGCCTTTAATTTTTCCCTAAAATCATCACCACAGTTTGTATTTAATATTGTCAGTGAAGCCACAACAGGTTATAAAATGATATTTCTCTCCCAATTAAGTTTGCAGATAAACAACATGTCTGTGGAAAGTAGTGACGTGGACCTTAGTAAAGAAAAAGGAATCCGAATCTCTATCCAAAATGTAGCTGCTGCCTTCAAGGGAACTATGAACTATGCATACTCCAACTGGCTGCAAGTATTCACTTTTAATTAAAATGTCTTTGTGTTTGAATTGTTAATATTTGCAGAGTAATTGGATTTTGTTAATATGCATAATGTTTCTGTTGGATATGGAAGAAATGAGTATTTCTTCTATAATAGTGACAGCAATGTGGTTTAGTGATTAAATTCTTTTGTTCTGTGCATATAGATCAATGAAAGAGAGTTATCAAATGCTTGTGTGTAAAATGTAGGAAGCAGAAATGCAAAATTACCACTCAGTGAGTCTGTAGAAATGAGGCACTTTGCAGGCATCAATGCTTCAGTGATGCCCCAAATGTGAGACTCGTACTTCTGAGATGAAAATATATGAACATGGAACTTAGTCGAGCTGGGTTTATTTTTCCAATTTTATTAGTCATGTTCTCATTGTAAAACTTAAGCCACGTGCCTTTATTAACTCCCATTTCCCAATGTGCAGCTAAGTTTAGCAGTGGGTAGCTCAGATTTTATGTGCCGATGGATTAAGGTCACTGCCAAATGCATGAGAGCTGGTGTAGAGACTTCTGCTCAAAGACAGGCATAAGAATGTTTATTGTTAATGAGTGAGTTCCTTGTCAGATGTGGTTCTGAGGAACAACCCACGATTAATTTCTGCTCCTCCGTCTTTAAACACTTAGCTTTAGCAAGTATTTTAGCAATGAGTATATAATTAATTTTTTGATTTGAGCATGTAAGCTTGTTTTTACTTTAAGATATGCTGAAAGCAAATGAAAAAATAATGCAAGATAGTAACAGCTTGACCATAAAAAATCTTGCACTTATTAAGCTCATTGCTTGGGTGGTTGGAGGTAAGAGAGCCATTACACATTTTTGAAGAACCATTGATGCACTTGAATCCTCCCTATCCCAATGGGTGTCTAAATGCTGTGATGCAGTACACTAGGTAGTTGATGGTCGATGTGTACTGAGTTCGCTGATGCACCTGTTTCTGTGCTCTGTGTCCCTATAACTGGGCATTTTGTTCACCAAAGCAAAGGACGTGGGAATGTGACTCTATGGGACAGTGTTTAAACAAATTAACTTCAATTATTTTTCCTTCCTTAGGTTAAAGCTAAATCACTCACTGGATTTTGAAATTGAGTCCCAGACTGATGTTGATCTTGCGCTAACTTTAGGTAGGTGTGATTAAGATATTGGGTTAAACTCCCTTTGTTATGAGATTCATTGACAAACGCCAATTCCTTATAATTGTGAAACAAATGTGTTTTAGCTTCTCTTTTCCAGGTCTGTTTACAAATTTAATCCTAATTATTTCTTTACAGAGTGCACTTCTTATTCATTGCTTTTAGTTAATTAAATTAATCAGTTTATTATTGTCATGTGTACCGAGGTACAGTGAGAAACTTTGTCTTGTATACCATTCATACAGATTAATTCATTACCTCAGCGCGTGAGGTGGTACAAGGGCAAACAATAACAGGATACAGAATTAAGTGTTATAGTTACAGAGAAAGTGCAGTGCAGGCGTACAATAAAATGCAAGGCCAAAAAGAGAGATTGTGAGGTCAAAAGTCCACATTATCGTATGAGGGGACCATTCAATAGTCTTATAACAGTGGGATAGAAGCTGCCCTTGAGCCTGGTGGTATGTGCTTTCAGGCTTTTGTATCTTCTGCCCAGTGGGAAGGGTGAGAAGAGAGAATGTCTGGGGTGGGTGGGATACTTTGATTTTGTTGGCTGTTTTACCAAGACAGTGAGAGGTGTAGGCAGAGTCCATGGAGGGGAGGCTGGTTTCTGTGATGTGCTGAGATATGTCCACAACTCTCTGCAGTATCTTGCGGTCTCAAAGCAGAGCAGATGTCATACCAAGCCGTGATGCATCCGGATAGGATGCTTACTATGGTACATTAATAAAAATTGGTGAGGGTCAAAAGGGACATGCCAAATTTCTTTAGCCTCCTGAGGAAGTAGAGGCATTGGTGCACTTTCTTGGCTGTGGTGTCTACGTGGTTGGAACTAGGGCAGGCTTTTGGTGATGTTCACTTCTAGGAACTTGAAGCTCTCAACCCTATGTTGATGTACCTGTGTTCTCCTGACTCTATATGACACCCATCCACTGGAGTGGGCCTGGAATTAGGTCAGGACTGTTAGGGCTTCTCCTGGCTCTTGAGGGGTGAAACCAGGGGCAATTTGTGGCAAGACCTGTGGCAATAGAGAGGCTGAGGTAGGGAGAAAGACAGTAAGTCCCAGTGCTTGGGTGGGGGGAGGTGGGAGTGGAGATTTGGAGAGGAAAGTGGGGGGCTGGCACCCTGTGTGCTGGAACACAGCTCTCTCTGGCTCTGATAGTGCCGTACACAAAGCTAGAAGCCTTTGCATAAGATAGCATATGCTACAGCTCCGTATCCCAGCAAGGAAGTGAAGGAACCAGGAGAAGGGGAATTGAAGACCTAATTAAAGAAATAGGTTTGAAGGCTCTGAGAGAGAGTTAGAGACAGAAGTTTAAAGGTAGAATGACCCACCAAAGTTTGGAAGGTAGTGGGTTGCAGTGTGGGGCACAACCAAAACAGAGCTGGGTCCGGGGTGTGAGGGTAAGATGGAGATGGGAGAGTTAGCTGGAGCTCAGGATACTTTGGAGCATGTGAATTATGGATTGACTGAGGTTTATGATGAACATGGTGTAGCAACGTGTGAAGAGGGCATGAAATCACTCTTCTAAAGTATCCGGAACAAAAATCACAATTGCGGCCAAGCCTTTTAAAAGCTGTTCCCTTAGAGAGGAGAAATGCTCAGTGGTCAAGCAATGAGCCAGCAACTATTTTCTTGCTGGGAGGAGAGTTGTGGAGCTGATAGAGTACTCTATCTTATGCAAAGGCTTCTTACTTTGTGTGTGATATCATCAGGGAATGTGGTTGTTTATCTTGACACTATTAACTCATGGGTACAAGTAATTAATAAATAACAATGATAAGCAATAGTTTGAAAGGCCACGTGATAGCATTCTGCTTCTACTCCTTGCGTTATGTTGGACTGTTTGCTTGTAAGCATTGTGGAGGATTTCACCAAGAAGCTAAAAATCTGAACTAGGAACCCAATCCACTCTTTTTCAGTTGTAGCAGAGGGCAGAATGAGAGACAGGCACCAATGAAATCCCAGAATCCAGGATGGCGATTTAAGTATTACAGTGAAGCCATCTATCTTCATTTGAACACTGTTGTCAACCACAGCTGACCAGGTTTCCATGGCCTTGTCAGCAGGTGAAGGGATGCCTTCCAGCTGGAAGAGTCCTCCAGCTCCAGTATTCATCCTCCAGAAACCAGTCCTGGGGTTTAGTCTGCTTCCCCATCTCCCCTGCAAATTGACGTCGACCCAACCACATGTGCAAGGGATACCCTTATCCTGACTACCAACAATCCACACTGATCAATAACAACCCCACCAATCATCAGACGTATTTCCTCCTGTGATAAGGCAATCCAATCAATGCAATTGCATCCCCCACTGTCCCACCACCCACCATCCTGTGACCTAGTTCCCCCAATCCCATTACTATGTGCATCCTCACCTACGTTCAAATCCCATGTCCAATGATCTTCCATTATAAAAGCTGCAGGACATTCTGTAAGTCTGTACTTGGAGGCTTCCTGTTACCGATCTCACCTCCCCTACATCTTGGATGCAAGACAAAGACCCGTGATTCTCGGTAACCTAAAGATGCCTTCATCTGTGAACACATGCTCCCACTGTCTGCTCATTGTGAAATTTTATTGGGAAAGAATTTTGCATTAAATTTTAAAGCAGCTGTGTCAAGTCCTATTTCTTGAGGTCATGTCAGGAACCACGACAAACTGGATTTACTGCTGATAGTAAATGATTAACTGTGCTCCAATTGGTTCCCATCACCACATTTGTTCTTCTTTACAGCATGTGACAATGGCCGAATAGCAGTGACCATTTCAGACTGCCTGCTGAATTTTGATAAGCTAACTCTGCAACTGCAAAAACAGAGCGAGTAAGTTGACGATTCTATCCTAAAGAAACGTTCTGTGAATTTTTTTCAGTTTCTGAAAAGAACATAGAATCCCTGACATTGACATTAAGGTGCAAAGTACTGAGAACTTTACAATGCTGCTGTGTAACATTTTATCCAGTCTTTACTTTTGTGTCCCCCTAATTGCAGTGACTATATTGTGAAATGAAGCTACTAGCCAAGGACAGAGAATAATCTCAATGGTCATTTTGTCTTTGAGAATGAATTATAGCACTGTGCATTTGATATTTAGGAGTCATGTTTTTACATGTGCCTGTTAGGTATAACTGAACAACATAGGTGATATCAGTCAACTGAATGTAAAAAGATCACAAGAGTTTGAAATGTAAATGGGTAGCGCCCACAAAACAGCTTGTGCTTTCTGCAGTTTTTAAACTAAAAGTTGGTTCAATGTTAACTTTGTCTGAAACAGGTCCACTCAAAACTGACCACACTCCTGATCAAAATTCAGAGATTTCACTGATTGCTCTACTTCAGAAAATCTTCCAGTTTTTCTCATTGTTTAAGATGTGATAGATTAATTTACTAAGAAACCCACGGGTGTAACCAATATATCTATTGACTGACTCAGTGTAATTTGTTTTAAGTTTTCAGTGATCGTAAGCTACCCTGAATCCATTCTTTAAATGATTGTTTTCCTGATGAACCCATTTTTAGCTATACCACTTAGTACATTGGACTAACATTCTTGAATAGATTAAGAAGTATCTTACAATGGAAAGAAAAGGAATGGGTGATATTGTACTGCATTGCCCAATTGTACTATCTCAAGGAATCCATAGTATTTGTGATCATGCAAAACAATTTTAGTGGGAGTAATAAGTGTAACTTAATATATGCAACTTCAAATGCACGCTGGCTACAATTTACATCCTGCACCCAAGGCAGAAATACTACTCCCTAAAGCTTTTGCTTTAAAGCCATCAGGGCACTGAACAGCACAGCACAGGACGACTTCCAGCCCAGTGTGTCTGTGCGCATTTCCTGAAAGTGTTATCCTTTTTTTCATATCCCTGCAGATACCTTTTGAATATTAATCCAATTCATTTTTTCAAATTGGTACAGGTGTGAGGAGTCAAATAATCTCTTCCACCCTTTGAGTCAATCCGCTACAAGTTACAACATACTGCATTAAGTATTTTCCTCACTTCATTATTGTTATCTGGGTTACCTGCCGGAAGTTTATTCTGCTTGCATTTCAACATGCCTGAATTTTTATTATCAAGAAGAGCAGCTTGAGTTATAAGCCGTGACTGAAATTCTGGCATCTGGGATTTCAGAGCAGAATAGAATAGGACTTGTCCAAGGATTCAGCAATATTGAAGGCCGAGGAAGGCTTTCCTGTGTTAATGTATATCACGAGCATGCTGTCAGCGGAACCTATGGGCAGACAGGGACATACAGAAATGAAAATTTCCACCTTTTGGAAAGGCATACAAGTGCATCCTTAAGGTTATGGAGTGAAAGTATCCGCACTCATCAATAACCCCACGCTTTGCATGTTTTTTGGATGGTTATTACAAGTCACTGCTCGCTCCCACATTATGCATGCCCCTGCTATTTGTTTGGATGATCATGCCTAGTCCTGGGTTGGGTAACATTTGATGGAAGGGAAGAATTGCGGCAGAAAGTAGGGTTTACTGAAACAAGTGATGGGGTCTAATTGGGAGGCTGCGGAGGATATACACAGTGCTGGAGAGTTCCCACTTATGACGTTGCCTTTTATATTGTCCCCGTACTCCAAATCTAATTAGAGCTGCTTTTGCTGCTGATTTTTGCATCCTGGTCTCTGGGCGATTTCAGATGCAAATAGGGATTCAACAACAAAACAGTCTTTTTGATACAAGGCATCTGCCTGTAACGGTTCCACCCAGATCCTCCTCGTTTCCACAGGTGTGGGAAGGAAATGGCAGTGTTTATATGTATTACTGGAACAGTAATCCAGAGAAGTTATTCAAATCTCACTGGTGCATTGTGAGATTGAATTCAATTTAGAAAAGAAAAATCAAATCAAAAAGCTAAGATTTGCTTTGGAGCTGCTTAATAGTGGCTTTTAAACTCCAGTTCCACGCCAATGTAGTTAACTTTAACTGCTTTCTGAAGTGCCTGGCATACAACGGAGGTGGGCAATAAATGCCAACCAATCCAGTGACATGCACATCTCAAAAAGTAATTAAAAAGAAATGTTGAGTTTCAAGCCAAAGGCAAAACGAAAAGCAGACCCTGGAAATGTGAAATAAAAGCAGAAAATGCTGGAAATGCTGAACAGACCAGGCAGCATCTGTGGAGAAAGGAAAAGCAGAGTTAACATTTCGGAGTCAACCACTTCTGATGAAAGATCATTGTTTTATAATACTAACTCAATTTCCCTCTCCACAGATACTGCCTGACTTGCCAAATACTTCCAGCATTCCCTATTTTAATCTTTCTGTTTTGCACTGTAGAGCTCACTTTGCCATTTTGCTATCCACAATTGTGGACTTTTTTAACATCATAAATTGAAACTAATTAAGCAATTAAACTATTCTCTCATTGTGCTGTTAATGTTTTCTGCAAACAGGGTCACCTGGATTAAGCAACTATTGACAGATTTTGTTTCCTTTACTTTGAGACATGTTCTGAAAGGACAGGTAAATGTGTATTATTTCCATTTTATATAAATAAAACTTTCTGAATGCTTTTCAAAAATTCCACATTGAAGGTTGGGATAATGTTGGTCTTATGTAATTTATGGAAGATTGAGCAGAGAAACTTGGGTTAAAATGTGGACAAGTGGTACTGTTTTATTCTTCAGTGCTAAATGAGTGAACATTGTTCTTTCTTTTACATCTTTTTGTGAGTCATTTTTGATTCAGATATCAAGCCCAATGAAGGAAGTCACTCTCTGCTGTAGATACCAGTCCTGATGAAGGATCCTCCCTTCTCTATCTATCAGGTCTGATGGAGAGAGTCACTTTGCTCCAAATACCAGTTTCTCACTAAAACCCAGCGCTTACAGAAACAAGTCACTCTCTCCTTTAGTTACCAGCTCTGAGGGAAGGGAGTCACTCTTCACTCTGCATTCCAGTTCTGAGGAAATAGTCAGCTCTTCAATGTATTCTTCATACCTAGATTGAATGACCTCGCATTCACTTTACAGAATTCCTTGCCCATGAAAGTTTGCACACACTGACTCATAACGTCAAGCTAGCTCCCAATTAAACACACAAAACTCTTCGTTTGGACACAATCACCAAAAGCACACTGAACAGTACTGTACAACAGCAACTAAATAATATGAATCTGAAAACCTGCAAATTTCAGTAGCTACTATTCCCTTTTAAAAGTGTTGAACTGTTTCTACAGTATAAAGAATCATTTTCATTCATATAAATCCTGTTGAATCCGTGCCTTGTCCTGGATCTAAATTACACTCATTGACCAATGGATGGTTGCAATGAAATGGCTGCCCTCTGCCTGTTGCCATTTGGGTCAGTAAGACACATTGTTTCCTCCACAGCATCATCAGCACCCCTGACTCTGGATCCCTGGACAGAAGCCCTGCCTTGTTCTATCCCTTGATAAGGTTGAGATTAAATATTCATGTGCTCTGCATTCAGCCTTACAGAATGTCATTACATACTTATGAGCTCACTCTTTGCTGATTGTTATGATAAAATCACACTGCTGCTTTTCTTCGCTTGGAGCCAAATGCCACCAATGATGGAAACCCAAATAAAAAACAGAAAATGCTGGAAGCTCTGATCAGGTCACTCAGCATCAATGGGGAGAGAAACAAAGTCTACGTTTCAGATCAAGAACCCTTCATCTGAACTGGAAATGTGAGAAAACAAGAATGTTCTGCTCTGATGGAGAATCCTTGACCTAAAACATTGGGGCTTTCTCACCCTCCTCCTCCACGGATGCTGCTCGACCTGCTGAGTGCTTCTTGCATTTTCTGTTCCCATATCTTATCTTTGTCTTATCTTTTCGATGTTGAGCTTTGGTGCATCCCTGAGATTGTGTTCATGTTGGATGTTTGATCTTCCGACGCTGAACTCTGACCCAGGCCATTGACTGGGCACGAGACTCACCATTAGTGTGACGTATCTGTTGTATTATTAAGCTTGGGCTAACAAGAGTGCATCAATAGGAACGTAGAACGAGTTCTTCCTGTAATTTTAATTTGAAATAAAGTCAAGCACATTGAGATTCGTAAGTAGGTGGAGCATATTTTTATACAAGGTACAACAAAGCTCTTTTTCAGGCTGTACATCAACTGTGATAGGATTTTTACTCCTCAAGGAAATGACACATCCCTCTCAGAATGAAGAATTATAAACTTCTCTAATCATTTCTCTCTTAGTTTGATTATTCACATACCTTTCCCACTGTCCTCTCCTCTCACATACAAAATAAAGTCAATAATGACATTCATTATCTGCAGGGAGTGAATGGTTAATGAAAGTTCAATTAGCAATAGGAAGTTCACATCATCTTTTTCTCAACTTTGTTTATCTGTTTTAAGATCTGTGCAGAAATCCATAAGATGTCAAATCTACTGGCAGACTTCACTCTGAACCAAGCCGGTAAGAATGACCTTGGACATCATTTTTTTAAATGACGATGTACGATTGATACACTCTCTGTAGATTATTATCTGTAGATATTTGGCCCTCTGTGCAGTTACTGTAGCATTGCCCATCATCAGCTGGCTTTCTGACTTTTTAAAGATGTCTTCAATCCCAATCTTTTTCCAGCTCAGCAGAATAGATGCATTGTGTAGACTTGAATGAATAATAATTAGTTATTTGAGTAGCAAAGGACAGAAAACCCAGGACCATGTTTATTTCTTTCTACCAGAGAAATGCTCCTCAGGACCTCTCAAAGGATTACTTCTGAAGGCCAGTTGTTGTTATGAAAGCACACAGCTTATTCTACAACCAACAAATGAATGAAGGACCAGAGGATCAATGTCTGGCATTGTTGGTTAGGAGAAACATCGACCAGGTCATCAGGGAGCAGCTCTTTAGATTCTGAGGAGGCTGACAGAGCTGTTTTTTAATGTCCTATCCAAAAAACTACCCCTGACAATGCAGCACTCCTTTGGGCATGGATCTGCACTGTCTGCTCAATTTCATTGAGTAGTTGAATGCAAATCCATCTAATCTCGAGGCTAGGGTGCTACGAAGGTGTTAATTTCTCCATGATGGAAGAATATGGATGCAAATATCCATTTAGAGGAACTCCAAGCAGAAATGTCAATCAAAATTGAGGTGAATTTGGGTCTTGAAATTGGATTTTTCAAATTAGATGGCCATCGATTTTTAAATTGGCTGAATAAATGGACAAGAAACAAACAGCAAGAATAAATTCCTCTAGGTTTGCAAAGTGGGGGTGTCACTTTGACCCTTAGTTATTTACAATCAAGCACAGAGTGTAACATATCCAAGTATGTTGGGTACACAAGTGAGTTGTGATGACAATATGGAGAGTCCACACTGAAGATGGTCAGGTGAGGTGAGTGAACGATAAGGTGGCACATGGATTATAATGTGGGGTTGTGAAGTTATTTTCTTTGGTAGAAAGAATAGAGAACAGAGTATCTTTTTAAATGTTGATGACTGTTAAACATTGGTGTTCAGAGAAATCTGAGTAACATGAGGTGCAGAAAATTAACAGGCAGATTCAACGTGCAATTGAGAAGGCCTTTTATTGTGTAGGGGCTGGAGTATGAAGGCAAGGAAGTCTTGTTGCCGGTCTCCTGGGCTTGTGGGGGACCGTGCCTAGAGTACTGTGTACAGTTTGGTCTCCAATATGTAGGGAAGGGTATATTTGCCTTGGAGCCATACAGTCTAGGGTCACCAGATTAGATTCAAAGGTGAAGGGGTTACCCTCAGAGGGGAAAGAGAGTAGCATGGGCATATACTTTGGGAGTTGAGAAGAATGAGAGGCAATCTCATTGAGGCTTTCAAGATTCAGGGAAAGACTGACAGGGTAGAAGCTGAATAGTTGACTCTGGCTGGAAAGCCTGGAATAAGGACTACAATCTCAGAGTAATGTATGTAGAATGAGTTGCACACAAGTATCTTAATTCAGTTGATTATGGATCTTAGGAATTCTCTACGCCTGAGAACTAATCTTCAGTTGTTGAGTATATTGAAGCTTCAGACTGTTAACTTTAAGGTGTTGGGTGAATCAGGTGGGAAGGTGGATGATGGTAAGTCATTGACCTTATGGAATGGAAGAGAAGGCTTGAGAGGCTCACACTAATTCTCGTGCGGTTATGAAATCACTTTCAGCAGTGGGGCTTCTTTTGAACAAGTAACTTTGCTTTCCAAACAGGAGCATTCATACGAGATGGGGAGATTGCCGCAAGTACAGAATTAACCAGTGATCCAGTGATTACCTCCGGATATGTTGAATCCCAGCACAAGGTAGCTGCTTTACACTAACAGCATGTGTGTTTCCATATGTAACCAAAGTACTGAAAATCTGGCTCTGGGTTTAAAATTTTAACAGAGCCTTATCCAGAAGTTTATTCATAGATTGATAGTTATACAGCATGGAAGCATGCCCTTCAGCCCAATTCATCCATGCTGACCAAGATGCCTATCTAGGCTAATCCCATTTGCCTGTGTTTGGCTTATCTCTTTAAACCTTTCCTATCCATGTACCTGTCCAAATGTTTCTTTAAGCATTGTGATTGTACCCGCCTCTACCACTTCCTCAGATAGCTCACTCCTCTGTGTAAAAAAAAAACTTGCCCCTTAGGTCCCCTGTAAATCTCTCCCCTTAGTATCCCCTATCCTGGATTTTATTTTGAAGTCTTGCTCTTAGAAATGTCATTAACAACACACACGCAAGAAGTTGATAGGGATACGATATCTCAGGTGCGTGGTAAAGCAACATCATTTGGCTTATCCCAGTATGAGGGGGAGTTAACCATTCTTGGGTGTCATATCAAAGGCAGGAGGTGAGTGGAGCCCATCAAGAGGGAAGGACAATTCAAGAGTAAGGTACTGTTGGATTCAACTGCTTAATATATAGCTTTTCCTTTAGGTAACTTTATATGTAGAGTGTTTGATATACCTCTAGTGGCTGTGCAAGGTATAACTGCTTCTCAGCTGGTGTGTTCTTTCACCAGGTAAATGAGTGTTTTTCTCATTGGTTGATTTTTGCCATAGTATTCAACAGGTATTTTCTGATTGGACCATTATTATCTAAGGTATGTCTCTTGTCTCAGGTAAAAAGGAGCTGTTCTATGTTAAGAAGCTTTCTTATATTGCTCCCCCTCCCCATCCCCCATTATAACTCCTTTGTCTCAGCTCATCTCCTAGTAGTAAAGCTCGTGCCATGTGGTCTGTGACTGGTTCTTTGTTTTCCATTCAGGGCCCCAAACAATTCTTCCAGGTGAAGCAGTGCTTCACCTGTGAGTCCGAGGGAGTCACTTAATGCATCCGGTACGGCCTCCTGTACATCGGTGAGACCCGACGCAGATTGTGTGACCGCTTCGTCGAGCCCCTTTGCTCCGTCCACCGCAACAGCCAGGACCTCCCAGTGGCCACCCACTACAGTTCCACATCCCACTCCCTTACTGATGTGTCTATTCACGGCCTCATCTATTACATTTGAGGCCAGGCGCAGGTTGGAGGAACAACGCCTCACATTCCGCCTTGGGAGTCTCCAACCTGACGGCCTTAACGTCGATTTCTCTAACTTCCGGTAACCCCACCCCCCACCTCCTTTGTCCTCCCTTATTACTGTGGCTCCCTTCCTCCGTCTTGATGACCTGCCCATCTCCTCTCCTCCCCTCCCCTCCTCCATTCTTTATTCCACGGTCCACTGCACTCTCCTGCCGGATTCCTCCTCCTTCAGCCCTCGGCCTCTCCTACCTCTCACCTGTCAGCTTAT
>JARFYF010000017.1:40060096-40077761 GCA_030265395.1 Rhina ancylostomus | reverse complement strand
CGTGCATCTTAAGATGCCTTATCTCACTGATTGACCACTGATCTTACACAGTAGTCCCACTCACACATTTGTATCTGACAATGGCGTGCTCCATCAAAGCTATCCACAGCTGAAACAGCAGCAAATCACACTCCCATATCTCGGAGCTTGCGCATGCTGCTGGTTGTTCTGTAGTGACAGACACGTCATCCAGATCCTACGGGTTTCACGCAGTAACACTCTTTCCTCCTTTTTACAAGACGGCTAAGAATCAGAGGGAGGACCGGGGAACAGCCATGTCAGTCTCACCTCCTCCCCATGTTGGTGGAACACAATGGCTGGATGTGTACATCAGATCAAAATCACATCAACAGAAAGGCTTCAGGCACATGTATATGACTGTCCTAGTTGTTGGCAGTGACACTATTTCTGTACCAGCTGGTTTTTTTTGTTGCAGTTTTTGCTTTGAGATGTAAATAAAGTAACTGATCCATGCTCTTGACTTTTGTATTTCTGGGGTTGTTTGGTCTCACTGTACAACATACTGCATCAAGGAATGATGGAAGGTGGATTTGTGACAGTGATTTGTGAGCTGTATTATTAGCAAGTACCGCAGCAGGAGGTTAGCCCTCCTTATAAATAAAAATAATATTTAACCATTTAGCACCTCTCCCAACTTTCTGATTTTTGTATTTTATTTTCTTGCTTGAGAAATACCATTTGAAATTTAGTTACTGTTCAATATAGGTAATATTGTGTTAATCAGATGTTTTATTCATGACATTAACTGAGTGATAAATGTTGGTCGGGACTCCCCTGTCTTTTTTGGTAAATGGAATACTTTATGCTTACCTGAGCTGGGTTCTTGATTTAATATCTCATTTGACAGTCCAACCCTCCCTCCGTCCTGTAACGGTGTTTAGGCATTGATTATATCTCTGAAGTGGGACTTGAACTGACAACTTTCTGACTGAAAGTCAAGGCTGCTAGCTGCTGATGCATGGTTGGTACTTCAAGAACTTGGGTGTCATCTAGTTTTGAGGGGGTGGGGATAAACAGTTGTATTGAAAGGTTTGTTGGATTGTAAGTGTTTTATCTACATGAGCTGGTGTTTTCTCCTTCTTTTACAGTCTGGTGAAGTGCAAATTAACAGAGCAGCATATGCATTCTCTCCGCAAAATATTGCAGCATGGTCCTCAGCTGGCATGTCTCGAGTAAGTCTAACAGTTTCATTGTAATACATTGAAACAGAAAGCATGCTTGCCCTTATAAGTTTGAAACAATTACTGCAAGCGATTTGTGCAAAGAAGAGAAGAATCAGATCAAAGTTTACTTTCATTTTTCTCAACAGATCTAAGCACCTCTCAAGTATTCTCTTGAAATATTTGCATCTTTTGATTTGCAAAAACAGCTGATATTTCTTATAAAATGAAACAAAAACATGTAATTATCTGGCACTTTTCACATCCTGTTTAGAAAATCACAAAGTGTTTCACAAACAATGACACAATTTTGAAATGGAGTCAGAGTTGTAATGTAGAAAATTTGGCAGCCAGTTTGTGCATAGCGAACTTCCACAAACAGCAATGTGTTAATGATAATCTGTTCTTGAAAAGTTGATGAGGAATAAGAATCAGACAAGACACTCAGGGGAACTACTCTGCCCATAGTCAAAACTGTGCACTGGGATCTTTTACATTCACCTGAGAGAGTAGATGGGGCCTCAGTCCAGGCACATTGGTCCAAATACAATTTGCCCACCCTACAGCTTGGATAGTTTATGTGGGCCCAAGTCATTTGTGAGAGGATCTGAAGGAATGGTTTTAATTGCTGCTGCCAATAGCCAAACATGACTGGAATCCACAGACTGGAGATAACAGCAGGGTGACTGTGAACAATTCAGTGACTTTATCAGGGGGATTTCCAGAACCTTGGTGTTGAATTTACCATAGGAATTCTCACTCAACTTCAACAGTTTAAGAGTAAAAGTCATGGAAGCCCTGGAAAAATAATGGAAAAGGGGAGAAGCCCCACAAAATACTCATGAGAACCCCATTTTTATTTTGTTTTGGTAAATTGGTTTATTTTGTCACATGTACAGTGAAAAACTTCGTTTTTGCATGCCATCCATACGGATCATTTCATTTTAATGGTTCTTGGTTAATATCAATAACTAATTGTACTTGGAGCATAAGAACAAAAGGAATGGAAGCAGAAGCAGACCTCTCAGCCCTGTGTGCCTGCCCTGACATTGTGGCTGATCTTTCATGTGATAAACAGTTTTGCAATTCCTTTAATATTCCAAAAATCTCTGCTTCTGCAGCCCTCTTGGGTACAGAATTCCAAAGATTCACTACCCGCTGTGGGAAGAAATTTCTTCCCAACGCTGACCTGAATGTTCAACTCCATACTTTGAGACTGTGACCCTTGGTTATCTGCATCTCAGCCAGGGGACACTACATCTTCACCTCTCTGCTCTTGTCAAGTCTGTGCCATTTCATGTAAGTGCTGTGCTTCGGTATTGGCATTGACCATCCTGGTCACGTCCACCCAGTATCAACAGCGGGCGGCTTTGGCTGCGAAGTCTTGGTTCCCTGCTCCGAACAGTCTCTGAATGCTGTGTTTCAAGGCCGGGATCCACAAAAGGGGGACTTTGTGCCCTTGTTCAGTTGACCTCTCCCCATCTGGGCAGCGGTCAGAGAACTTGCAGTCTGGGCTTTTCATTCATTAAGATCCAGGCAAGTTTTGAGGTTTTTCTGAAGCACTGAGTCACAGAAACAGGCCTTTCAGATGAATGAACTCCTCTGACCGTCAAGCTCTTATTTACTTTTTTCCTATACGAAGCCAATTTTATTCTCCCCTCACTGCTATCAACTCTCCCTAGATTCTACCACTCACCTACACACTAGGGCCAATTTGCTGTGATTCAATTAAACTTCCAACCTGCATGTCTTTGGGATGTGGGAGAAAACTGGAGCACCCAGAGGAATCCCATGCATTCATGGGGAGAACACACAAGCTCGACACAGACAACACCCCATGATTGAAGCAAGTTGCTAGCAGTGTGAGACAGCAGCTCTGCCAGTTGTGCCCCAAAGCTACCCAGAGTTCTGTTAACAATCACTTATCAAATGCCTTCTAGAGGTCCGTATAAACAACATCCTAGAGCCTGCCTTATACACAGGGTGATGGGGTCGTGTCCACTTCCTCACTCCTACTCCTGAGACTAGCTGCTAAGTTCTACACAGCACCTGCAGCTTCTAGTGACTGGCAAGTAAGTGTCCCATCTTTGCACCATGTTGGTTCTTCCAGTGTGATCCTGAACTCAGTTTTCTGACCGGAGACTGACCTCCAGCTTACCAGAAGGGTCCTGCTGATAGCAAATGTCCGGCTCCGTCACTAAATGACCTGGACAGTCAGTGAGGCCCTGCCTCCAGGCTCACGAGCTGTCAAAGCTGTCAAATGGCCCGCAGCATCTGTCACTGCCAAGGTAGATTGGGAATGGATTCAGGCAGAGGAAATAAATCCCAAATTCAAAAAACAAAAGTGCTGAAAACACTCAGCAGGTCGGGAAGCATCTGTGGAATGGGAAGCAGAGATAATGTTTCAGGTTGAAGATCTTTTCCCAGAACTGCAGTTCCTCTCTCCACAGATGCTGCCCGTCTTGCTGAATTTTGCTCACTTTCTCTGTTTTTTATTTCAGATCTCCAGCATCTGTAGTTTTTTTTTGGATTTCAAATGAATCCCTAAATGAAGTTCACAGAAGGAGCTGTTGAGGAAGTGTTCCTTGATTTAGGAATCAAGTGTGGCTTAATGTGGAATCAATGTCCCTCTCTTAGCTGCTGTTGCCTTCAAAGGGCTGGAATGTGAAACTAAGGATAAAGAGGGAGTCCAATCCAATGCTGCAATTAGTTTCCCTAAGCATGAGTGTGATTTTTGTTTTGTTGACTACTTCCTATTCTAAGCTGCAAAAATTATTCCATAGAGTTCAAATAAGAAATAGCCAAGTTCCCTAATGTCAATTCACTGTCTCCTTGGACACAAAGAATGCAAATATTTTGTCTTGGATTTTCCCCAACAGATGGAATCATTTCTCTCTTGCTCTTTCGTTATTCAAATTCTTTTATTCCTTCAACATTGGCTTAAGTCACCCTTTCCAAGCACAGGCACTGCACATCAATTTGGAATTTAGCAGTCTTAAGCCAGTATTAGTTCTGTAGGCAAGTCAAGTGTTCACTTCTCCCCAGTCCTCATCTTTGAAGACTTGGAATCTGGTCTGGGGGACCAGTGTTAGCCAGAAAAGTCTTCAGTCAGTAGTAGGGATAGCACAGTGGCACAGCTGGTAGAGGTGCTGCCTTACAAACTCCAGTGTCTTGCACTCAACACTGGCTTCAGGTGCTGTCAAGTAGCTTCCTGCCACATCCCATAGATGTGCAGGTTGGTAGCTTAATTGACCACTGTAAATTGTCTCCAATGTGTAGGTGGTAGAATCTGGGGGGAGTTGATGAGGATAGGTTTCAGGGAGAATTAATGGGGCAACGTGAGATGCCATGGGTTTGATGGACCGAATGGCCTCCTATGTTGTATAGAAATATGGAAAACAAAACATTTTGTTAATTGAATAGCCACTGAGGGAATTTACACCATGTAGCTTATTGGAACGGGGAGCTCCCTCTGACGAGTGCCCATGACCTTGCCTGCCTCTCATTACTCCCACTCTCTGGGTGCTACTGGGGTTCTTGGATGTGGCGGGGCTTTGACTGCTGCAAAGCAGGCACGTTGACAACAGAGGGCTGTAGAGACTCCAACAATACAGCACAGCCTTCTTGGATGGGAGGGCAGAGATTGCGATGGTCAGCACTGCAGTTCAGGCACACATACGGGCTGGAGTGCTGACCTTCCGGGCGGGACCAGCAGGTGCTGGCAGCTTGGCTTTCGAAGGTCGTCCTCAATATCTGCCTTCAGTGCTGTCACAAAGGAGTGAGGGCTGCCGCTCCCCTCTGAGGCAAGAGAAAAGGAGTAAGGAAAGAGGGTGGGAGACCATGACAGTAGAAAGGGAAAACTCCAATTATACAGGACCTTGGTCAGACCACACCTGGAAATATATAGTGTCTTAATGAGGCTGCACCTGTCGTTTTCAGAAATATCAACTTCCTATGTTTTCCTTCAGTTTGTCTGACAACGAATTAGAAGACCACGGTTTAAGAAAACTTGTCGAGTTCCTTCCAGAATTTCACATTTCCAAATTTATTAAGTAAGTCTGTGAATCGTTTGTCCTTGATACTAAGGTGCGCATTGCAGCTTATGGTATATTAGCTGGTAACAGTAAGCCGACGTGTGGTGCACACGGCGGCAGAATTACAGAGATGGCTGACACAGTTTTCGGGCGGAATGTCAGCACACATATTGACGAGCTTCTCGCCTATTTGAAATCCAGACCTGTGTATTAATGGATAATTAAATAAACTAGTTTCTTCATTTTTTTCATATAAAATTACTGATGTCACATGACACAGATTACTAAGTGGGCCTTGCGGTTGGACAATGTGTGAGTAACATTACTAATAAATGCGGCAGAGCCAACAACAGTAGAATGGGGATATTCTGAGGAAAGTGCATTCATTTTGATTCAAGGATACTATTTCCATAAGATCAAGGTGGTTCAGGTGCCACACAAACATTAGTGAAGCTGAATCGTGACCACCATTCACTGTGTCATTTGGTATTTTATGTCTTGAGAAATAAAATGTGCTCATTTTCAACCTTCTTTAAAATTCCTTTCCATTTTAGCCTCAGCAACAATGGCTTCTCTGAATCCGGTGTTCTCTGCTTGGTAACGGTCCTGAAGAGATACCCGAATGTACTGGAAGTAAAAGTGAGGTAAACAACATCATTTTTCTTCAACAGACTTGGTAATGGGAATTGAGGCTTGGGGTTACAGGAGCCTCTGCTGAGAGCAGCTCTTCCTAATTATGCCAAGGAATGAAATGAGCCAGTGGAAGACCCTCCATTTGAAGGAAACTTCAAGCTGATCTATCATTTAGTGGGATTTTATGCAATATTAGTTACATTATACCATCATATGAGTATATTTTAAAGAATTGGTACAGAATCTTGTTATGAAATCTTAATCACATCCTTGCACTTTTCCCCGATCCGATGTGATCAGAGTACTCCCATGATATCAACATGTACAGGGAATTCAGCAACACCTGTCCATTGGATCAGGCAGAAAATCGGCCATGAACAGCAATGGTGAAGTGACATCACACTGAGTGGAAATGATGCACCGGTGTCCACAGGGAAGTGTAGGAATGTATGGTGCTGATGTTACAGGACAAGTAAACCTGGCATAAAAATAGGTCAGGCAGTGCATGTGAAGAAAGTAAATGTTTCAGTCTGATGTTTTATCAGAATCAGAAAAACAATGGGATTAAGGGACTCCAGAGGCAGAGAAAGCTGGAAGGGAGGATAAACAAAAGGATAGGATGAGGCAGGAGTGATTAAGTGATGGTTCAGGACAAAAATAATCATCAGGGGATATTTAAAAAGAACAAGGTGTTACAAATGGGAATAACAGAATCATTATCAACAGCAGCTGTCTGAAAAATAGAGGCAATGATTATGATTATAAATTGCTGAGTCTGCAAAGCTGTGAAGTGCCTCATGAAAATGAAGAGGTGTTGTGCTTGAGGTTCAGTGGAACAGAGGAGGAGGTATTGAAAGGGAGAGCAGATTGGGTATGGGGAGGAGAATTAAAATGTCCATACTTACTTAAGACCTAGGTATCATTTCCCATTTTACATTTCCAAGGAAAGATAATAAGCCTGTAATGTTCTCTCCTTGCAAGCTGCCTGACCTGCTGAATATTTCCAGCGTTCTCTGTTTTTATTTCAGATTTCAAACATCTATAGCATTTTGCCTCTTGGCCAATAATCCAGAGGTATGAATTCAAATCCCAACATATTAATTGAAGAATTTGCATATAGTTTTAAACATTCTGGAAATAATGCTGCTGAAGTTAGTGAAGGTGATCCTGAATCACTGGATTACCTTAAAACCTTAGCTAGTTCACCAATGTCCACTAAATAAGGAAGTCCATCATCTTTGCCCAATCCAACCTTCATATTGACTCCCACCTTATATGATGTGTTAGATTCTGTCAATGAATAAGAGGCGGACTGAAGTGACACAGTAAACCTCTTACTCATGTCAACCAACTACAATACAGCAATCAAGAATAAACCTTATCATCCCCTCCTCTGTCGAATTGGGCATGAACCATAATAGTCAGTGTTGTGACCTAAGAATGATTTTGATTGCTGCAGACAACCTTGCAACCAAAGGGTGCTGTTGGTGAAGTGGGTAGGTGTGTAAACCTGTGGATGTGGTGCTGATTCAGATATTCATTATGGGAAAAAAAAGTCAAAAGCTCCTATTGCTGTAACAATGTAGTTGGTGTCCTGACCTTACTGGATGAAAGGGTTGTGGTGTCACATGGAATTAAAGACATTAGATCCATGTTCTTTGGATTTTAGAGGAATGAGGGGTGATCTTATTGAAACATAAAAGAGCCTGAGGGGGCTTGACAGGGTAGAAGTTGAGATGTTTCCACTGGTGGGAGAATCTCAAACAAGGGGACATGGTTACAATCTGAGAGGGTAGTCGTTTGAAAGTGAGGTGCATAGGAACAACTTCTTACAGAGGGTAGTGAATCTCTAAAATTCTCCACCCTGGAGAGTTGTGGATGTTGGATCATCGGGAATATGTAAAGAGGAAGTACATAATTTTTTGAAAGATCTGAGAATTGAGGGCTTTGAGGAACTGGCACAGAAGAAGGGATGAGGCCGATCAGTCATGAGTACATTGAATGGTGGGGCAGGCTTGTAGGACCAAGTGGCCTACCCCTTCTCCTATTTTCTTATAAGTTTATGCTCTTACCTTTTCTTAATTTTCTTTCCCTACCCCACCTCCATTGATTGTGGTTTATTTATGCAGATTGCATCTCCACAGCTACCAGCACCAGCTGTTGCCTTATTAACCAACAAGTTTGCCCTTTACAATGAACTGCCATTCTCTACCTCACATCATTAATTGTGATTCCTCATGCGGAAAGCCACAAACACCAGCAGTTCTCCAACAAACTGCTCTTTATAATGAGCTGAGGTAGTACTGCCATCGCACAAGCAAGGTCAACTTCTTTTGATATTTCTGTGACATTCCTATAACGTGATGTAGGTTTGATGGTCACATCTTGAGGGTTCGGAATGGGGTAGCTAGTGCAACATCACTGCAGAAGCCCTGATTATCTTTGCAGGCATTGCCATGAGGAATAAGTCTCCTTTCAGGAATAGGCCACCTTAGGACAAGTACAAGCTATTTTATACATACACCTGCTATTTCTAAAATGCATCAGAAATGATTCTTAATGTCTGAAATACTATTTTGCTTCTCCAATTTTACAGCAAAGGGTGATGCACTGTACTGAAGTGTGGTCACAGTGGGAATAAACACCTGCTCAGCTTGGTTAGGCCAACCATCCTGTGACTTCCATATAAGGCAGGGCCATTCGGCGCCCGGCATATGATAGGATCTCAGAGAGTTGCAGTTGTTTGGCAACATGGTTTCCATTTGCAGAGTGACTGGAGTGTGAGCAGAGCTCTGACTTCACCCCAGCATGTGACGAGCCAGCCGCAAATCCACGTGGCTGCACTGCATCATCTCTTGGCCATGAGCAGCTGGCTTTCTCATAACAACCCCTGTAGCCGTGGTCAGTCCTTCCACCGTCCATAACTAACTGTGCACAGTTTCCGGTATCACTGCAGCCATTGGGTAGTGGAGCCATTGCTGATTGCACTCTTCCCTTTTCCTCCTCTTCCCACATTACACTGGTTACCAAGCCTAGTGCAGAAGAGATGTCTTAATTTTTTTTTAGATTTAACCGGATTTGATAATGATGACCGTGACACAGTATTTCTGCATGCCTATACCTCTGGTGTATAGCTTGTGTTATTAAGGGCTGAAGGTATGTAGGGTGGGGAATGGGGGGGATTGGGTATTGGGTTGGGAGGTAAATTCTTACACTCCCACACTCTAATGGCTTGCTGGGACGAGGTAATCATTTTCATGGGCCTCAATCACAAAAGGTTGAGTAATGGGCATTAAATTTTAATTTTTTTGTTTGCAATTTATTTTCCACAGCCTGAAATGTCACCAGACAATACTAATTAAGTTTGCAGAGCACTGTGAAGGCACTGATTGCAGGTAAGAAATGTTGTAGAGAAGGGATTCATTTAAATTAAACTTCAATCACTTGAACACTTCAGTGCTGAATCGTGGTTTGCAAACTTCTTACACATTGTCCACTCTCTAACTAAATCAGGATCACTGATTTATGTTGATTGAGTAAATGATTTTCCAACCACGTTGCTTTTGCCAGTGTTCTGGAATTTGCGTTTTATAACTATGAGTTTGTATCTGAAGCATTTGTTTGTGTAAATGACTCAATAAGATTCAAGTTTTATTGCAGTGGATAGCAGAATTGTTTTAATGTTTCCAAGGTTCAGATTCTCTGATTCAGTCCATTTTTCAGTGAAAACCACAAATGGAAACCTTTTTGTCAGTCGTCTTTTCAAATAAGCAACCATGGTTGTAATGATTGAGTAGCCTTAGCTGCACTTCATTTATCTCAATTCAGTGCTTCAAATTGAACCCAGTCCAAATTGCTTAAAAAAAAACTACTGGAACAAACTTGGCAATTAATATTTTTGAATTTACTTGAACATTTAACCAGTTAATATGAGCCTTGAATATGAGAAAAATAAATATCTTTTTGAAGCAAGGCTTATTTGCCAATTAAATGTCTTTCAATTCAAAGCAGAGTTAAACTATCAAGGATTACAGAAATCCGAGGCATAGAATCATAGCATTGTGCAGCACAGAAAGGGGCCCTTTTGCTACAAGCATCCGTACCAACCATCAAATACCTATCTGTACTCATCCCCTTTGCCAACACTTAGTCCGTAGCTCTCTGTGCCTTGGCAATTCAGATTCTTGTCCAGGTATTTCTTAAATGTTGCGAGAGTACCTGCCTGTATCACCCACTCAGGCAGAGTGTTCCAGATTCCAGCCACCTTCTGAGTGAAATAGTTCTTCCTCCTCAGATCCCCTCTAAAACTCGGAAGCTGTGCTCTCTAGTTTTAGATGTCTCTGCAAAAGGAAAAAAAGTTTCCTACTATCTACCCTGTCTAAGCCCCTCATATATGTATCTTCTTTTATCAGGTCTAGGAAAAGGTTTTCAGTTGATATTGCATCCTCCCGTCACCTCTCTGTCCTCCCATAAGCCGTTGGGTTGTTATATTTGATTCTGTTCTGTTCTAGTAAAGGCATATATTGCTCAAGACTGACATTTCTTTTATTGGCCAATCTGTTTCCATTGTACAGAGATGCACTAAATACCCAGCTGATGGATTTTAGATTGAGCAGCACTGGAGATTCAAAGGCCACATCTACACTGTTGAGAAAACTAAGGTAAGTTGGTCTAAAGAAGCTGTGGATCTTTAGGTACTGTAAATGACCCACGAAAGGTCTAGCCTTATGTCCTGCAACACCCTCAAAATGCTTCATGACCAGTGAATTATTTTGTTGATGACTGTAGTAATCCAGGAACTTAAACTACACAATCATTTTATCCCTAAAACAAATGATTCCAGTAAAATTTTTCATGGTTTATCATAAATATGCACAAAGTGGAAGCATGCCCCGAAGCAGGCATACAGTGGGCATAGAAAGCCATTCCAATATCTGGACAGACAGGCATGAAGAGTGACATTGGACCTGGGGCTTCATTTTCATCAGGTTTCATGAGCTATGGATGCCAAATGCTTTGACAGCAAAAATGATCATTTACTGTAAACAATGAAATGCTGCAAATAGTCAACAAGATAATCACGTTTAGTTAAGACATAAAACACTACAAATGCTGGAATTCTGGACTCAACAAGTCCAGCAACAGTTGTGGAGAGCAAATCATGGGTGAGACTTGTGGGCTGTTTAGGACCATGGATTTTACTTACTTATTTTGGGAGCACAGCTGTTGCCTGACCTGCTGACTGTTTCCGGCTCTCTGTTTCAGAATTCCAGCATTTACAGTGTTTAATGTCCTTACTAAATGTGATTATTTTGTTGATTCCTAAAGTTTGTGGATTATCTCTAAATTATTCCTTCAGAGCAATAATTGTCTTCAGTGCTATTTTTTCAAGTTGATTAATCTCACTAACTGTGTGATTCAAATGGTTATTTTTTCAAAACAACTGTAGCAGACAAATAGGTTGGAAAGTACTTGTCAACTATGATGGGGTTAATCAATAATAATAGCTGTGCTTTGAGCTTAGTAGGGAAAATGAATGACCTTTAATCAGATGGAGTCAAGTCAGGAGTCAAGCCTAGAATTGTCTTGGGTGGTAGCACAGAATGAGTGGCCTCCTGTTAAACCCCTGCTTCCATTGTGAATGTCAGGTATTATCTACAACAGATACTTCTTGTTATGTGCTGTCATCCAAGGCAAATGTTTCACTTCTCCTGTAATAATAGTGCAGGAAGGAGAATAACCAAGTTTAAGGATTAAAATTTGTCTTTACGATTGAAGATTCCCTATCCAATTTTTGATGGCTGTGATTTTAAGATCCAAACTGGTTAGGGGAATCTTGCATCTATAATATAGTGGCACTTTGATGTAGGCTCACAGAAAACACGAGGCAGGGCACACAACAAGTGAGAACAAATTAGAGCAAGCAATGCAGAGGCACCATCCCAAACCTAAACCATTGCAGTTAGTATCATTTAGCCTTTCCTCCTGTACTGTTTGCTCAGGGAACACCAACAGACTGGCTCAAACAACTCACGCATAGCATCTCACACATGGAAGTCACACATGACATTGCTTCCATGCGTGAGATCCTATGAATGAGTTGTTTGAGCCAGTCTGTTGGTGTTCACTGAGCTCCCCGTGTTCAAACGTTCAGTGAATCTCTTCATGAACTTCTTTGCAGTCTGACCAGCTGTCACTTTCAACTGGAGCACTTGGAGGAATTGAGTTCCACTCTTGAGCATTGCAGTGATCTGGCAGAACTAGAGTAAGTGATGGCAAAAGAGTTTTCTCTAATGTGCTGTTTTAGCATATTTTTTCTTTCTGTTAGCAATTTTCATTTTAATTTTGTATGTACTTATCTTTAGAAATCATTAAATAATATTACTTATTTAGCTGTTTCATTATTACAATAAATGCTCCAATTTCTCGGCAGTTTAATTATCACCAACATAAAATGGATCAATTTCCTCATGTTGCATGAACATTGTGATGTTGGGAACTTCTAAAATAGTGATAACTCAGACTGCATCTTCTAGATTTTACTGCACAGATCTGCCTCGCACATGGTCACCTTCATCCAAATTTACTTAATCCAGAGGCAAAGGGCCTATCTTCCTATCTTTACCAGGAGTCAGGGATTTTAAATATAAGTGCCACTGATTATAACTTCCTCCCTTAGACTGCCAACTGGTGCACAATACGATTGTTAGCAATCTGGCCATCCTCCCTAAAGCCTTCATCCTTTTCCTTGCTGGCTGCAGATATGTTGTAACTGTTGGACAGGGCCAGTAATTGCCGACTACGATCGATCTGCTCATGCTTTTCCCTACACTTTTGATTGACATTCACAAGCTCCTTTTTCTGCACCTGACTCATTTTTCACATCATGACTATGAGCTGGAGAAAACTATCTGTAAATTACGGCTTCTTCTCCCTCCTTCCACCAACCCCCCAACTTCATATGAGAGAGTGTCTTTAACTCATACTCCAGCTCAAAGACTCTGCTTTGAACGTCTCTGAGCAGCAACGTAAGCAATTCAAGACAATCTTCCTCAAAAATTATCAAACAAAATGTTTCACATGAGATAATCGGTTAAAGAACATGGCTTTGCATCGTAACATTAAGGACAAATGCATGAGCCTCCAACAATTCTTATCCTGACACATTGCTTATGCTTCCGTCTCCAATCTCCATCCATTTAATTATTTGACAGGAATTCATTTCTGTTAGTAATATGGCTCTTTAATTCCAATAATAATTAATTAATTGGTGGGTTGCTTTGATTTAAAATTAATTAGTAATTAATTATTTTTTACAGATAGCAAATATTTAATGTAAGTTAGATCCATTAAATGGGATTCCTATGATTAACTTTATTTGTCTCATTAGATCTATTTAGGATATTTAACTTCTTGGATCTATTTGTTTGTCCAAAGGGCAACTTTACTGTCAATATTTGGATAATTAAATAGAAATATAAATCATCACTCAATACTGATAGAAACATTGCTTACTGAACACCAGCTCAGGTACTTTCACTTTGGTGGACCCTGCTAATCATTGAGCTGGGACTGCACCGGGTGACACGAGCAGGCAATGGTGATTGGGTCAGTGTGGAGAGACTGTGTCAAACAACATGACCCTCCCCATGCTGGACACTACCGGCACCCTGGTGATCTATAATGAGCTAGGAGAATCATCGAAGGTCCATAAAAATAAAACCTGCTGCAGCCTGGTCCACATAGAGAGATTAGAGAAGCGCACGTTGATGCTGCAGGCTGTGAAAGAATGTTACTTGATGGAAGCAGTGAGTAACATATGAGATGTCATGGAATGAGTCCATGTATGCCTTGACCAGAGTCATGCAGATTCTAGACACCAACATATTTTGTGCCTAAAATAAATGATGGCAGCTGAACCTGAGCCTTATGGCACATCAGAGATCCAGACCACCAGTCAGAGATGTGCACACAAATTTAAATCTGAACACCTTTGAACTGGCATCTTTAACAGAGCCTTGATGTGTTTAGTAATTGTTGAGGGACCTGTATCCCTGCTGGCCCCACCATTGTGCATGTCCCTGTCTTCAGCAGAGTGGTAGATAAAGAAGCTGGAAATACTCAGCAGGTCAGGCAACATCTGAGGGAGGGAAACAGTGTTAATGTGTCACACCAATGAACTGGAGACTGGGTAGCTGGTCCATAAGAGGGATGATGGTGAAAGGGGACAAAAAAAGTGGAAGCCCATCTCTAAGCACCACCCCATTGCCCTTCAGCTGTTATCACTTGAGATGGTGCCTCACTCTCCCTCTTGCTGTCTAGGTACAGAAACAGTGGTCTTTGCCAGAGGCCTTAGAGGCTTCAACATTCAGAGGTTATTGACAAGAAATAAAGCGATCATAGCAGCCTGTACTTCTGCGGATGACGCTGAGGCTGTATCACATAGAGAAAGGAAGAGTGAAGCTTCAGGCTTCAACAAAGGTGTACAAACTGGTGTTTGCTTGTAGAGAACCACATGAGGTTTATTTCTTTGCACAACCATCACATATTGGCTCTTTGGTTGCTGCTCTTCACTTGTCTTCACAAATGCTTGGAATTGACAGAGAAAACTGGAGGCACATGATCAAGAAGGGTTTAGCAAAACTGAAGAGGAAAATTTTCCACTGCTCTCAGGTTTGACAACAAAAGGACAAGGATAGGAAGTGACAGGCAATGTTAACTGGCAGCATGAGGAAATATTTCTAGGCAACAAATGGTTGGGATATGGATTGGATACCTGATGGGCAGGAGGAAACGATTCAATTAAAACTTTCAAGAAGGAAGTGGATGAATACTTCAAGAAGAAAGCATTGCAGAGATATGGTGTAAGAGTAGGCTTGTTCAATTGCTTTTCAAACAAATTATCAGGGTTGAGAAGCCTGAGCTCCGCACATGAATGATTCTGTACTTACACAGCTCATTTATCTTTACAGCTTATCTGATAATGCACTTGGAGACAGAGGATTCAGCAAGTTAGTTGAGTTGCTACCAAAGCTGTGTGTTGGAAGACTCATCAAGTAAGTAATTACGGAAATCCAGTTGAGACACTATCAGATAAAATGGAAAGTTTTATTCTGCTTTCAGCTAATGTACTACATAGGATAAATGGATTGAATTGCAGATTATAAATTAGGTCTGATATCCTGAAGTTTTGTTGGTACATGTGTGAAGCTGATCTGAGGCTGCCAACTGGTGCTTTTTGATGATAGTTGCTGTGGAAGGTTGTAAGATCTTTACCTATCTCAGCATAGATATGGAGCAGGAAATATAAAGAGACGTGATACCATGGGTCGGGTATTGTGCATCGCTCGTATGTTGCTGAAGTATTAGATATTGTGACCTGGATCCCACATTAGCAACAGTCTATCAAGAATACCATTTATCTCCACACTGCTTTGTAGTAGAGACTCAAAAGAGTTATTTCCATTCAGATGCAACAATAACAACTATCAGAGTGAATAAAGGGGAACTAGTAGATGTGAAAAAACAACAATCGCTGGAGGAACTCAGCAGGTCAGGCAGTGTCCGTGGAGAAAAGCAGGCGGCCAATGTTTCGGGTCAGGATCCTTCTTCAGAACTGAAGAGAGGGAAAGGGGAAGCCCAATATATAGGGGAGGGAGAAACAGAGCAGTGGTAGGTGTTTAAAAGAGGGGAGGCAGGGTGGGTACAAGGTGGTGATAGGTAGATGCAGGTAAGAGATAGTGATAGGCAGGTGCAGGGGAGGAGGGGAGAGCAGATCCACCGGGCGATGGGTCAAAGGTATGGCTTTCTTTTTATTCCAGTTCAGTTAATTGTATTTGAATTTCCCAGTGGGATTTGAACTCGCATAATAGTTCAATCCTTTAAGAGGAGAGGAGGAGATGGAAGGAAGGTGCAATAAGGTGACCCAGGGTGAGGAAGTTGAGGCATGGAGATGATCCTTTGTTCCGACTCACAGGGTTTCTCCACCCCTCAGTCACCCACTGCTTCAAGTACAAGGTCCCAGGGGAATGATGCAGGGTGAACGTGTGCCAGCAATGTTTTTCTTTCTCACGGTGTTGTGAATATTCATTCTTATTCTTTCAGATTATAGAAAAACAGGAGAATATTGAAAACCTGATGAATGCCATTTTCAAAGGGATCTTTGTCCATAGATATCGGTAAGTTTGCACGGTTAGAAGGAATCTCCACTTCCTGGAAGCAAAGGTTTTTGTATCTTCAGGACTCGTGGCCTTGATTTTCCACTTCTGGTTGTAAAAGAACAGTGTTAGATGTGTTTTAGCCAGACATCCCACGCCTTTCTCCAGTGTAGGTGAGACCATGTTGTGAGCAGCACACTGGATTGGAAGAAGGGCAAGTTGCTTCAGCTGGAAGGACTGTTTGGGTCCATGGATAGTGGGAAGGGGGTAAAAAGGGCTCGTGCTACACCTCCCTTGGCTGCCTGAGAAGGTGCCATGGGGAAGGTTGTGGAGATAGAACAATGTGGATAGATGGAATGGTTCCTTTGGAACGTAGAAAAGTGTTGCAAATTCTGGCGGATCATCCTGCCAATGTGGAGGCTGGCAGGGTAGAATGTGAGAACAAGGGGAACCCTATCCTTGCTCTGGTTGGGAGGAGAGGGGGTGAGAGCATGGGAAATAGCAGTTAAGAAGCTATCAGCTAAGGTGAGGGGGAAGCCCTAGTTAAGGGAAAATCCATATCAGAAGCACTAGTTTGGAAAGTCCTCATCTGAAAAGATGCAATGGAACTGGAGAAGGTGGAAGAATGGAATGAAGTCCTTGCAGGAAGCAGGGTAAGGAGGAGGTGTAGTCAAAATAGCTGTGGGAGTTTGTGGGCTTGTACTTGGTCACTAACCTATCTGCTGGGATGGAGATGGAGAGACCAAGGAAGGGAAGGGAAGGGTCAGAAATGGATTGTATGAAGGTCAGAGCAGGGCAGCAAAGGCAATGAAACTGGGGAGTTCTACATGACTTCCATTGACAGCACTGGGGTTTGATGCAGCAGAGGAGACTCTTCCCATCCCTATCTGACTGCTCCTCCATACCTCACGTACTTACCTGTTACATTCCTTTCCCTTCAGTTGCACTCTGCAGTATCATCATCCGCATTCCAAATACTCTCTGAATGTTTTCCATTAGATTTATTGGTGATCATCAGATATTTGTGGTTAAAAAAAAATGCTAGAATCTGAGATAATATAGAAAATTCTGGAAATACTCAATAAGTCTTGTAGCAGCCATGGAGAGAGAAACCAAGACTTAATGCTTTGGGGTAGTTTGATGCATCGTGTTGACTCTGGTTCTCCCTCCACAGATACTGCCTGACCTGGTGAGTGTTTCCAGCATTGCATCTTATATATGACACAATACACAAAAAGTGCTGGTGGAAGTCAACAGGTTGGGCAGCATCCATGGAGGCAAATAAACAGTCAACGTTTTGGGCCGAGACCCTTCATCAGGACTGGAAAGAAGCCAGGATAAGAAGGTGGGGGGAGGGGAAGGAGCACGCACAGGCAGAGGTGGCTCCCTTCCCCACCTTGATGACCTGCCCATCTCCTCTCCTCTCCTCCCCTCCCCCATCCTTTATTCCATGGTCCACTGCCCTCTCCTACAGGATTCCTCCTCCTTCAGCCCTCAGCCTCTCCAGCTTGTATCTGGAGCCTTGATCTCCATCACTGTCAAGGGGAGTCCCTGGAGGACACACACAAAGAAGTCTCGGCAGTCTCCGGGGAAATATGTTGGGCCAGATATTGTTGTGGAGAATGTTGCAGAAACTGATGCCATTTAATCCTCGGAGTTA
>JARFYF010000017.1:40017881-40031442 GCA_030265395.1 Rhina ancylostomus | reverse complement strand
CCCAGGCGGTTCAATTGCTCATCTGGACACTTGTTAAGGGTTGACACAAGAGAGTGCAGATGCTGGAAGCTGGAGCAAAGAAAACTGCAGGGGGAACTCAGCAGGTCAACAGGAGGGAAATGAACAGTTGACAATTTGGGTCAAGATCGTTCATCTTAAATGCTGTTAGTGATTCTGCTTCCACCATTCTCTCTGGCAGAGCATTCCAGGTAATCACCACTCTCTGGGTGAAAAAGGCCCCCCTCAAATCCCCTCAAAATCTTTTACTCCTTAGCCTAAAAATACGTTTCAGTCAAGAATCTGTCTATTTCTGCAATGTAAGAAATGTTGCTTTGAACAACATACATTCTTTTATCAATAAAGTACATCTGTTTGCAAGTCAGGCTGCAGTAATGGAGCGGGACAATAGTATTCTTTGGTATGAATGCATTAATTGATTTTATCAAGCATGTCAGCTGTACTTGGAGAATTGACAGGGTTTATTAATAAAGAGCTGGGAGGAAAGGGTAATGTAATTTAACACCCACTGGTAGATTTCTTGTGGAATTGCTCATGGGAGCTAGGTTATAGTTTCAGATCCAGATTCCAGCTCCAGATTCCAGATTTAGATTGCTCCGGATTCCAGCATCTGCAGAATCTCTTGTGTCTCCGTTATAGTTTCTAATCCTCATGTTAGTCCCTTCAAAAGCCCCAGAACATCTATTCCTGTTCAGTTCACATTCAGCAGCTGCTTGGCGCTTTGTGGGACCAAATCTGATACTGCCACTGGTCACCTGAGCACTCTCTCAGGTCGTAACCAAGATGCAAGATGTAGTGATCAGCCATCAAGGAAGTATAAATAACTACACTTATGGGTCGAAGTACACTCTGCTAAGTGCCAATTCTCAGATATGGCAGAGTTGTTTCCACTCCTTGGTGTGAGCCTGTTCTGGAGTGAAGGGCAAGCACGATAGTGTAGCGGTTAGTGTAAGGCTTTACAGTGCCAGCGACCCGGTTCAATTCCGGCCGCTGTCTGTAAGGAGTTTGTACGTTCTCCCAGTGTCTGCATAGGTTTCCTCCTGGTGCTCTGGTTTCCTCCCACATTCCAAAGACGTACGGGTTAGGAAGTTGTGGGCATGCTATGTTGGCACCAAAAGCGTGGTGACACTTGCGGGCTGCCCCCAGAACACTTTGTGCAAAAGATGCATTTCACTATGCATTTCGATGTAACTAATAAAGATATCTTATCTCATCTGATCACAGCCTTACCAAATGAAATATATCGACTTGAATCTTGAGGTCAAACTCAGAATCAGGTTTATTATCACTGTCTTATATGATGCGATAACTGACCCAGCATCCAAGCTTTTGTGAGGCAAAGAGTTCCAGATTTTAACAGCTGTACTTGAAAAAATGTTCCCCAATTCTGTTCCTAAATGATTTCACTAAAATCTCCCTCATTCCTGATCTCCTCAGCAGAAAAAAATAGATCCTTGGAAGAGAAGTTTTTGATTCCTTTGAACATGTTAACAGTATGATTCGATTTCTGTTTGGCAACTTCTATGAAGGACAGCAAACCCACAATGCCACATCACCATGCCGATGGGAAAGGTGAAACTCTACCCCATTTCTTAGCACAAAACTTTACCCCTTTGGACATAACATAATGGGATGGCTTTAATAGCTGACAAAGTTAGAGATTGAAAGAAATGCTGTCAAAGTGCAGAGTCCAGAAAGGCATAGTTTCATAACATTGTACAGTATAGAAGCAGGCCTTTTGGCCCATCACATCTTTGCCGACCATCATGCCTATCTATTCCTACTTGTCCGCATTAATTCCATATCCCTCCATGCCTTGCTCATTCAAGTACCTGCCTAGATGCCTCTTAAACGTTTGTAAAGTTCCTGCCTCCATCACTTCCTCTGTCAGCTCATTCCAGAAACCAGCTACTTTTTGTGTGAAAGATTAACCTCTCAGATCCCCTTTAAACCTCCTCCCTCTAATCCTAAACCCATGCCGTCTCCCATGGGAAAGAGACACTGGCTATCCAGCCAACCAATGCCTCTCATAATTCTATGTACCTCTATCAGCCTTCTTTGCTCCAGGGAGAGCAGATGTAGCCTATCCAATCTCTCCTTACAACTCAAGCCCCCCAATCCAACAACATCCTTGTGAACCTTTTCTATACCCTCTCTAGCTTAATCATGCCCTTCCTATAGGAGTGATGACCAGAATACCACATAATACACTAAGTATGGCCTCACCAACATCTTGTACAAAGGTAACATGATCATCTGATGAATTAATTCTGAGAGGACTGGCAATTACATGTAACGTCACAATCAGCAGTTAAGAATAAGGGACAGAAACTACATCTAGCAATTATGAGGCAAGTAACTAAGATAAACAAATGTTGCTTCTGGAGCAAGCATAATCTCGAGAGCATCTCAGGAATGAACCTCGGAAAAGCGGGAAAAGGGAAATCATTGGCAAAACTTGATTCACAAACATTGGTGAACTGAGTTCTAGGATTTGCACTTCATTTATAAAATAATAGTTAGCTTTTATTGATCTGGTGATTATAATCCATAGTCCATTTGGTAGTAGCCCTGCCTTTCAATCAGAAGGTTATGGTCTTACTCCAGAATCTTAAACACAAATTGAGGCTGATATTGCAATAAGGTCCTGAAGGAGTGCAGCATTGTTGCTGGTGCTGATTCACAGATGAGATATTAAACCAAGGCCCCATCTCCCCTGTCAGTTATAGGAGAAGCAGGGGAGTTCACTCAATTATCCTAATATCTGTGCCTCACCCAAAAACTACATCAGATAACATCGTGACTTATTTCAATGCAGTTTGTGGACCCTAGCTTTATATTACATTGGCTTTCATCTTTTTGACATTATAAAAGTAAGTATGTTCCAAAAGTCCTTCAATGGCTTTGAAGCCTTTTCAGGGGTCCTGAGGTTGTGAAGTATGCTAATTTGAAGGTGATTGCTGAAGTCCACAAAGGCAGTGTTTAATTAACAGCTGCCAAGGCTTCAGGAATGCTCTGGATCCTTGAGGGATTGAACATCAATATTCAAGACTTGAGTCTGAGTAGGGCAGGAGATAAAATAATGGAACAATTTAAAACATGATCATTGGTTCGTTGTTTTCTTCAAACTCTTTCAATTAGAAGTTATATAATGAATGTGGGAAGATTCTGTTGGACCAGTGACCATAGGCAGGAGTGTGAGTTGAGGTGGGAGTTCATGTGACTAGACCTCTGGGAATGTTCCCAGCCAGAGCCCTTCTTCTTTCTCATGGGCTTATCATGCAATCGGTCAGAAAGAAGGATGCAGGAAAAGGAAATAACAAAAGACACACAAATGAACAAGAAAGCCACAATCA
Organism: Rhina ancylostomus; assembly: GCA_030265395.1. NCBI lineage: Eukaryota > Metazoa > Chordata > Chondrichthyes > Rhinopristiformes > Rhinidae > Rhina > Rhina ancylostomus. Next base: position 40,028,068 of record JARFYF010000017.1, on the reverse strand, counting down.
AGGACTGCAAGTCAAAAGCACTCGATAGCAATCAAAGTAAATCTACTCTAGGAGGTTTAATTACATTGTGCAATTTTATCGTTGTCCAGTTTTATTAATGTCTCAGTGATTTGAAATGCAACTGATTGAAACCTAACAGCAACCACTTGATTTCTTTTAATTTCCTTAGCCTATAACTTGAAGTTTTAATCCTGTGCTATGACACATTTTTGGCTGTGTTCACACATAACATAATAGTTCATATTAATCTAGTGGAATAATTTGTAAGTAGCCAACTGGACAGAAATGTTTCTGCTCAAATGACACCAAATTTGGTGGAAACAGCAACCGAACCTTGCTTCTGTACTGGGAAAGCTCTTTACCTGAAGCACTTCTCAGAGCTTTCACACAGAAGTCGGAATAGATCAGTCAGCCCCTTAAACTCATTGCACAATTCATTAATCCTATTATTCTTGCAAAACAGAAGTCAGTCATCACAGTTTTGAATGTTTCCATTCACCAGCAGCCTAAATAGCTTTTTGGGCAGAGTTTAGATTTCCAACATCCTTTGTGTGAAGAAAATCATCACTGAATATCCAGCTCCAACCAATCGACTCTTCCAATCATGTTACACATCTCAATTAGCTCATTGTTTAATTGAAGAGAATACAAGGCAAATTTAAGAAACTTTTAAAATTTATTCAATATTGCCCATCACTAACTGTCCCCAGGAAAGCTGTCATCTTATGTCATCTTGGGGTGGCACAATAGCGTAGTGGTTAGCGCAACGCTATTACAGTGCCAGCGATTGGGGTTCGATTCCTGTCACTGCCTGTAAGGAGCTTTTATGTTCTCCCGTGTCTGTGTGGGTTTTGTCCAGGTGCTCTGGTTTCCTCCCACATTCTAAAGACATATGGGTAGGTTAATTTGGGGTTTAAAATGGGCGGTGCGGACTCGTTGGGCCAGAAGGGCCTGTTACCACGCTGTAAATAAAATTTAAATTTAATTTAAATCCTGTATGGAATTTAGAAATTAGACCACGGACTTCCTCTGTGCACTGATTCCTAGAACTGAATACCTTTCTCTACATTTGAATATTCCCAGTGCAATGTAACTTGTGCTCTGTAAAGGTAGAACTTCCTGTGGCCTTTTACCATATTATGTTGTGGTTATTCCTGGAGTTTGCATGGTTGAAGCAAAGGTATTGTTGCTTCCCCTGCAAGTTAGCTTTGTCGCTGATGGAGAGAATGATAAAAGTTTTGTTTTACTCACAAAAAAAATGTTTAATAAGGGAAGCTGAACTATTACTTTTTAATCACAGGCTCACCAGCAACATAATGGGGGATGAGGATCTGAGAAACCTGGTGAATGTCGTGGGCAACCTCAGATACCTTGAGGAACTCAAGTGAGTGGTGTTCCGATCAGCACAGTACAACCCCTGCAAGGATGCCTTAAAACTTGACCCTGTAGTTAAAAAGCTACACTAAAAAAATGAAAGACTTCAAAACCTGTTAAATCTAAATTAACCAGTCATTAGTGATTAAAAGTCCTTGGAAAATTTAGAAGAATATTTTAAACTAATAACTCCCTTGTGGAGGTTTGTCCTGCAAATTTGTAATGTCATACAGCACAGAAGCAAGTCCTTCTGCCCAACTGGTCCATGCTGACCAAGGTTCCCATCTAAGCTCGTCCCATTTGCCTGCGTTTAGCCCATATCCCTCTATACCTTTCCTATCCATGCACTTGTCCTAGTACCTTCTGAACGTTGTTAATGTACCAACTTCAACCACTTCCTCTGGAAGCTCATTCCATATACTCACCACCCTCTGGGTGAAAAGGTTGCCCCTCAGGTTCCTATTAAATCTATACCACCCCCCCCATCTTAAACCCACGTCCTATAGTTATTGGTTCCCCAACCCTGGGAAAAAGACTCTGAGTAAGTGTTGGACAATTAGCCCAGATTCATGCTCAGCTCTCGAACTGTAAATGGGATCCAGTGTTGGGTTGCATACTGCTACCCTGCAGTGAGTCACCGACAACAACTTCCATGTTTCTGCATGTCCAAATATCTGACAGTTTCCCTGCCATTTCTCTGCAAAATCAGTGTATATAATGCAACAGTTAAATCTTGATGCTGTCAGTGTGATAAACACTGAGACGACAGTTTGTCAGTGCTGAATCTTATTATTCCTTAGAGATTGATTTAAGTTGCTAAGTGCAAAAAAGGTAGGCCATATGATTCTGGTAACTAATCAGTGTAGGTTCCTACTGCAATAAAAACTGAAAGGTCTGGAAATAGTCGACAGGTCAGGCAGCATCTGTGGAGGAAGAACCAGAGATAATATGTTAGACTGATGACTGCATCAGATCCTGACACTTCTTATGAAAAGTCATTGATCTGAAATGTTAACTTTCGTTCTATCTCTACAGATCCAGGTCGGCCTGCTGAGTATTTCCAGCACTTCTTTTATTTATTTTGGATTTACATTATCTGCAATTTTTTTTGTTGTTCAACTCCTACTATGACTCCACTCAGAAACCAGCAGAAATTATGGAGACACAAGATATTCGACTATCCTTGGCTATTTATGCTATGCTTTCCACTGGTTTCGATGGGAATTACTGACGGGAATCTGGCAGAATGTCCGAGCTGGTACACCCTGTTGTAGATTTCAGGCTATGTTACACCTGAATAAAAGGTCATGACACATGGTTAAATGGGGAAGATGCGGTAGTGTAGTGGTTAGTGTAACACTATTACAGCGCCAGTGACCCAGGTTCAATGCCGGCCACTGTCTGTAAAGCATTTGCACATTCTCCCCGTGTCTGCATGGGTTTCCTCCGGGTGCTCCGGTTTCCTCCCACATTCCAAAGACATATGGGTCAGGAAGTTGTGGGCATGTTATATTGGCTCCGGAAGAGTGGTGACACTTGTGGGCTGCCCCCCAGAAGACTCTATGCAAAAAGATGCATTTCACTGTGTGTTTCGATGTACATGTGATTAATAAAGATGTCTTAAAGGAACACGCCAGGGTTTCAGCCTGGTAATAGTTTGGTGGGGGATGTAGAAATGCACTTGGGACAGGGCATTATCCTCCCACTCATGTCGAATGCAGAATTTAGAACTTTATTGCTTTATTTTCCAGTCTGCAGAAGAATGGGATTTCTCTCACTGCTGTCGAAAACCTTTTTGTGGCACTGAATTATTGTCCTAAAACATTAACAGTAAGGTATGTTTGTCACTGGCTTGGGGGGAAGGAAGAGTGTTACCAGAGATCCTTATTTTCACTTTTTCTTTGTCTACATTGGCAGACGCTCCAAGTTCCATATTAGTCCACCTACACCCTCGCACAACAATATCCTGGCCTCTGTCCCATGACTTTTTGTGATCAGGTATCCCAAACTCCAGCATGGGAATTATCCAGGGAATCCTTTTTGACCCTTTTCCCTCTTTTATACACCGGCACATTTCAATACTGGAGGATTGAAGGACCCCAATTCCCAATCCCGACCAAGTTTTGTTCACTTCAGTATCTCAAGCGTTTATGCTGAAATGCAGATGTTGGCAGTGTTGACCCTGGTTTCTGTTTCAGGTTTGAAGAACAGTGGATACATGGCGCAGATGCTGCTAACCTTGTGGTGAAGTGCGTCCAAACCCATCCAAACATTGCAGAAATTAGGTCAGAACAGAATGTTTTACTCTTTTTCTGACAGATGTTTTATATCATCCGTAATAAGCTATATGTTTTGCTATTCTTGGTTGGTCAAGGTTGATTTAAGCAATGCTGGAAAACTATTTTAATCTAACCGAAATGGACTTAACTGGGGTCAGGTGCTTGGTTTGCTCCCCGTGTAATTTCAGCTCATTCCAGTAAAACCAATGAGTGTGAAGGTAGGTTGGATTTAACTTGACCATCCCTATGCACAGACGGAAGTGGCAAGCAGGACTGAAGAGCTGTTCCATGACGTTTCTTCATACTCAAGTTCCTCGGAGTGTCTTGTTTGAATCCACCCACTATCTCAAAACCAGAAAAAAGGGCAACATGGGAACCTGGATAATCTGGCACAAACCCACCTCTGTCTCACCACCAACATCAAGCAATCCAATTTGGCTACATAGAGACAGGAGCTTCCAGAGCTCTCTTCTAAGGTGTCCCAGTTCAGAGAGTGTCTCTCAGACACTGCAGCATGACTTTCCTTCGCAGCAACACCAGTTTTCTTTGTGGCTTCACTGAGTACAGGTCTCAATTGGGACTGGGTTCAAACCATCTACTTTCTGTAGATCTGTACCCATTAAAACCAGACCCAAAATAATTTCACTTCAGAGCCTTGCACTGATCAATAGAGAAAGGAGACTTTTAACCTGAACACAATTTGAATAAATTCCAAGGAAGACATCCAGTATAAAAACGAAATATGCGGCAGGTTGGGAGCCTCTTGTTGCCCTTCCATGGGACTGTTCTGATGAAATGTTGTTAACTTGAAACATTAACTGTTGTTTTTGTCTCCAGAGATGCTGCATGGTCTGCTTAGTGTTTCCAGCATTCTCTGTTAATATTTCAGTTTTCCAGCATTTTTTTTTGCTTTTACACCGATCTCCTTTGCACTTCCTCACCCACCAACTTCCTAGAAGTTGTTTAGTTATAGATGGTTGTGGAATTTTGTCTAAATAAACTGGTTCAACATTTCACCAAGTTCAATAAACCTTATTGTTTAATGGACAGCGCAGGATCCTGCTTTTGTTAGCATTGCTTGCTGTGCGTTCTCACAAGAAGAGATATAAAACTAGATTCCCTGATAATTTCTGGAAGTGTGGAATCAGAACCTTGCCTTGTTGCAAAAACTCAATAGGGTCAATTTTGACTTTGAGTAATGGTATAAGATGGCTGATATCGAATCAGCAGCCTTTTATATATCTCTCCTGAATGAAGTCAATGGGACTGAAAGCTGCTCACTCTAATATTGTCTATCTTACACTATTCCTCCCCCAAGGACTAGAATAATCCTTGGTTTCTCTTGGGACCCTATTAAATATAAATGAGGAGTGTATGCTTTCTGGAAAGGGAAGCAATAATCTATTCAATGCCTAGAATTTGAAAATGTTGGTGTGTCAAAACAGCCTTGTATCAGAAATATAAAAATCAGATGTATTTTATTCCCAGGGATTCACTGACACAGGAAAGATGTGTCAGCAGAACATTCATAAAGGCAACTCACTTGGTAAAAGCACAGACCTTGTAGTTCCGTAAGATTACCTTTTCTTGAGGTTCCTTATATTGGTATTCATTTATTTCCAAGAGACCTAAAGCATACACACTAGACATAAAGGAGACATGAGCTGGTTGGGACACTGAGCCTGTGCGAAGGGCATCCTCTTCAAGCTGCTGTTGGATAATGATAGAACATATTTATGTACATGGGCCAGTGAAATGCAGTACCTAAGCTTTGTCTCGTGTCTGGGGCATTTGGGGTTTCTCTGGTGATCTGTGAAAGCATGTGCTCAAAGGGAAATGAAACCACATCAACTCTCCTTTGCCTGATGTCACCTGTATGGCGGGCATAATCCCTGTTAAACGCTGAGAGTGCCTTGATGTGGTCTGTGTGCAGCAAGGCACCACAAGCAGCTGCCTGTGTGCAGCATTTAACATGTGCTCAATAATCAGAACTTTGCGAATCTTGATGTTGGACCCTCCTCTTGGCTTGCACACCTTTCCTGGGGGTGTGCTGAGCTGACCAATCAGGAACCCATCAGCAGGATCTTTGGATCAGGACTCGGCCATTCACAGCACCTGCTCTGTCACTAGGTTTGGTTGCAGGTTATCTGTACCTCGGTTCCCTTTCCCTGGCCGAGCTCCTTATCCCATAACTATTGTCTTCCAGTCCAAAGAACTGGGGGAGAGAATTCCAGTTTTCTGCTACTCTGAAGTGTTTCCTAACTTCTGGGCATAAGAATCAGAGGCAGGAGTAGGCCATTTGGTCCTCTGTGTATGCTCCACTAGTCAATAACATCACAACATCATAAATCGAAGTATTGAGTATAGGAGTTGGGATGTTATGATGAGGTAGTATAAGACATTGGTGAGGCCAGATTTGGAGTATTGCGTGCAGTTCTGGTCACCTAACTATAGGAAGGATATCAGTAAGATTGAAAAAGAGTGCAGAGGAGATTTACTAGAATGTTGCCTGGTCTTCAGGAGTTGAGTTACAGGGAAAGATTGAACAGGTTAGGACTTTATTCCTTGGAGTGCAGAAGAATGTGGGGAGATATGATAGAGGTTTATAAAATGATGAGGGGCATAGACAGAGTTAATACAAGTAGACTCTTTCCATCTAGATTAGAAGAGATAAGTATGAGAGGACATGGCTTTAGGGTAAAGGGGAAAGGTTTAGGGGGAACATTAGGGGGAACTTCTTCACTCAAAGAGTGGTGGGAGTGTGGAACAGGCTGCTATCTGATCTGGTAAATGTGGGCTCACTCTTGAGTTTTAAGAATAAATTAGATACATAGACGGGAGAGGTCTGGGGATTATGGACTGGATGCAGGTAAATGGGACTAACAGAATAATGTTTTGGCACAGACTAGAAGGGCTGAATGGCCTGTTTTCTGTGCTGTAGTGTTCTATGGTTCTTTGAACATTTGGAGCCCAAACACTCCATGATTTAAAGCCTGTCAACCCGAGAAGAATCCATTTAATTCCTACTTTTTGTTTCTATCTGTTAAAATAAACTCTCAATCCACAGTGCTTCAACCTTGTTCACCACTCTATGTGGGAATTTATCAAAAATCTTCTGAAAATCCAATTTATCACATCTACTGGTTCCTCGTCAACTACTCTACCAGATATATCCAGAGAATTTCAACGTATCTGTCAAATTTCCCTTTCATAAAGTTCATAAGTTTCCCTTTCATAAATTCACATTGACGCTGCTCAATCACATCTTTTTTCTAAGTGTATTGATATCATATCCTTTGTTATAGATTCCAGCATTTTTCCAATTACTGATGTCAAGTTAACATGTTGGTAAGTTCCCTTTCTTTCCTTTCTTCAATAGTAGGGTCATATTTGCTATCCTTTAATCTGCAGGAACCATTCCAAAATCTCTAAGTTGTGGGAAATGATGATCTGAACATCCACTATCACTATAGCCAACTCTTTCAAAACTGGGATAAAGATCAGCAGCTCCTTGAGATTTATCCATTTTTAGACATTATCTTCTCCTATTTTTGGATTGAACCTATTTTTATATCCTCATTTGCACTGGATCCTTGGTTCTCCATTATTTCTGGGAGGTTTTGTGCCTTCTGTGAAGACAAACACAAATATTTGTTTAACTCTCCTATCATTTCTTTATTCTATATTATAAATTGTCCTATATCTGTTTATAGGATCCAGATCTGCCCTTGGTGGTCTTTTCCTTTTAACTTCATTTTTGAACTTGATATAAAACTTTATTATACAATGGTCATTTTCTTCTAGGGATTGCTTTATAACAAGATTATTAATTAATTTTTTCTTGTTGCACACTACTAGATCCAAAATAGTCTGTTCCCTGGTTGGTTCCTCAACACACTGATTTAAAAAAAATCAGTGCGTTGAGGAACCATATATTTCATGAGTCAGTCCTCTTAAATTGTTAGTACTAATTTGGCTTATCCAGTCTATATGTAGATTGAAGTCCCCCATGATTATTGTATTACCTTTGTTACATGCACCTTTAATTTCCCTATTTACACCATGTGCTATATCACAACTTCCATCTGGTCTGGAATTGTTTTCTGCTTGTTAGTACCATCTTACCTTTTGTTACTTAGAAGTGAAATGCTGAGCCAAGATACTTTCTAAATGTTATACTGATGTCTCGTTAACAGTGCGCCCCATTCTTTTATGTTTTTGCCTGTTCTTCCTAAACATTAAGTAGGTTAGAATATTTAATTCCCAGCTTTAGTCACCCTGCAGCCGTGTTTCTGAACTCGTAATTAGATCAGTCCTATATGCCTCCTCCACTGCCAGGTGAATTCCAAGCATAAACTGGAGGAACAGCACCTCATTTTCTGTCTTGGAACCTTGAAGCCTACCAGCATGAATACTGAATTCTCCCACTTTTGGTCATCCCTACCCCCCTTCCCACAGCCACACACCACCCCCCCACCATGATTCTTCTCTTCTTCCCTTTCCTAACTTTTTTTCTTCTCTCTTCTTGCCTTTTACCTATCCCCCGGTGGATCTGCTCTCCCCTCCTCTTCCACACCTGCCTATCACCATCTCATACCTGCATCCACCTATCACCACCTTGTTCCCACACCCACTCCCCTCTTTTGTCCACCTATCACTAACACTGCTTTTCCCTCCTACATACTGGGCTTCCCCTTTTCCTATCCTTGGTGCTGAAGAAGGGTCCTGACCTAAAACGTTGACCAACTGCTTTTCTCCACAGATGCTGCCTGGCCTGCTGAGTTCCTCCAGCATCATAGTGTTTTCATCCATATTCCAGCATTTGTAGTCCTTTGTTTCTCCCCATATGACTATTTGCACAGTTAATTCACCTTAAACCTATTCTTTCTCATGGCCATCTGCTCCCACTAATTCTCCAGCCATGCACCCATGGTATAATTTACCACTTCCTGTTTCCTTGAATGTGGGAGGAACTTTGCTTATGGCCTTCTAATTACTTGCTGCATGTTTTGTGGTCGAGGATACCCAAATTATTTTATCGTGCAGCATTCTGTAGTCTCCCTCCATGTAAACATTATTCTGTGTTTCTATTCTTCTTTCTAAATACCTACACACTTCCCCCCCCATTATAATCCAGCTGCCAAATGATTTCTCATTCACTTAACCATCTTTATTCTTTTGCAAACTCAGTTTCCTCCTCACGACATGCTTTCCCAACTGCTCATATTGTTGATAAATTTGGCTACAATACACTTGGTTCCTTATGTCATTATACATATAGCCACGGCACAGATCACTGTAAAAATCCACTAGTTACTACTTGCTGCCCTGAAAATGACACACTTATCCTATGTCTGTTTTCTGTTATCCATGCTCCTTTGTTTATCAATTCTAATATATTGCCTCTAATATCATGAAGTCTTGTAACCATGTGTGGCACATTATCAAATGCTTTCTGGAAATGCAAATGCATTACATCAACTAATTCACTTTCTTTCACCCTGCTCATTACATTTTCATATAATATATCAAATATGAATGCTCATCTCTTCTATAAAACCATATTTACTCTGCTAGAATATATCATTACTTTCTAAATGTCCTGCTGCTTCCTCCTTGATAATGGATTCCTGCATCTTCAAAATGACAGACATTAGGCTAACACATAGCTATCTGCTTTGGATTTAGAATAAGGGTGTTTCAGTTGTCATTTTTAATGTATTGGAATCTGCCTAGATCTGAACTTTGGGCAATCACCAGAAGTGCTTCCACTATCTCTGCAGCTATCTCTTAAGATCTTAGTGTGTTGACCACAAAACAAATGCAATTTCCAATAGTTATTAGTTAGCCAATATTTGTTTTGGTGCATTGGCAGAGGTAATTAAGGTAACAACTGATGGATATCTCCAACTTCAGACAGGATATTGCTCTTTTTATTCGGAAGGGAGGATTCATCTATTATTTCAATTAAAAGTCAGCTTTGTGTAAAAATAAAGCCCTATACTTACCTTGGTTGTTGAGGCAGTCCCTCAAACTTATTTCCTGTTCGACTTGGCTGTGGGGGACCAGATTCTGTGCCTAAAAGAGAATTATATTTTAATTTGAAGCAACGTTAAAGTAGACAGGAAAATGGAAGCTTACTTGCCAAATCACCAAAAATGGATGCGACTCCCAGTATCAAAAAACAAGCAATAAACACTATCCAAAATACAGGTTTTGAAGAATTCTAATTTTGCAGCATTTTCAAAGTTAACTCCTATTTTATAACCCAATGAATGCCATTAAAAGTTGAAATATGATATATATATAGCACAGGAATGAACTTCCTGTACATTAATCAGTTAGTTTTAACAACCCAAATTACAAGCAATTTGCATTAAATTATAGCACATCTTTATATATATAGTTTCCAGCATTTTCCACCTTTTTTATTTTATAAATGAAGCCTTTTTGTCAAAACTAATTAGATGGCAAATCAATAGCATTGACTTTGCAATAATAACAGTGAGACATTAATAAGGCATAAATTAACTT
>JARFYF010000017.1:39864591-39885446 GCA_030265395.1 Rhina ancylostomus | reverse complement strand
CAGGCCATGGCTGATAAGCAGCAAGACCAAAGAAGACAGTGTGTCTGCACCTGATGCTCGCACCCCAGCTGCTGAGCACCGGAATTTCACAGAGCAGCTCAGGGTGAGCACCTGCATGAGGAGAGACTCCAGACCTGAGTGGATTGGGGTCAGGCCAGGAAAAGGCAGGCCTGGTGCAAGAATCTGGAGGGCAGGTTCATGCAGTAATTCTGTCTGAATGAGGATAGGGTGTAACTTGGAGTCTGCCTTACTGGGCTAAGAAGACCTGTGACAACAGCACCAGGGTTATCTGGGTTGTGCAGGTCAAAGCCTTTTCCTGAGTGTGGGAGCTCTGGCTGCAGAGAAAGTTGAGATGTTTTCTGGTGGTGGTATTTACCAAGGGCAGCCCCATTCTGAATGAGGCAAATATTCTTTAGTGTTTCTGGAGCTGCATCATGAAGGCTAGAAGGTGGTCTTTTTAGCTGTGACAGACTTCTCTTGCAATGCTAATGGAGCAGATCTGCCATGTTCATGTGGTTGAGTATGTAGCAGCCAGCTTCAACATCCAAAGCACAGTGAATATGAGACACATCCACCTGGACTGGCCCACAGGCCAAGAAGCTCAGGGTGACCATAATCCTCGCCTCCACAGACAGCAATACCAGTATAGTTTCTGGATCTCTGCCAGCAGTTAGTGTCCGATCTCTGCTGCTTCTGACAATCACCTTCTGGACACATTGCTCCTCAGACAGGTAGAGTGTTGCTGCTAGAAGATCCTTGGGGTGAATGGCTCTTCCAACCTGTCTTGTTCTGTTCCTCCTCCTCTATAGGTAGCCTTGTAATTGGCTCTGCCTTTTTTGTGAAGGGAGAAGAGGGGGTTTCTCTCCAAAATAATCTGAAATCTCTTGCAGCCTTCTCTTCGCCAACATGTTTGTCAATAATTGATGCTCCCTCTAAATAGCAGAAGAGCAGGGCTCACCTGTCAAGCAGACTTTGTTTCCTGTTGGTGGCCTTGACTGTTTGGTCACAGGGTGACCAGATATCCTGATAACATTGAGATTGCCTGGCTATCAAGGGCTTTGTCCTGGCACCCATTCAAGTTACCGTCAAGAATGCTTTTGCTTTAATTTTTCATTTAGGGCGTAACATAAACATAGATTAAATTGGTGTAGAGCTTGCAACCTAATATTTTGTGTGTGTGAGAGTCTGGGTACAAAGTGGGGAGAGTACTTGCAGTGCCATAGGGAGCGAAGCCTGTGTGTGCTGAACATTGCAACAGTCAGCTTGGAGTTTAAAGCACCTCACTGGTTGGCTGAGTAGTGGTTGTCTGCGAGACAGCTAAAGCCTGTACTTCTGGAGCTGACGGTTGTCATGGTGCGCACTGGCCTGGGTCCATCTTCCCAGGCAAGGAGGAGAGAAGGAGTCCATGACTGCCCCTCCTTATCCCATGGGGTGACAAAATGCAGCCTGGAAAGCTTGGGCTGACACCCCACCCCCCTGCCCTATTCTTTCCCTTCCATTACTGAGGTCATCTCTACCCTTGCCTCCTTCCTGAGTGTAGTTCCAATACAGGACCCATAAATTCTGATGAGTTGCTGAACCTACAGGTTGCTAGTGGAGGAAGTCTACAGTGATCTCCCAGCAAAGCTATGAGTAAAGCGCTGGGAATGGAAACAGTAATACGTTGAAATGAGTTGAACAATACCTTGCTCAGCTCATTAATAAGATGACACGGGTAGCATCTGGATCAACAGCCAGTGTTGCACCTCTGGGATTGGAGGTCAAATTCGTTGTGGGTTTCTGTTGAGGTGGGAAAATGAGTTCCAGCTTGGTACTGAATTCCAGGCTCCAAAGAAGAAGGCAGCTTTATCTAGGTTTTGATAAGCCCAGACTATCAATATGAGCATTTCTCCATTATATGTGTTTCTTGTTAACTGAATTTCAAGCCTCCATTTTTCAGAATGTGAAATTATAATTCCTTTGCTGTTGGTTAATACTAACGATTATTAGTCCATTTAGATGTTCGGATTATCCATTGTCAAAATTACACTCGATTATTGTTTGGTCTGAAGCATGAACTTTGATGATGAGGTTGAGTAGAGGAATGCATGAGCAGTGCTATGTAATATTCAATAACAAACAGAGATCTTTGGTGCTGCTGCGCTCTTCGATGAAATATGGCCTTTCCTATCAAAGGAAAAACGGTCTGCCTCAGGCTCCTACTGCACAGGCAAAGTGCCAAGGTGCAGTATTGGTTTCTAGAGCATTGCCAGCCTCAGAGCAGCTCAACTCGAATCCAAGTGTCACGTGAACACGTGCACGTGGCTTCCTTGGCAAGCTGTAACTAGAAGTCAACGTCCGGAGAAGTCGATATGTCTAAAGCTCATAGAGCATGCGAGCCAGTTGTGGTTGTGGTCACTAGGCGTGTGGGGGAGTCTAGTTCTAACAGAGCAGACCTCAAACACATCAGTGGGACCCTATCGATTTCCTGCACCCTGCAGACCAAGTGCTCCTACCTTAGACCTACAAAGATGAAAGCTGAGACTTCCTTAGATTGTTTACTAAACAGGCTCCAGCATCTCCTATAAGGACATGGTTTAGACTTCTCGAAACCTGATGTGGGTGCAAGTTATGTTGATACGCTCCCAAATTTGGCATTTGGTGTCCCTGTCTTTGGACTTCTATGGGACTTCAATTTACATATTCAGGGAATTTAAGACTGTCGTTCAGTTCACCAGACAAAGCATGGCAGAATGTGATGTAGAATTTCAAGGCCCATACCATGACACACAAGGGCCAAATATCAGTTGAGATCCTCCCCTAATGTCTGCAAGATGAAATACCCAAACCAATGTGTTTTTGTTGTTCAGAAACAAAGTTCAACAATAAGAGGGCTTTGTCTGCCTGCTGTCTGCCAACAGTTGTCTGCCGGCAACAATGGTTCTTGGCTGATGGGGCTGAGCTTTTCCACCTATATAATAAATATGTCAGGGTGATATCCATTATGTGTCACACTTTGCAAGTTTCAGATTGCTACAATGCACTAATAATATTGTTGTTGTTGTTGTTCCCTTGCCTGAGGCCTTTCCTCTCTCACTCATACTTGCATTTAGCAATGGAAAAATGAGAATTGAAGCAGTTTCTTTCGTATCAATTTGATTCAAATTAGTGTTGTGATCCATTAAACAGCATTAATTCATTTAGAGGCATAAAGTAGAGCATGTTTTCTGAGATACTGCATGCATCATTTAATTTGTCTTCCTTTAATCTGGTGAAGGCAACGTATTTTATAACAAACAAACAATATTACATGCCTGAAGGTTTCTGGACAACTTTAAGAATTTGTTTTTGGCGTGTCATTTTGAATGATGACTTTTTCCTTCCTAAAGTGGCTCCTGCTGCAGATTAGGGCAAAGCAAAGAGAGATAATCTTGCATTTGTATAGCACATATCACAACATTCAGAAGTGCTTTATGGCAACACAGTGGCACAGTTAGTGGAGCAAATGCCTCGGCTCCAGTGATCCTGTTTCAATCCCGTACTCTAGCATTGTCTGTGTGGAGCTTGCACATTCTCCCTGTGAACTCGTAGGTTTCCTCCCACATTCCAAAGATGTTCAGGTTGGCAGGTTAATTGCCCCTAGTGTGTGGGTGAGTGGAGGGAGCTGGTGGGAATGTGAGGAGAGTAAAATGGGATTTGTGCAAATGGGTGTTTGATGGCCAATGTGAAGTCATGGGCTAACAGGCCTGTTCCCACTGTTGTAATACAAAACACTGCAGTGGAATTGCACACAGCAAGATCCCATAATCAGCATTGCATTAAAGCCAAATAATCCGTGAGAATGTTAGTGCCTGTGATAATTAATGGCTAAGGACAAAGACAATGCCCCTGCTCCTTTTTCACATAGAGCCTGGAGATGGTTTAGATACATCTGAGAGGGCAGACAGAGCCTCAGGAGAGATATTCCAGCCATGTATTTAAAGAACAGAAGCAGAGGTTCAGTGAGCTAAGAAACCTGCTGGAGGAACAACGGGTCAGGCAGCATCTGTGGAGGCAAAGGGATAGTCGACATTTCGGGTTGAGACCCTGCATCAGGACTGATTGAGACCGAACTGAATTGTGTCAGTGTTTTGAGCATTGGATGCACAACTTGAGCCCAGAATTCTTATGGCACAAGGATGAAGGCAAATCCATTTAAATAAACACTTAGTGGAGGCTCACAGTGCTTGCACAAGGTTTGCAATTTTTCTCTTCATAGCTCATTTTCAATTATGCAATGGCCAAACAATACAAAGTAGTAATTCCAAACAAAGCAGGTTTTTTTATTTTGTTTTTTTTTTGATGCAAAGCTTTTGGTGCCATTTTCGTACAGTACTGTTTTATGACTGATTTTTATTAATATTTCTAATACGTTATTTTTAGGGAGGGAATGATTTGTATTTACTCGACAGACCATGTTTGTTTTAAACATCCTGTATCTATATTACTTGCTGGTTAGGGTAGGTAGACCAACTAAAGCATGCACATAATTCACCAGAACTGAAAAGAAGATATATAATAAGAAGTTCTTCCAGGATCCAACTCCCGTTGGAGCTCAGGAGGCAACTGTGTGCAAAGTGGCGACTCCCACAGGGGTGACACTTTAAAGTCAAAGGTAATAATGAGCACATGCTCAGTACATTGTGGAAGAGAAACAAGCTGCAAGAAGAAGGCATCACCCAGCCATTGCCAGTCACTATCACCATCTTCAACCCCTTTCTGTCTCCAACAAGCCAGCTCATGGTTATTAGTTAAAATGTCGACTGAGCATTCGTGTACTAAGCAAGTGATCCAGGGTTGAAGTTCACAACCAGCAATGTCGTTGAATGACTAATGATGGGATAGGGGATTGAGAGCTCAAATCCAGTGCTCCAGCAGAGCTTAACATGGCTCTGGTCATTCTTAATTTTCTGAAATGGATTCATAAATGTTAAAGAGAAGAGGAAGATAAACAGAAATCACTTTTTCTTGAATGCATGCAGTGTTATATTGCTGTGCCAAGAGGTTTTTCACTTCCAGGTCTTTTTTTTACTGAACTTTTAGAGAATAGTGACTGGTCAAGGGGTAAATAGCTTGGCACGTGGCACGAGCAAAAGCTGGCGAGGTTGTAGGCAGTTCCCGCACCTTTTGGGGTGTTATGCCCTTGTAACTGCTTCAAGTGATCGACAAGTATGTGCCGTGGAATTGTAGTGAGTTTTCTTGGAGAGTAAAGGGCAGGGAACAAAGAATGAGGGAAGGTGAGGCACAGGAAATACAGGGAAAATAATCAGCAGTAGAAACAAAAGGAAAATGCACTTGAGAGAAGCAAAGACTTTGACCAATGAGAATATATGCTAGAAGTAAGAAAAAGGTCGCTAATAGAGGCTATATTTATCTGCATTCTTGCAGTTTTGATGTTACTTTATATTAATATCTTTGGATGGTTAGATGTCTCTAATAGGGATACATTTGGCATTTAGCAGTCTAGTCCATCTATCATCAAGAGCTTGTATTCATACATGTTTGAGTAGCAGGAGATACAGGAAGGTAAGATGGTTTCTATGGTGATGGGAATGGAGTGAAATGATTTGTTCTGTACTTACTGTGCTGATAAATCCCAGTCTTTGTATTGAATGCTCGGTCCTTCGCCACACTGATAAAAATTTACAGTTAATAATCAATGCTTTTTTATCCATTACTTACTCACCTCTGCTGAAGAACTTTCCTCTCAGGACAAGGGATTGGTGCAAGTGATCAAGATAAATGTTTCCTCTTCCGTTCCTGAATTGTGAGCCTTGAATTTCAGTTACCTGAAAGCATCTTAGCAGTCCAGAGGCATGATGCAGAATTTTTTTGGAAGTATTTTGCCTAGAGTGTTCACTGCCTCCAGGACTTCACACTGGGGTGTCGGTGTTAAACAGAAATTTACAGTAAACAAAAAGTTATTTACAGCAAACTAGAAGACCAGGCCAAACCATGTCAGCTGCTCATTAAGTTTTCATTGTTTTGTTTTCTGGTGCCATTTCCTGGTGTCATGGTGCATGAATTTGTTGTGATATTGATGAATATAACAACCCCTACCAGTGACCTGGTTCTAACTTGCAGATGATCTTATTCTGCGCACCCCGCGCCCCCCACCCCCAAATCCCTACTTGCTTCCACTTCCGTTCAATATGCGTTTCTTTCCCATTATCCTATGGTACAAAATGGTGGGAAAGATTTGAGACCACTGGCCAGCAGATTGTATCATCTGTATTAGTCAGCTTTTCTCTCTGCATCCAAGTGTGGGTTCACCCGGTGATCCAAATGGGCAGGAGATTTTTGTGGTGTGTCTGCTATGCAACAACATAGCATTGTCACGAGCATTCAGTCTGCACTAAGTCTTTAAATCTCAACATGTAAATTGTTTTGAGGTAAAAACAGAGAATGCTGGAAGTACTCAGCAGGTCAGACTCCATCTGTGGGAGGAGAAACAGAGCTAATGTTTCAAGTTTAAGACCCTTTGTCAGAACTGTTTTAAGGCTTAAATTGTATTAACGGTTCCATCTTGTAAGTCATCCTGTATCTCTTTGAATATATAAATGCTGTGCGTCAAAGCATTTGTGAAAGACATTACAAATTGGCGATAAGGATGGTAGTTTCCTTCAGGATTCTCCAATAATACTTATGACTTGCAAGGAAAGCTTTAAGTTGGTTTGCAGCACCAAAACTGATTTACAGTGACGTAGCTAAACTTGGGGCCATCCAGTGAAAAGTCAACCCCTTCTCACTGTGACTTGAGATTCCATGCAAGTGATTGCACAGTGATCCATAGGGGGAAGGAGTTGACTTATCACCGGACTATTGCACACACCATTTTTAGCCATGTCACTGTCGAATATGGAAGAAACCCCACCTGGCCTTGAGAAGCTTTGGCATATCTGGGCAGGCTCAGGGACCATTAAGCTCATACACATAGTAAGAGGAGATATTCCTTGTAGCAAATAATATCATGGAAGTTGACGGAGAAGGCATTATTGTGCAAGCCCATGATGTGTGAGCATAAATAAACAATACTCCTGATGAAGACTGGGCCAGAACTTCGGGGTACCAAGTCCCACGTGACCTCAGACAATGGATGGCTTGTGAACTGGAATATTAATCCAAAGCTGTTAGAAATAGCTGAAAGTTATATGTTTGTGCCAGAGGCAGGGTGAGGCAATTAGCGTCTGTGTTGCTCCATTAAATAACTTAACCTTGCATTTAATTTTGGAGCCTTTTTCAGTGTGCCTTCAAATTCATTCAAAGCTGTTGAGGATGCTAAACCTGGCATTCAGCTTTCCTGTAAAATTGCTGTGTTGATGCCAATGGATTCCAAGAAAACCAGAGAATCACATTCAGTGCAAGCAACCGATAAGGTTGCAGCCCTCAGTCAGCGAACCTTGGCAAAATGCAAGGCTGCAACACCAACTCCATATTGCATTGGATAGACCAATTCATTTCCTATTGTTGCGACGGCTGTTACCGCACCATTTTTTCAGCCTTGAACAGCTAAGGTTTCTGGGGACAGGAAGGTCACATTTTTCCAGCCTGCAGATCCAAGCTAGGTCAATAAATGAAAGTAATTTCAGCAGCAATTCAAAGTGACAGCAAGAAGTTTTTTTTTGCACGAATGAGCATCCAAACTTTGAGGAACTTGGAATTCTATAGAACCTCTGCCACAATCAATAGCAGCAGCAAATATACAGAGCTTTGAGTAAAGGTGCTGAGTAATAACCAGTGCACTGATATGTGAATTAACACAGCTGCAGTTGGTTAAGTATCGAGTTGAAGTCCTTTTCTACCAAATTCAGCAAGAAAAGAAAGATTACTGTTAATAGAAAGTACAGTTGCACGGACAACTTGTTCTTGTGAGCATTTTCAGGCAGTAGGGAAAGTGGAGTACATCGTGCTGCACAGTGGACAGTGTGTAAAGCAATAATCATTGTAGCAAACTCTGAAACAGACCAACCAACCTTAATAGGAAGAACTGACTGAGACAACTCGAGTTGGATTGGAAGAAAATTTTCAGCATTGACGCTTCAACATCACGCCATGACACATTGTTGGAAAGGAATGAAAATATGTGTGAAGACAACTGCACAGGCATCACAGGGTACAGTCCAGATATTCACATTGTAGCAGATGCAAATCCAGTCTATTGCACCCCTGCCCTATATGCTATTAAGAGGAGGAACTTAACAGCTAAAACCAGATGGTGGACTTGTGAAAACCCACCCGAGTGAGTGGGCCACGCCAATAGCGGTTGTGCCTGAGGCAGTCAAAATTGTGTGTCTATGTGGTGATTCCTAAATTGCTCAAAGTCAATGACAGACAATGCCCACCTCGCACTAGTTCACAGAATCAAAGGTATTCAAAAACATTGCCTATGAAAACAAAGATAAGATGTAACATCTGACTATCAATGCATATAAAGAGCTTGACGTACACAACACTGCCCAATGGAATCGAGTCTTTGGTCGAGATTTTCCAGGCCACGTTGGATAAAATCTTGCAAATGATGGTCTGTTGATTGCTATAAGCTTAGAACATCTGATTTTGGTGGTAGCAAGGTGAAGAATGCATGAGTAAGTTGAAGCAACGCAAATGTGTGCTCTTTGTAACAATAGATACTGTACTTTTGTCCCAAAAGGTTGTATGTGGGCGTTTCCTAGGAATTCTTCCCAATCTCTAACCTGCATCATCCGTCTCTCTGACCACAGCTGCCTCAATTTTGAGTAGAGAATTCCTAAGGAAGGGAATCCTCAGAGAGCTGGGAGTACTGACTTTAACTTGCTGGCAGAAGTCACTGGTAACAATAGGTAACAGGAGATTTCTGACTGAAGTGGTCAAGTCCTCCAGTCAGTGGATCTAGACTTGGGGTCAACCCTTATTAAGACAGTTTTTCTTTAGAATCTAAACTACCTTGGAGTATAGCCCAATATAAATGGTCTTTATATCCCACCATCTTCTCATTACCCCCTTTCTCTGAAATCTCCTCCAGCCCACCATTTTCCAGAGCCTCTCTGTTCCTCTAATTTTGTTCTTTGATCATCCATTAAGATGATCGTTCCTCCAGTTGAGCTACTAAGGCATTAAGATTAGAAATGTCATAAATTCCATATATCTCTCCAACTATCTCTTTCTCCTCTTTAAGATGTTCTTTCAATTCTGCAACATAAACATTTGTCTGCACTACCAGTACGGTTGTGATCTACTGATGCCACCTGTATTAAACAGCGTGGTCGGTTTTAATTGTGTAATGGCACCCTTTGCTTGGTTCAGTCCGCGCTAATGATCCATCCTGCAATAATGTCACACAGCTGGTAGCACTTAGTCAGGCAGCTGCAATCTTGGGGTCCAGCTCTTAAAGGGGCAGGCACAGCTTTGCTGCAACAAGGACTCATGTAGAATCATACAGCATGGAGACATGCCCTTTGGCCTACCAAGTTTGTGCTAACCTTTTAAGCACCCATTTTCACTAATCCCATTTTATTCTCCCCACCGTGTCGTGCTGTGTGAAGAGTGGCAGCAGCTGACTGAGGAGAGGGGAAGGAGCGTGCTTCAAGTTTCACTGGAATGCAGTGGGAGAAGTTGGTTGAATAGACAAGCAGGAGGAGGGATGTACTGTGTGCAAGGGGTCCACAGAAACTCAGGCTGTGGCCAGGCAGGAGGTTGCTCGATAGAGATCTGGGAGGAGTGAAACTGCTATCTCTGTGAACTCTCCGTGTTTTATGGTTCAGCTTTCAATGCTAGAAAATGTTCGTTCTCTGGCTCAAGGTATCCTTGACTATAGGGTTTGGATATCTTCTGTGATGCGGCAGTAAGCAGGGAACTGTGAAGTGGCAGAGATTGGCAACATCAGCCTGGAATGATCCTTGGGCTGGGAAGTTGAGAGTGACAGTCTCGTTTCAACCACGACAGCAGTCTGGAGATGCGTGAGACTGTATTTGAGGTCACGAGATCACAGATCTCAGTGAGAGGCATAGTCCGTGTCGCCACTGCCCCTCAGAGTAGTCTAGATACGAGTGTGGATTCCTGTGAAGGTTGGGTGGGTAAGGTGATGAGCCCTGTCATACCTCCTTCCACACGATTCCCATGGGTGCCTCAGACACTGGTGTTCCATCTTCTTGCTCTCCAGTGAGATGAGCATTGGGTGTGGGCAGATGCACCATTGGAAGTTTATAGACCGGTAAGCCGCACATCAGTGGTAAGGAACCTATTGAAGAATCCTCTCCAATGGCTTCCTTACCACTGACGTGAGGCTCACCAGTCTATATTTACCAGGATTATTGCTATTTCCCTTCTTGAGTGGTCGTACCCTCTCTCTAGTTATCCTCTTGCTCTTAACATAGCTGTAAAATGCCCTGGGATTCTCTTTAAATCTCCTTTTCATAGCCCCTCCTGGCTCTCCTACTTCCCATGAATTCTTTTCCAGCTTCTTTATAATCCTCAAGGACCCTGTTTGATTTTAGCTTCCTAAACCTTACAGTCGAAGGCGCGAGGATGGCCCGGTGTAAAATGTGAGCAAAGTGTGGAGTCAGCACAGTGGAGCAGCCAGGCAATGAGTGAATGTGAACATTGAATAATACAGCACAGGAGCAGGCCCTTCGGCCCACCATGTCTGTGCTAACTATCATGCTAGTCTAAACTATCCCTCTATTCCCTGCCTGCTCATGTGTCTGCCCAAATGCTGCTTAAACATTTGCTATTGTACTTGCTGCTTCCACCTCCTCTGGCAGCACGTTCGAGGCAACTCCCACTCTGTGTGGGGATGTGTGTGTGTGACAAAAATTATCTCACAAATCTCCTTTAAACTTTTTCCCCTCTCACCATAAATGCATGTCCTCTGGTAATAGAAATTTCCACCCTGGGAGAAAGACTCTGACCATCTACCTTATCTATGCCTCTCATAGATCTCAGGGCGGCACGGTAGTGTAGCGGTTAGTGTAACGCTATTACAGCGTCAGCGACCTGGGTTCAATTCTCGCCCCTCTCTGTACGGAGTTTGTACATTCTCCCTGTGGGTTTCCTCCAGGTGCTCTGGTTTCCTCCCACATTGCAAAGACATACAAGCTAGGAGCTGTGGGCATGTTATGTTGGCGCCAGAAGAGTGGCGACACTTGCGGGTTGCCCCCAGCACAGTAATGCAAAAAGACACTTCACTGTGTGTTTCAATGTACATTTGACTAATAAATAAATATCTTATAGTTTTATATATTTCTATCAGGTCGCCCCTCAGCCTGTCCCGCTCCGATAAAATAATCCCATTTTATCCAGTCTCTCTTTATAGCTAATACATTGCAATCCAGACCCATTTCAAACCCTCCACGTTCTTCCTATAGTGCAGTGGCCAGAAATGCAGACAGTACTCCATATGTGGCCTAACCAAACTTCTATAGAGCTGCAACATGGCCTCCCAGCTTTTATCTTCGAAGCCCTTTTGGGTGTCTCATACGCTGGTGTTCCATCTCCATGCTGGTCTACTGTAGTTGGCCTTTTAAAAGCTGCTAGTAAAAACTGCTTTCTCTGTGTAAGGATTTTTAGACTGTTGGTCTTGAAAATTGTATTGGAAGGCAAAAAATTTGCATCTCTGCTCCTGGTCAGGAAATTGAAGGCTATGAGGAACCAGTATAGAAGAGGAGTTGTGGCCTGGGGCAGATCGGCCATTATCACATTGAATGGCAGGGCAGGCTTGAGGGATCCACCCCTGCTCCTATTGTCCTCTGGAGACTCAATTCCTAAGATGCTGTTTCTTTACCTGGAACCTGGAGAGGGTGAGATCGTCTGTGAGGCCATCTCTCGCCGCTCCTCTTCTGTGATCTCTGCTGCTCTTCGACCCTCCAGTTTCCAGTATTTGCAGTCTCTTGTGTTTGTGGTTTCTTTACCTAGTTCCTTTTGGGTTTAGTAACCCAATCAGGAAAAGCTTATTCACACTTCGACCCCCACCCCCGAAATATCGAAGTGCAGGTTACAATCTGCCTTGTGCGAGTGTTAATGACAGCTGTAAAACAGTTCAGAATTTGCAGCACTAAACATTAGAATTAACACCACCAGTTGCAATCTGTGAACTGTTATGAGCAACTCTTTACGAGCAGGACTCGCAGACACTGAAATAGACACTCGCAGACTTGTTCCTAAAGCTGTGTTTCAACACGTCTCATCTCTCCCCCCCAAAAATTGCTGACCTCCACATTCCTTCATGATCAACCTTACTATCCTTTGGACGAGGAAGGAGTTCACCTTTTGTTGTCGATGCTGAAGCCAAGCTAGGATATCGGTCATGCACACTTGGTTCAGTACAACCAAGTGTGAGCTAATGGGTCCATGTTCTTTCAGCAACAAAAGAGAATTTCTTTAGTTGCAACCCACCAGTCTTCCCCTTAAAATTAAAGCATGAGGTTGATTCTGATAAAGGTGTGAATGGTTACTGCAGCTAGTTTGGAATGGGGATTTAAAGTTGCAATCAGATTAGCTGTTATTCCAGTAAGTGGCTTGAGGGGCTGAGTGGCCTATTCCTGCTCCTAGTTTGTTTGTCTGTGAGTGGGGCTGAAGCCCAGGCCTTCCAGCCACCTGCAAGTGAAGAAGGAAACCGGCCCTTCACTAAGTCTGCCCGAACTAATGCACTGTACTTTATGGGAAGCACCTTTCTAATTGATGGCTTGGAGGATACCCTTGATCAGCAAGGACAGTGCAAGCAGCCTCTTGCTCAGCAGTCCCGAGCTCACTTTGGAACTCCTCCACTATCTCCACTGCTTTCCTGTATCATGTCAAGTGGCTATACTTGAACCTTGGCAGGATTGCTGTGTCCCATGTACTCATCAAAGTTTTGGCAGACCACGTCCTTATCTATTGTGTGTACAGGGCACTTTCTGGCAGAATTCATTGCATAGTTACAAAGTGCAGAGGTCCACTCAGGAGGCATGGTTACTTCGTTTGACAGAGGCCAGGAACCAAATGAGTGTCCTTCCTGGAATCAGGCTGAGTTCTACATTGAGTGGTGCATTTACACACTGGGCCAACTATATAATAATCCATAGTAAATGATATGGCACCAGAGAAGAGGTTTGGAAAGCCTGATATCTCTGTGCGGTAACAGCAACCAATTTTTTTGCTGCACATTTAGTGTTGTTGCTGAGTAGTCACATGCATTGACTGGTAACAGATATATTTTTGGCATTGTGTGATACCATTTATCTATTGTCAAGAGCTTGTATTCGGACACATGCAAGATGAGGTAGTTTCTTATGCGATGGTGTTGGTATGAACTAATCCTTTCTGTGCTCACTGATGGTTGCTGGCCTTTTACGGTAAAAACATCGGGAGGGAATCAATCGAGCTCTCTGCCCTTTTTCACTCTGAAATGAATTTCCTTTTGGTGATCAGCACTTTGTTATTTATTCTCCTCTATACTGAAGAGGCTTCCTTATGGGACAGGCAATTTGAGCTCGCAATCCAGAAAAAAATGCCACTTCTCCCATTTCTGCAGCCTTAACTTCCAGTTGTCTGAAAGTCACTTAGCAGAATGGAGGTGTTAAAATGGACACCATATTTTCTTGAGATTTCTTTTGTTTTGCTAGAAATGTTTGTCCCATACAGGAACAAAAAAAATCACCCAAGATCAGAATGCTCCTGCCTCACCTTGGTCAACCCGAGGTTGGCCCTTTTTTTTTAACCCCTAATTCTTAAGTGCAGTGGTGTTTGCTTCAGAAATAAATGTTTAATCTTTTAAGTAATTGCTGCATTGAAAGATGTACACTTGAGTGCTAAAGGAGTCTCTCAAGCTTCTCAATTTTCTACTCTCCCAAAACGTTCTGGCATTATAAACCCATCAGGCTTAAAAGGATCGAAAGATCAGGAGTGTGCCAGTTTGGATTCCTCTGGTTGGTCACAGTCAGGAAGGCAATTAGGTATAAAAATTGATCACTTTGATGAGGGTGAAAGATTCAAGGTTCCTGTGCCTGAGACAGGATTCAGCTCCAAGCAGGTACCTTTTACTCATGTCTCAGGGGTCACCCAAGTCCAATGGTGGAGAAAAGACTATCAAAGCAAACAGTAACTCCCAAAATTTGCTGGTAATGTAGAAGAATGAGGACTAGGTTATTGGGCAATACCTTATCTTAGATAACCCAATTATCATGTTCCAGAGTCAAGTGCCAGCAGTCCTTCATGGTTGCTGGGATCAAAATAGTAGAACTCAGTGACGAACCATATTGTGGGAGCACCTGAACTGCATGCTGGGCAGTGGTTGAAGAAGCCTGCACATCACCTTGTCAGGGGCAATGTGGTTTGGGCAACTGTTCTCAACAAAATCAAACAAGGCTCTGTAAGCAGAGATGTTGTAGCAAGCCATTTAAGAAGTAGGAGGAGGGATTCATTAATGAATTATTATTGGTATGATTGAAGCTGTGGAGCAGCCTGAGAGGGATTTTTATGCATTACCTGAGCCCCCAAACTGATTATTTGTCTGCCTTTTGTTTTGGTGCATCTCCTGGAGCAAGTTCTCCAGCTCTTCAACCCCGTCGCACTTGCCTCTTCTGGACAAAGAGGCTGGTGTGAAGCCAAGGCATGAACTTGTCCATTTTAAGCCAGGTCACAGATCTTCCTTGGAGTAGGTATCTCACTGGTGATCGAGATCCCAGGCCACACTTTCTCAACAGCTTTCTGAGATGTATTCAGAACAGGTGGTATGTCCTGCCTAACCCAGCTAATTCAGAGGCAGCAGTACCTCAGCCATAGGCATAGCTCAGGACTGCTAATGACTATAATCACAACGTTAAGGCTCTTGTATCATTTGGTGGCCACTTAATTAGAGCAAGGTTAACTCTGGAGGTGGAGCAGTTTGTTCTTGGGTGTTTCAATTGAAATAGAATTTCAGAGCTGAAATGCTTTTCTCATCCCTATGTTAATATTTTGACTCCATTGGAAAAGAAAACTATTTAGTCTGAGAAGAAGGAGATCCATATCTCTGAATCATGGCCAAGTCTTGTTAATCCATAAAAATAACACCAGCTATCCTGCAGTAGGTTTTATTCTTTATTACAGGTTTCTACACAAGTGAATTTCTAAAACCATGTTCTGTGTGCGAGCAAAAAATGTTGTGCTTTTCAGAAGCTGTCTCCAGACCTTCTGCTATGTTAGTTTCACTCAATCCAGAGTGATTGGAGCTCTGATTCTTTCATCTGTGACTTGTTGCCTTGACAACAGACTTTGCTGTATTTTACCACAATAGCATTTTGGTAATCACCTTTTGCTTTTTTTTATGTTTATCCAAGCTTGCTTTGCATAAACCAGTGAGAAGAGGCATTTCCACAGCATAAGAAGCATGTAAATTTGAATATATGGATCTCCTGTTTAATAACGACAACTTTAATTTATAAAATGCATTTAAAATAGAGAAAGGTTTCAGTGGAATTGGTCAAGAATTGCCACTGAACCTTTGGGAAGAGATATTAGGAGCAGTGACCAAACACTTGGTCAAGGAAGTTGCTTCCAGCAGTGTCTTAAATGAGGTGAGTAAATGAAGGAAGGAAGGTTTTGGGAGAGAATTCTGCAGGTAATTAAGACACGGGTACCAAGATCTCACTTGGCTGGTAGTGAGAAGGCCCTTCCAGTCAGATCCTTCATGAGCTTAATCCCACTGCACACTGCCCTTGAGATGACTGTGGGGCACCTCCTTTTGGACTACTTTTGCCGTGAAGAAAAAGATGCTGTTGCCCTTGTCGGGGTTCGCCTCAGGCAGCTGCATAACACAGGATTCTGTGCTTTCCAAGGGTGCTTCCTGACACAGACGTCAACTGCTGCCGGGAGATCATCAACTCGGTAAAAGGTGCTCTTTGTTCCTTCCAAAAATCGTTGGCCTTCCAGTGTAAGGAGATGTCTATAAGTGAATGCTGCTGACTGGTACGTCCCATGATACAGAAGTGTATACTGATGAACAAACTGAAGCTCAGTCCCACCACTGCAAAGGCTCTACGGGGAAGGACCACAGTCGAGGGTCCCACTGCCAGTGGACACTGAGGCACCGAGCTCTGTGCAACAGCCTCTGAAACACTTCATGGGTGCATCGTTTTAGGAGGGAATATGACTGGTATAAAAGAATATATTGAACTGATGATTGAGAAAGACATGTCCCAATTGTATTCACTGAATATATAATGAAATAAAATATATTTCTAGAGAAAAAATATGAGGCACATGTAGTTTGGGATGAGCTGGCAGAAAGAAGATTACAGAACTGGCTAGACTGTTGCTCTGTCATTAGCAAAACGAATGAGGTGATTTTAAAGAAACCTTTTCACTCAAGGTCTTATGATACAACAGGGATTGCTTTGCCTCAAGTAGCCATTGATTGAGCTTTATTTAAAGTAGAATTGGATAGCATATTGATATGGAGGAATGTACAATGAATAAAAATTAGAATAGATTGGTCCATTTGAACATAAGCAAAAGGCTCTTCTGTACTGTACTTTCTATGATCATTCTACATCATAATCATTGCCTAAATTTGCTGCCAGGAGATTTTTCTCCCCTCTTCAGTGTCATCCAGTTGCTCCTTCCTGAAGTTTGGGTGGATTCCTGCGTCCAGGTCTGATATGACTTGAGGATCTGCTGATCTCTAATTTGATTAGTTCTCGGATAAATTTGCTTGTGGTGCTGACTTTGGATCACATTTTCTGGGAAAGGTGAAACAGAGCCTCCATTTTACTGGAATTCTTTGCAATTTCAGTGCCAATTAGAATGAAGAAAATGGAAATATTTGTAGCATTATAGCAATATAAATCCATACTGCACGAGTCAGCCAAGCCCAATAGCTCCTACAAAGTGTGCCAGGGAAAGCTTTACTGAGTTCTTCCCATATTACATAAGGAACTTTTAATAAAGTTCAAAATGGCTGACTTTTGAAAATGTTTTACCTAAACATTTTACACATGAATGTATTTTGCTTTGTTATTATTGGCCAGCAGAACTGTTTGCACTCCATAGATCCCCATGATGCAGCCTTTCCACTTTTTCCTCCTTCCACTAACTTTCATGGGCCTTTTTCAGCAGATTCATCACTCTGTTCGGGAGTGAGTATTGGAACTAATTTTAACCCAACTCATCCAGCTTGAAATGGGAAGGGTTGGTTTTACTCCACACCTGATATTACTCTCCGTTCACTTCAATTGGGCAAGGTGTAAAGGAGAACTGCCCTGATCCTGCCACTATTGCAACATCTGGGTGAGGTGAGAGTGTCTCCTGTGGCACCCCTGGTGTGCCTCCTAATTTCTGCCAGTACGACCTTTCATTGTAAAGAAATGCTGTGAATTTAATGAATCTAAACCTTCACAATCCTTTCCAACAGTCATTATTACAATTGGTTTGTGTCTTTTTAAGCTTTTTGTCATTGTTCAGAAGATTATTAGATCCCCTGTGGAGCAATAAATTAGTGAATACAATATTTTATAAGGACTGTGCCATATTCAATTGCTGTTATGGGCCTGACTCTAACGGGCATAGGTCTTTAAAACCATGTTTAGTAAACAAAAGCCAAGAGTTAATTACAGGTTACTTGCTCAGAGGAAGATCCTAAGATCGATTAGAAGGTCATTGCTCCAGATGGCAGTATCTAAGACCAAGCTTGTCAGGAAAAAATCACCAGGATATTAATTTGATGAATGCTTTTTTTGTTGTTAATGTGGCAAATTAATGGCAGTTTGTGTGAAAAGTACTCTGAAGCAACTGACCAAGTAGATCACCAGTGGTGCTGGGGTTGAGGTTTCATGAAAGTGGTTGAGTTGCTGGACAGGGGGATGGGTATATATTCCCCATGAATTGGAAAGGAAATTCTGCAAATGTATCTAGTTCCTGGGAAGGAAGCTGCAATAATGAACACATATTACTTTACGTTTTCACTCAAGATAATCTGCTGGACCAAACATTTAGGAAGCATTGCAAGACATAACCATTACACTTTAAAATCTGTCATACTTTCAAATCCCAGTACAGTCTTGCTGTCAATATTGAAACAATATGGAAAACATAACTATACGTATGGCAGAGACAAGGTAAAAAGGTCACCTGAGGACCAAAGGGGAGACAACCATATTGATAAGGTCAAGTCTACCGAAGTTCCAAGAAGTATTTAATAGTTCCTTATTACACGACAGGGTAAACCTGGGAACTGATGTAAAGTTGGCCATAGGGTAGTAAAATACTGAGGAGAAATAATATCACAGGCATAGGGTGATACAGTGGTTGCACCTTCTGAGAGTTGGGACCTACTGTTTACATTTTTATAAATGACCTGGACCTGGAAATTCAGTGGAAAGTGACAGTGAGCGAGATAGTTAAGAAAGTACACAGCGCATTGTAGAAACAAAGTGTGAGGACAGGTTAGCAACATAACAAAATTTTACATAGACGGATGTAAATGTGCATTGGTTGTAAAAATAAGCAATGGTGATAAAATAGATAAATGATGAAATAGAAGTGTTAAGATTCAATGGATGGCAGTAGTCAACAAAGCCAATAGAAAGGTGAATTACATCGCCAAAATAATTGGATTTAAATTATAATTAAAGCCAGCATCCTCAAAACAGACCAGATTCTGAGTACTGTGTCCACTGTTTGTTTGTCTCCAAAATAAAGCATGACATTTAAGCACTGGAAGTACTCCAGACTGTGGGAACTCTGAGGAACCATTGGAGACAGAAGCACTTCCCAGCTTTGTGAGTTTGTACATCAGCCTCTGAAACTGTAAATACATGACCTAATAAACATGGTTAGTATAAATTCTGAATCCCCTGATGGTGATTGCTCGAATAATTTACCTCCTGTCCTGAGAACCATTTGATGATCTTTTGAAGTTTGCATACTTATGGATTTTTGAACTGGATTGCAAGTTGTGGGTTGCACGAACATAGTTTTGTTAATATCATATTCTGAAGTGAAGGATTCAGTATATTTATTCAGGAGCAAAATGACTAGATGTGAATCTTCCCCTGATTAATGTAGACAAAAGCCAGTCAGGAAGAACCAGACTGTTTACAGAAAGACCCAACCCAATTGCTCAGGCTTCAGTGAACTGTTTGAGGTTCACCATGAGATTCGGGCCTCTCTTCAGAAACTATATCCAGGAATTTGCAGCATGGTCCATGAAACTTTGAGATAGAATATGCTTTTTAATGGATTTTTTAAAATCCCATTTCACAAGTTCTTTTCTGTGCCAGTATCTTCTACTTTATTGTGTAGCAGCCAGGAAGTATGATATCAGCCTCTCTCCACCACTGCAGCCCCCTTCCCAACAAGTGAGATTGAATCAACAAGTAGAAGTGACCCTGCACCATTGTCTTTGTCAGTAGCACAAACAGGTGTCCAAATTATTGTCCATAATGAGTCGGGTATTACCATAATCTATCGGGACAGGAATATTTGGCTCAAAAATTGATGGTAGCATTGGATAACAGGTGGAATTATGGCAGGGGTTTCCTGTGGTAAACAAGCCCATGCACCTGAGCAAATGAGGTAACAGACAGTGTGAAGTTGGTTCTCACTCATTCTCAGGATGGAGCTGACACTGGGGAGGTAAACTGAGCCCCAGGAAGCAGCATGCCAGTCATAAGTAGAATTAAGGTTGGCAGTGGGGCATGTGAGCTTTGAATCTTGGAGGGGCAAATGTAGTTCTGGGTGGTCATTAGCACCCTGACATCGTAATGTAGAGCATTCCCATTTAGTTCCATATTCAGTTAGGGTAAAGAGCGTTTTATTGGCAACCTTAAAGTATTGCAGTAGAGACTGCTGGGTTCATTGCAATCTGATATTGTAAATGGGACTGAAATGGATGTCAGACCTGTGATTTGTATAGAGAGTGAAGCTCTGTTTCAGATGGGCACCTTCAACCAACCCGTAACCAGTCAGCTATGGATGCAGTCCTGCACTGAAGAGCCGCAGATCCTTCACTACACAAAATATGGCAACACACAGTCCAATGTCTAACCATGAAGAAAACCATAAACTTATCAAGATTTCACCTAATTGTTGTCATTTAAGCACTACTTTCGAACAGAGCTTCTCTTGTTGATTAATAGCTGGGCAATGCGTTTTAAAGAATGACAGACAGACAAACTGTGGAAAACATGCCTAATTTTTATATAAAGTGACTATGCAAAATGTCAGAACATACTGCGTCATAAAAAAAGTTATAAGATGTTAAGCATGATCTACTGCTTAAATGTAGTGCACTTTCAAGGCCAGAGAATGAAATTGATTTTTTAAAAAAATCAGGTAAACTCCTATTCAGAACGGTTAAAAATCTGAAGACATATTGGGGTATTCTATGCCAAACAGCTGATTTGCAGTTGCAATGATCAGCATCAGTGACCATGACCTAGGAGTAAGTGAGAAGGAGAGTCATAGAAATCCTGACGTTAATTGTTATTCATGGACCATTTACGGTTTGAAGACAGTAAGTACCATGTTCAAAAGTGGCCACTCATACCCTGCACTTCGGCTCACAAATGAAGAATAGAGATTTGAGGGATTTACGAGAATGTAGCTGGTAACTGGTGAAATCAGACATCAGAGTAAATCAGCAGAGAGCAGAGTCACTTTTTCATGCAAAGTCAGCCAGCATCACTTGAGGCTAAAAGGTTATGCAGCAATTATTCTTTGTGTATAGCACATTAAAAACCTCACCAAATTTTAGTTAACAGAATTAATTCCTGCGTGAAAACAGCATTGAGGAGTCAGCCTTAAAAAGCAGCCCACACCTCTACTTGGTGTATTGGCCTAAATGTTGGACTGAATGGTATCATAGGGTGAAGGATGGTGTGTGTGCACTCTTTCTTTCATAATTG
>JARFYF010000017.1:39835005-39847470 GCA_030265395.1 Rhina ancylostomus | reverse complement strand
AGATGCTCCATCTGATGAATAACAAGTTCAGGCGTTTGAGGAAAACGTATCATCAAGTAGAAATCTTAATGGAAGTCACAAATGGTTTTATTATGAGTTAACTTAGCCTTTTAATTGTGAGATATTGCTACTTTGATGTTTTATTATTATATTGGGTCTTGTTTCAGACAACAGTTGGCAGCCTAGAGTATGCTGATCGGTTTGATTGGTTTGCAGCCTTTTGAAAAATTTGCATTTGGCAATCAATTACAACCAATAAATTATGCATTGCAGCCAATCAGTGGAAGAAACACAAATTGAATCAAGACAGAATTAGAGTTGCTGTGTGACCTTGGAACGTGACATCGAATAGAGAACAGAAGTTGCCATTAAGCTACTTGAACCTGATCCATCGTTCAGTTGATGTGATTAATACCTCAGTTCAACATTGCTTTGTGTTTATTGATGCCTTCACAGAACAAGGATCGATTAATCTCGGTCTTGTAATTATTATCGGTCAAGATTCTGCAACATTTATGGGGGAAAAGGTTAAACGTTTCTATTTTCTTTTATCCTGACCTCATCCCCGAATAGCTCTAATGTTGAAATGATGTTCTGTTGTACTGGATCTACCCACCTGAGGATATGCTTTCTCCTTATCTGCCTTACTGGATCATTTTATTCTGTAAAACATCTGAATGAGATTGACCCTCCCATTTCCTGTACTCACGAATGCAAGCCATGATTTTGCATAATGTCCTCATCATTTATCACTTGAAGCTTCAGTATCATTGGGTGAATCTTTACTGCCATTTCTCCAAAGACATTTTTCAAAGGAAATCAATTTCAGTAGCGGTGTACGATCTTTGCTTAATGTGCATATTTTAGTACAACTCTTTGAGGATTAATTTCTACTCTGTGATTCACCTATTTTAATTTCCTGGGTCGGAAGCCCTCAGATGCTAATTCAGTAGCTTCTCATTTACCAATATTCTTTCTCCCTAGAATCTATAAAGCCTCCTCCCCTGATTTACTTTTGGTTTATCTTGCACGATTAATAATTTGTCCTCTTCCTGCAGTGTGTATCAGTGCAATTAATCAATTCATAAGTCTTCACTTTCTTCATTGCCTATCACAGTAGCATGTCTGGATTTAATGGATCCACATTTTCCTTAAGTACTTTTTTTCCCTCAATATATTTATAATTCACTGTTATGTTTAATATGCCTTGCAGGTTTACCTTGTATTCCCTTTTTAAGCTGTTTTTAATAATTTCTCAACATACCTTTTTTTTAAATATATAACGTTACTTTGAACTTGTCTAAACCCCTTTTAGCCTTCAGCTGTACCTTATCTATTGAGCATGGTTTGCACACATTTGGAACTTTCAATTTTTTGTGGCAAAACTTGGAAATCCCAGTGGTTCCCTGGCTCTCTTGAAATGAGCTGGGGCTCCAGTACCTGCAGTCCCTTTAAATCTGCCAGGTTCACTGGGAAACTTGTAATAATACTGTGTAGCGTCTTGAACAAATGAAAGGTGTGATGGCGTATTTGATGGAATAATATCCAATAGTCCGGAAAATCTGCCTGTCCGGCACAACCAAAGTCCCGAATGTGGAGATGTGCCAAAGTCGAGTTTATTGTCACATGCACAAGTACAGGTGCAATGTAAAACTTACTTGTAACAGCATCACAGGCACATAGCATCGTTTAAGCAGCACTCACAAGAAAACCATAAATTAAACATAAATTAAACATTTTTTATAAGAAAGAATGCAATTAGAACAGAAAAAAACCAAAATAATTTTAGTGCAAAGTGATTAAATTGGTCATAGTGTTGCTAAACTGTCGTGATTAGGGTTGTGCAGGGGGTTGGTTCAAGAACTGAATGTTTGAAGATAAGTAGCTGTTCTTGAACCTGGTGGTGTGGGACTTCAGCCTTCCATACCTCCTGCCTGAAGGTAAGAGAAGATGGGATGGCCTGGATGGTGGGGATTGTTGATGATGAATGTTACCTTCTTGAGGCAGGGCCTCCTGCAGATACTACTGATGGTGGGGAGGGATGTGCCCGTGATAAGTCCAGTACTTTGCAGATGTTATCCTAGACTGCAATGTGTATGTGTGGTCAGTGCTGTTGATGTATATCTGTACTATAATATATAAGCGCTGTAATATATAAGGGCAGATATCCTATACCATCACTCAGAGGATGACCTATTTTGCAAGAAATATAGTAAACGGTCTTGAATTCAGCGAGTTTTGTTCGATCCACTGAACACCTCAAACTCCTTTTCAATGACTAGATTATGAAAGGCTGTCATGTGAACTCGGCAAAAATCCACAAATAACTAACAGATAAATGACAAGACTAGCACTTTTTGGCCATGCCCATAGCCTTTGAAAAGTTGGTGGTGAACCACTGCTACCTTCTGGTGAAGGTACTCCCATTGTATTAGGGAATTCCAGGATTTAGACACAGTGCCAGTGAAGAAACAGTGATGTATTTCCGAGTCACGGTGGTGTATGATTTGGAGGGGAACCTGCAAACAGTGGTGTTCCCATGCACCTACTGCCCTAGTCCTTCTTGCTGGTAGAGTTCACAGACGTGGGGGATGCTGTCAGAATTGACTAAATGAGGAAATGGTTTGCATTTTGTAGATTGTATACTCTGTTGCTACAGTGTACAAATGACAGAAGGTGTGAATATTTTGATTGATGCACTCATCCAGACAAGTGAAGTGACAATGGAAAAGCTTTGGTGTATCAAGAGGTGAATTGCTCACTACAGGATGTCTTGCCTCTGACTTCCTCTTGTAGCCACCATATTTATGTGTTTGGACCAGTTGGTCAGGATGCTAATGGTGGGGGACCTGGTGAAGGTCAGACCTAGATGTTTAGCCTCTCTCTGGTTGGCAGTAGTCATCGCCTGGCAGTTGTATGGCTCAGGTGTCACTTGCCACTTGTAGGCCCATGCCTGAATGTTGTCTGGGTTTTTCTGCACTCAGTCATGGGCTGCATCACATGCTGAGGAGGTACAATTGGAACTGAGCATTGTGCAATCATCAGTGAACATTCCCACTTCTGACCTTGGGGTGGGAGGAAGGTCGTTGATGAATCAGCTGAAGATGGTCAATCGAAGGGTGTTGGAACTCTTTGTTTCTCTTTGAACGTACCCTGAGCAAGCAGTTGGTGTACCAGTTCAATGTCTTTCTTGAGATGGTAGGCCCTCGAACAATGTAACATCGCCCCAGCACGACATTCAAATGTCAGGCTGGATTATGCAGTTAGCGCTGTGGTGGGACTAGAACTTAACCTCCTTCTGACTCAGAGCTGCCATTTGAGCACAGAGAGCACAGTACAAAGTACTTCTCTGTTAGTTAAGCACAGGTTGTGGTTCCACGTCTGCAAGGTATTGCTCTGCAGCCTTGTGCTCTTTGTTTACGTCAGTTCCAGACAAGAATGCCTTCCTGTGCCTTTTAAATAACTCCAACATTAAAATCTGTTCCCTGTGAATGGTGCTTGGAGTATTTTCCCTCTACATTGAAAACTATGTGCCATCTTTCTATAGTGTGTTTCTTTTAAAAGAAGTCTGAATAAAATTTCCATATAGAACTTTGCATGTTATATATGCATTTTCTCCTCACTGTCATTCTAAGTATTTGGTCTTTACTTTTATGGATTATTTGAGTCCTTTTTCAATAACACAAAAGTGTATTTTTCTGCTTTGTACTATTACAAATCATGTGGTGAGAGTCTGAGTCAATTAGAATCCTGTAAAGCATTTCTATGGCATACAAGTTGCTAACCATTCTGACATTTAAATTGTCACGTGCAGCTGCTGCTCTTCTCGGAATAATTGGAATCGAAAAGAATTATGAGAGTTTTTCACTTTATTGGAAAAAGGATCAATTGTACCTTTTACTCATTCATCTTCCCTTTTCTCGCCCTGCAGAGACAAGATGTTTCCCGCCCTAGGTTTTGGTGCACAGTTACCTCCTGACTGGAAGGTAAGCCTCTTGAGATGTGGTATTAAGCGTTATTTACAATAGTTTGTGCTTGTTCTGTCACTTTTCAATCAACTACTCTGAGTGTTTATCTGGGTCTTTTGAGAGCTTTTTTATTTTAAATGGGCATCACAAAAATAGGGAATGCTGAAGTTGTGAGTCAGGTCATGCAACATCCTTAGAGAGGGAAACAAAGTTAATGTTTCAGGTTGGTGACATTGATCACAACTGAAAAGAAAGCTAGTGGTCCAACATGTTGTAAGCAATGAGGCAGAGTGTGGCCAGGGGAGCAAAGGGTTTGTCTTTGTCAGGATGGAAGATGGGAGAGATTAAATAATAAAGCTGAAGTTGCAATGCAATGTGTGGTAATGGGTCAATAAAGAAAACAGAAGAGGGTCTGGGTGAGCTGAAGTGGCAGCAGCAGCATCATTACCACCAAATGGGGTCTGCAAACATGCGAGCAGCTGTTACCATCTGCAATTTGTGAGCTCTGTGTTGAATCCTGAACAGTGCAAGGCACTGGAAAAAAGTAGATGAGACACTGTAAGTACCTGAAACTAGAGTGAACTTCATTAGAATAGGAACTCAAGGACTGATCCCTTTCTACGTTCAAACATAAACTTTATTCATAAAAATATAGTACAGGAAATAGAATACAATCAGCACGTGTCTCTCATTACATGCAAAGTTTCATCAAACCAATACCTTCTACTTGCAAAGCACTAATGCCACTCGTGGCCTCTTTGAACAATAAGTGCTTGAGTCAAGTGTTTTGAGAGGCTGTTACACAGGACCCAGACCCTCAGTATCTGGTGGTGACAGGACCATAGTTTGTAGTACCTCCTCATAATGCCTTTGCATTGGCTGCACTGAGCTTCAGTGCATCCTTTAGCATGTACTCCTGCAGCCTTGTATGTACCAGTCAATGTTGTTCACTTACAGACATGATGTTGCATTGAAAGAAAGTTTTTTGTATTTATTTCAAAAATAGACTTTATTCATAATCAAAAACATATCTAAAGGAAGAAGCTGTGCAGAGACACTTAAATTCATGGTCATTATATTCAGTGGTGAAAACCTTTTTAAAAGAAAAAAAACCCAGCAGCTTTACCACATGTGGTCCCCTGGGGTGATACACACTTTTATTGTTCAAGAGGCTTCCCCACCCACCTCTGCCACTCCGTGTATGGTAGACGAGGTAGCCCAGACTGTTGTCCTTCCCCTCAGAGCCTTAGCAGTGGCTGCACTGAGCTTCAGTGCATGCCTCAGCACTAAGTCCTGCAGCCTGGACTGTGCCAGTCGGCAGCATTCCCTTACGGACATCTCACTGTGCTGGAAGACCAACAAGTTTCGGGCAGACCAAAAGGCATCCTTCACCGAGTTGATGACCTTCCAGTAGCACTTGAATTCTGTCTTGGTGTGTGTCCCTGGGAACAACCCATAGATCGGAGAGTCTTCTGTTATGCAGCTGCTGAGGATGGACCAAGAAACGGACCCTTGCGTTCTTCTCCACACCCTCATGGCAAATCCACAGTCTGCACAGAGGTGGGTGACCGTCTCTTCCCCACTGCAGCTGTCCTGAGGGCAGCGCGCATTGGGGATGATATGTCGTCTGTACAGGAAGGCTCTGACAGGGAGGGCCCCTCTCACTGCCAGCTAAGCGAGGTTTTGGTGCGTGATGGTCACAAGAAGCTCAGGGTGATGCTTAAACTGGATGAATGGTCTCATAAACCGTCACCCAGTCCGAGTATAATCACCTTAATGTCAAAATGTCCGCATCTTGAGCAGCAAATACAATGTACTAAGTTGAACGTCATGCGTGGTTTGATTTGTTCGCTGGGAGGAGTACTTGGAATTCTGGATGTGGAGAGGGGAAAGCCAAACAGGCATTATGCTTGCCCTACCTGCATGGGTGGGTACAATAGGATCAGGATGGTTAAAGAGTGGAACCAGTTGTTGTACAGAGAGCAATCCCTGGAAATGCTGAAGGGAAGAGGAGGAAAAGGTATATTTGGTGGATGCCAGAAGTAGCAGAGTGTTGTACATAGAGGCTGGTTAGAGGGAAAGTGAGGACAAGGGAAACACTACTATCATTCTCGGAGGTAGGTGAGGCAGTGTATGAAATGAGATGGTTGAGAGCTCTATCATCCAAGATGGAA
This sequence comes from Rhina ancylostomus, assembly GCA_030265395.1. Lineage (NCBI taxonomy): Eukaryota > Metazoa > Chordata > Chondrichthyes > Rhinopristiformes > Rhinidae > Rhina > Rhina ancylostomus. Next base: position 39,841,328 of record JARFYF010000017.1, on the reverse strand, counting down.
AGAATCCTTGAGAGTGGAGAATAGACCAGTTGGTGGTCCTGTCTTGGAAGGTGGCATCTTCAATGCAACAAAGGTGAAGAAACTAAAGTATCTACAGCATTTTCTCATTTCATTTCATTTTTACAATCTGGCATCACTGAAGGGGACTGGCTGATGCTCTGAGCCCTCCTTCCAGCTGTGCATGTGAACGTGTTTGTACAATTCAGAACACCAACCCACATTAACACAATGAAAGTCTCTTCCTTCTGCTGGGTATCAGAATTAATTTAATTTGACCACTTTGGGGCCAGAAGACTTCCAGTTTTATACTGAAATGGGAGAATGACAAATTCACAGAGATAGTGGGATATCCTTCTAAAGTTAACAGTAAATCAGCATTAGGACAGTTTGTATCTGATCAAACTGTACTTGATATAATCATTAGCAAACTTGAAAAAACAGTTCCATTCATTAATGCAGGCATTCATTAAGGTAGTAAATTGCAATGTTTGTAGGCAAACATTTATGATGTTGCTTATAATACCCTTTACAATGTTGCTGTCATCCCCCAGTTAACGAGGAACCTGACTGCTGAATGAGTGTATGACTGAGGCATCGCATGCTGCCTACTGTCTCAGTCAGTGTAATAGGCTTGCTACCTTTCTTTCTCGCCCATAACTTGGTTTGATTACTTACTAACCCAAGCTAAATCCTACTAATTGTAGTTAATCAAGAAACGGAGCAAAGTATTCATGCAATCACTGGGTGAAGGGAACAAGGTCCCTATTATTCTGTTTGGTAGTACAGAGACAATGATGTCAATGACTCTTTAATCAAACAAAAATACCTCGAGGAAAGCAGTGAGCATTTGTAAGCGTTCTAAAGTGTGAATCCCACATCCAGTTGTTGACATTATTGATCTGTGCACACAACACTTAAACATAGTCACCATGTAGATTCTTTAAGACATTGGAGCAAAGGATTTGGTGGGTACATGATTACAGCCATGCACTTCTCTGCAGCAAGTGGCAGGTTTCAGTGACTGGAGACTGTAGAGATATCTACCATAGATATATCGACCACAGATATACAAGTAGAGATATCGTTTGAAGGTGGTACAGTGGCTCAGCAAGTAGCGAGGTTGTCCCACACTTCCAGCGACCGAGGTTTGATCTTGACCACCAACTGCTCTCTTTGTGGAATTTGCATATTCTCTTATGACTCCTGGGATTCTTCCAAGTGCTCCAGTATCCTCCCACGTCCCAAAAACATGCAGATTAGTAGGTTAATTGGCCACTGTGAATTACCCCCAGTGTGTAAGTGAGTGGTAAAATCTGGGGGCATTTGAATGGATTATGGGGAGATTAAAGTTGAGAGGAATATGGGGATTAATGTGCTTTTAACCGATATGAACCCAATGGGCTGAAGGGCTTGTTTCTGACCTTATTGATTCTGTTTGACAGTTGTAGGGGTTAGTAGCCTGGGAGTCACATCTGGGAGGATACCAGATGTCCCACAGAATCTGAGGCAGTGGTGAATGGGGAACCAGTGTGGAGGAACGGGAGGGTGTTTGGGCGACCATATCTGGGGGAATGGTGTATGGGCCAAAATTGTGGAAGTGGTGGACGGCAGCAGTTGTGGGAGACGGTGGATGAAACAGCGGGTATGGGGGCTGCCAGGTGTGGGGAATGGGTGATGTGACATCTGGGGATTCCAGACTTCTCCTCGGGGAGGGTGAGTTTCTCAGTTTACACTTGCACCCAGCCATGAAAGGGCACAAAGAGAACACAGTGGGTTTCCTCTGTTCCTTCAGTCACTAGCTCTTCATTCTGAATATATCTTTCATCATTCACGTTAACTGTGATCACTCAAGCAGAATGTTGGAGCCCTGGCTCCAAGTTGCTTGGTGGAATCATGCTACCTCTGCATATTGTACCTCAAGGTAACTTTATATTGTGTCCCAAAATGCTGTTTGCTGAGAGAAATCCATCCAACTTTCCTTGAATGAGTTGTCGATAAATACTTCCACTGTCTCTGAGGGTGTCTGTCCCACAGATTGAAATAGTACCAGAGGTGTAGGTGTGCCTTCAAGCCTGTTCCACCATTCAATTAGTTCATGGCTGATAAGTTTCATAATTCAATTTACCCATCTTAGTTCCCTAACCCACATTTACCCTTTAGATATTGATTGACTCAGCATTCGGGGCTATTTTGGCAGAGGGAGTTCCGCACTTCAACTGGAGTTCAGTGACAGGAAGTATCTCTCAATGAATGGTCCCTACTTTTTACACATTTGGGTGTTCTGTTTTACTTTGGTAAGGTGAATTATTGAATCTGAAATCATATTTCTCACAGCCTGTCTTCACTTTGCCCTTGGTTTAGAATTATCATAATGATGATCTCCCTGAGACTGATTTAAAGTTATTTTAAGACTTGTGTTACTATGGAAAATTCTGAAAAAAAAACAGTAACTGAGTGAGAAGGTTAAGTGTTTCAACAAAACTGAGAGAGGCCATCACTTTTCAAGCAAATTGTGTCCTAATCGATCTTTATTTCTCAGCATCTCCATTTCCACAGATGGTGGCTTGTAGAACATGCAGACCTTTTTGTTGTGTTACAGATTGTGAATGCTTATCTGCCAAATTCAAATGTCCTTGTTAATTAGTTAGAGATGTAATTCAGCAGAAGAGAAATGCGTACACCAGTTGTGCTGATCTAAGAGCATAAATCTCACTGAACTGATCTCTCTAGGGCCATATGGGGATTGAATGAAAGTTCTCAGATTAATAGGAGTTTGATGGATGTTTTGTGTGGATGTTTCTGTTGTCCTTGCATTAAAAACAGGAAGGCCAGTTCATTAACTGCAAAGTGGCAGTGGTAATCTCTTCAAATGTTAACTATTCTTTGCAGAACAGCAACTTGCTTTTGAGTTGTCCTCCTTGCAAAAGAATGTCGTCAGAGACATTGCAGAAGGAGAGATGAGCCACAGTGAGGATGGGGGATATTTAGCAGGAGAGCTGAAAGTACAAAGAGAGGGCGAGAGATCTGCAAGAAGCTCATGAGAGGTGACATGGTAAAGTAGTTTGGAAAAAGAATTTCAGAGGACACTGTGCTGTCTGAGAAATCAGTAGACTGAGGAAAAGACCATGGAGAGATTTGGAAATAAGATTGCATTCTGAAATAAATCTGTGGGGCAGAGGAAGCCAGTGCATCTGGTAGGGCTGTGTTGTGTCCCGACCATTTGTGGAAAAGGAGTCAGTCTTAATGGTGAATTGCTAAAACTGATAACTGTAATCATCCTATTTGTAGGAGATAGCTAATTCTATTGACTTCAGCAAAATGTTCCTGTCCTGCATTTGGCAATGATGTTTCAGGAGTAGAACTGGAGTTTTAAGTGCTGTGGAACATTGTTTATGTTCCATATATAGTTGGGTTTTGTATTGCTATCAAAACCTGTTAACTGAAATGAGCCTTATGCTGTCAGTAAATGGATGCATCAAGAGATTCCTTTATTCCAAAAGGTCGTCATAAGACAGTGTAAAAATAGTAGTCTCCCAATAGATATTCATACTCATCTAAAACAAAGTACCCTCCTTATAGAATGTTGCATTTCTTACAAATGTCTTTAAGTCGACTGATATATTAGTGTCTTTTTAGGAGTAACTCACCAACCTTTCTGGCTCATGTGCTATTTACAGAAATAGGTACAAACACACAACTGCTAGTTGACAAGCAAAGATCTTTTGGCCCATCCAGCCTATCCCACACAATTGTGAGACCTTGTGTACCACTGTGTGTATTGACTGCCTCACCTACAGCCATATGAAAAATGGGGAAATATAAAAATATTAAATAAAAACAGTGTCAAGTTGAGTTGGGAATGAAATCTGGAATTCATCTCTGAGCCTTGTGGCTTATAGAAATAGTGCAGTAGGTTACTTTGGTGAATTCAGCGACAAAGAACCGAGCATCAGTCAGTGTGGTGTTTGCCTGACTATGGTCAACCACACAAAATGGCAGCCCATTCCAAAGGCTCCTGGCAGTACATCTACAGATCTCTGAAGGTGGCAGAGAGGTGGAGAAGTATATGGGATCCTGGAGCATTATTGGTACAGATATATAGGCCCAGAAATTCAACTGTTACGTGCGTGTTACAGGTCCCAGTGGTTGCAAAACAGCCATTGTGAGTCACCACTGGGAGATTTTAAGAATTTGACCAACCCTACCCATGATGTGCATCCACCCAATGCATGCCAGGACGAATTGGTGATCGTTCATTTGCATTCAGCTCCTCTCCTGACATACTGATCCACATTTCCAATGCAATGAGGGCCACTTACAGGGAAGTAATAGCAGTAAGGTGATCTTTCTTCACTTGTGGCTTTGTTGAGAGGGGTTACGGTTGAGAAGAGCTTGTTGTTCCCGAAAGGGCTACACATTGAAGCTTCGTAGGGGAAAGCTGAAGATGGGCTGTTTGGCAATGACAACCGAGAGGTGAGGGTCTTTAAACCAGGCCTCTTCTCCAGAAGATACTTGACTGGCTGGCATCTGGGAGATGTCAAGGCTTTCAGTATGTTATTTTATACCTGGATGTGGGCATTGTGACCTGTAACGTGTATGCTGGTGTCCTGGAGCATTTCCGTACACTTTCCCAGCAGCACCTGTCAGCCTGATTTTAAAACATCCATACTGAGCACCTATTTTTTTTGCCTAGCTTCAATTTTCTGAGTCAGTCTTTGCCCTTCAACTTTGGTCAATTGGTGTCATCAACAACAACCATTGGTGGTACTTCTGATTACCTTTGTGATGTCCTAAATATTTTCAGTTGGCTTAAAATCTTCCATACTCTGCCCGAATATCATTCCACTGTACTCCATGTCAATTGCACTGGGCTGAATTTGCTCAGGTAGCTATCTTTATCTGCTACTATGTCAATGCTCATGTGACTGCGTTGATTGTTTAACCACACTTACGGTTTGATGTTGTTCTCCTTTCCGACACGGTGCAATAAATTCTACATGAGCCCAATTCTCCATTGGGTTCAGTGCTGTGTGGACTCCTTCCCTCTGGCTTCTCCCTGTGAAAACTTCCAATCCATAAAGATAGCGCACCACTAGAATTAAATTGATTCAATAGCTTTAGACCTGCATGATAATGATGATAATGATTAAACACATCTGGCAGTTAAAGTATATTGCCGCTGTTGACTGCAGTGGATGCCTTCTGACACAATCTGGCACTGATTTGCACCAGCCTCACCAAAGTGCTTTGGGTTCTGCTGTGGAAGACTTGCCTTGATGATTACTCTGTAAGCTGCAAACTTGTGCAAGGTTCTTTAGGATTCATCAAAGCCATCTTCACTGATATTGCAGATTTATATTCAAGATCAAATATAAGATGCTGCGTGCTTAGTAACTTCAGTTAAATTTGCTCATCAGTTGAACTACAAACAAGATTGTTATGCAGTACACAGTTTAAAAATAAGGTGCCGAAGTTGCATTTCTGAGACAGGACCTTCAATGAGGCAATATTCTGGCTGACCACCTTTCTGATTGCTGGTTCCAAAACTTTTGCTCTCCAAGATTTCTAACCGTTTAGGTTTGAAATGATCTTATTAACTTTTGTACTACTTTGCAATCAAAACACCAGTTTGCTTTCTATAGAAAACTTATTAACAAACTGCACATTTTGGAATCCATTTTGGATGTGGGAACTGTATGTAACATTTCTAAGTTTACCAGCGTCATGAGACTGGGTGCGATATTGAGCAAGGCACACAGGCATCAAGGCAACTTGGACAAGTTCAGTGAGTGGGCAAATACATGGCAGATGCACTATAATGTGGATAAACGTGACGGTGTCGACTTTGGTGAGAAGTACCAAAGGTAGAGTTTTATACGAAGCGTGATATATTGAGGAATGTTGATAGGAGAACGGACCCGAAAATCTAAGCTCACCAGTCATGAAAGCAAATATGCAGGTGAAGCAGAGTTAAGATGGCAAATGGTCAGCTGGCCTTCATCTCAAGAGGTTTTGAGTACAGGAGCTAGACTGTCCTGCTACAGTTATAAAGGACCTCAGTGAGACCGCATCTGGAGTATTGTGTGTAGTTTTAGTCTCCTTACGAAAGAAACGATGTACTTGTCATAAAGGGAGAGATTCAACAGAATGCTGGCTGCATGCAGAGAGGTTGGGTCAACTAGGTCTGTATTTAGTAGAGTTTACTAGCACGAGAAGGGAGTACACTGAAAGGTACAACAGGCCTGCAGAGACCAGATGCAGGTTGGACGATTTCGCTGGCATGCGAGTCTAGAATGAGGGTCACAGACCTAGGATATGGAGTA
>JARFYF010000017.1:39765758-39776269 GCA_030265395.1 Rhina ancylostomus | reverse complement strand
ACCATTTATCAAGATCATGGTTAGTCTGACTTTACCCTCAACCTGCAAGGACAAGCCAGGGAATTACAGGCTGGTGAGCCTAACATCAGTGATTGGAAAGTTACTAGAGGGGATTCTGAGAGACAGGACCTGCCAGCATTTGGAAAGGTAAGGACTGATTAGGGATACTCAGTATGGCTTTGTGCATGGGAAACTGAATCTCACTAATATTTTTTTGAGTTTTTGAAGAGGTGACCAAGAGGATTGAAGATGTTGTCTACATGGACTTCAACAAGGCCTTTGACAAGGTCCCACGTTGTAGGCTGGTCTGGAAGCTTAGATCACATGGGATCCAGGGTGAATTAGCCAATTGGAAACAAAATTGGCTTGGTGGAAGGGGTCAGAGGGTGATAGTGGTGGGTTGTGTTTTTCAGATTGGAGGCCTGTGACCAGTGGTGCACCACAGAGACTGGTGCCGGGTCGCCTGATGTTCATCATCTATATTAACAATCTGGGTGAGAATGTAGTTGTCATGGTTAGTAAGTTTATGGATGTCACCAAAATTGGTGGTGTAGTGGACAATGAAGAAGGTTGTCTAAGAGTACAACAGGATCTAGATCAGCTGGGGAAGGGGGCCAAGGGCTGGCAGATGGAATTTAACTCAGACAACTGCAAAGTGCTGCATTTTGGGAAGTTAAAGCAGGGCAGGACGTGCACAGTAAATGGCAGGGCTCTAGAGAGTGTTGTGGAACAGAAAGACCTTGTGGTGACGCAGGTAGACAGGATGGTGAAGAAGATGCCTGGCACACTTGTGCAAGAGTTGTAGCCATTGACTCTTGTAGCCATTGACTACAAGAGTTGGGACATCAAGTTATAACTGTACTATATGCTAATGAGACAATACTTGGAGTATCGTGTGCAGTTCTGGACGCCTAGCTATGGCAAGGATGTCAGAAAAGATTCACAAGGATGTTTCTGGGACTGGAGGGCTTGAGTTATAAGGAGAGATTGGATAGGTTGGGACCGTTTTCCCTGGGGCAAAGGAGGCTGAGGGGTGACGTTATAGAGGTTTATAAAACCATGAGGGGCATAGATCAGGTGAATGGTCACAATCTTTTTCCTAGGGTCGGGGAGTCTTAAAACTAGAGGGCATAGATTTGTGAGAGGGGAAAGATTTAAAGGGGACCTGAGGGGCAAGTTTTTTACACAGAAGGTGGTAGGTATTTCCTGTAGAACGAGCTGTCAGAGGAAGTGGTAGAGGTGGGTATAATTATAATACTTTTGGACAGATACATGGACAGGAAAGGGATATGGGCCAATGAGACGAGCTCAAGTAGGCAACTTGGTTGGCGTGGACGAGTTGGGCCAAAGGGCCTGTTTCTGTGCTGTGTAGCTCTATGACTCTATGACTGAAATATTAAGGTCATTTTAAGACTTTACTAAAGATAGTTAAGGCACATTTCCAATGTGAAATTTATTAAAAACAAAATTATTCAAATTTTTATCCTTCACATTTTTGTAAGCCTATGTAATCCAACAGCAACCAGCTGTCTGCTTTACAGGCAAGTAAACCTTTCAATACCAATAAGCTGTGCTTGTATGATTTGTTATGCACCAAAGTGGTAAAGATTCTTAAAAAAAAATTAAATTGCAAGGATAGTTCTCTTCAATCATTAAGAACATCAACCGAGAGGGAAAGCAATATAACAGCTCGTGTGCAACAGCTCACTCCCTCTGGACAGAAAACACTCTTTGATTTGCATTAACAGCTGTAACATGATCCCATCATGTACAATGATCTTCAGCTTCCTGGCCCACAGCCTATCCACGGAGTCTTATCAGAGAGTACTGCAGAAAGCAAGAAACAAAAGAAGGGGGAGAAAAGGTAATACAAACTAGTTATTTTTAAAACATCCCTAAGACAGCAAATCATTTCACGTGGCTTAATGCCAAACAAAATTTAATGCAAAAATCACATAAAACAAGGTACCTTCATCTGCATTAATTAAGAAAGGAAACAGGTAAACAAGCCCAGATGTATGGAGGGAACATCACAGCATCTCAAAAGAGGAAAGAGGCGCAAACAGGCAGGGAAAGGGCCTTTGTAGATGAAGGCACGGTCACCAGTAGTGGAGTGACTGAATTCAGGGATGTTCAAGAGGCCAGAACTCAAGAAGTAACTCTCTGAGTAGCATTGAGGTGATGGAGGAAATTACAGAAATCGGAACGGCCAAATACCATGGAGGAGAATGAAACCAAGAACGAGAACTTCGAAGTTTAGATGATGCTCAACCAGGAACCAATGCAGGTCAACAAAAACAGAGACAACAGATGAATGGGACTTAGAGCAAGTTTGGACATGGGCCATGGAGTTTTAGGTAATCTTAAGCTAATGGAGGGTAGATTGAGGAGGAGGTCTTGAATTAATATTTCTTATCTGTACTCCCAAAAGAGGATGATATTGTAGTTGGAGAATTCAGGGAAGAGGACAGTAAAATTTTAGAACAAGTTAACATTAAAAAAAGTTCTTAGCAGGCTGAAAGATGAATAAATCTCCAGAGCCCCATGAGATGTATTCCAGGTTGCTTCAGAAGGCAAGGGGAGAAATTGCTGGGGCTCGGCCGCAATTGCCATGCCAGATGACTGGAGGACGGCAAGAGTTATATCTTTACTCAGAAGGGCAGCAGGGATAAGCCAGGAAACTACAGGTGAGTAAGGCTAATAACTCTACAGGGACTTTATTGGAAAAAAATTCTAAGAGACAGGGATTAGTTTAAGAAAGTTAGCATGACTTCATCAGGGAGAGATAACTTCTAGCCAATTTGATGGAATTTTTCGAATAGATAAAATACATCAAAGAGGGCAGTTTGCTTGTAGTCCATGTGGACTTTAAACCATTGTCAAAGTTCCACTTAAGAGACTGGTCCAAAAGGCTAGAGCCCACGGGATCCATGGGAAGTTGGGAAAATAGATCCAATTTTGGCTTAATAGTAGGAGGCAGGTGGTGGAGGGTTGTTTTTGTTATTGGAAGCCTGTGACAGTGGTGCACCTGAGGGAACTGTCCCTGTTTCTTAGGTACATTAATAACTGAAATATGATTAGGAAGTTCACAGGTACATGAAAATTGGTGGTGTAATTGACAGTAAGAAGGGTAGCCTTAGGCCACAGGATCACAATGATGAGCTGGTAAAATGGGCAGACCAATGGCAAATGCAGCTTAATCCTGTTAAGTATGAGATGGTCGATTTTGGGAGGACTAATAGGGCTAGGATGTACACAATGAATCATGGCGCACGAAGGAGTACCAAGGAACAGAGGGATCTTAGTGTACACATTCAAAGATCCCTGAAGATGAGGGTCCAGGTAGATAAAGTAGTTAAGGCGGCATTTGGGATTCTTAGTTCATTAGCTGGGGCACACGATGTAAGAGCAGGAAGACTATGGTACAACTTGATAAAACAATAGTCAAGCCACGACCAGAGTTCTTGTGCAGTTATGGTTGCCACACTATGGGAAGAACATGGTCACAACGGAGATGGTGCAGAGGAGATTCACTAGGATGTTGCCAGTTATGGAACGCTTCAGTTAAGAGGAGGGATTGGATAGCTGGGGTTTGATTTTCTTGAAGCAGAGGAGGCTGAGGGGAGGGGGAAGGGGGTAATCCTGACAGAGGCATAAATAGAGTAGATGGTAAGAAACTTCTCTCCCAAAGCTGAAGTGTTTGAAAGCAGAGGGTGTAGGTTTAAGCTTGGAGGTTTAGAAGGTTCTAAAGAGGAGGTTTTTTGTTCTTCTAGAAGATGGATGGAATCTGGAACACAATGCTCGAGGGAGTGGTGGAGGCAGAAACTCTCACAGCATTGAAATAATATTTAAAACAAGCACTTGAACACGAAGGCTACAGATCAAGTAAATAGGATTGGCATAGATAGGTACTTAATGGCTTACATGGCCATAGTGGGTCAAAGGGCTCATTTCTGTGCTGTACGACTCTATGACCGAGGATGGCTGACCAGGAGTACATTGAAACACAAGTCAATGAGCTAAAAACAGAAAATGCTGGAAACACTCAGCAGATCAGTCTGTGGAAAGTTAAAAAGAGTCAACATTTCAGGTCAAAAGTGCTGCTTAACCTGCTGAATGTTTCAGCATTTTCTGTTTTTATTTTAGATTTGTAACATCTGCAATTTGCTTTTGTTCCCATTTACTATGACAGAAGAGTGCTTGCAATGAGAACCAAAGATACTGGGTTGGCTCCTCGTAATATTTGGCTGGAGGAAATTTTTGCTCACCTTGCACTGGATCTCAAGCAAACAGCACGACCAATCAAAGCTGGTGAGGTAACACTGAGTACATCAACTACATATGGAAGCTGAGGCCACATTTTTGACTCTGCTGCCAAGGGGTGGCATGTAAATTAGAAAGGAGGGAGCCAAGGATAGGTTCTGGGGAGATGCACGAAAAAATGCAGAAGCAGGAGGATATTGGAGTCATCTGCATCAAATACTGCTGGTCAATTCAGGACAAGCAGTGACGTCATAAGCCATGGGGCATCTTTACAGACTTTGGTATAGAGGCAGCAGCAGAAACATGACTGGAGGCATTAAAACATGGAACTCAGGAAAGAAGGGCATGACTGTAACGCAACTGCCCATTCGAAAAGCAGGTCAAGTGAAAGGATGCAAGTGCATAAGAATTATCAGGAAAGATAGAGTTTATGTTGAGTAAAGAGTACAGGAAGGTGATCAGATACAAGAGTGTCAAAAGTTGATAGTAGAATGACAGCAAAAGCACATGAGAGAGACTGAGTGACAGAAGCAAAAATGCCAGGACTAGAATGGGAGGAAAAAAAGTGACTTAATTTTGCCCATAATCAGAGAAATTACCCGGTAAATACTAAGATTTTGGCATTCTCCAGTTTCACAGATGCTTGCTGAAGAAATTATGCTGCATACTTTATAGTTGACTATCAAGATAATTTGAGTTCATTTTGCCAGTGAACCCAGCAGCAAAAGCCAGTTGACAATCCAACTGTTAGGCCTTTGGCGGATCTCTTTATTCACTAAGAATGAGATGAAAAGGGAGGAAATTTATTTGAGTCAATTTTAAGTAATATAGGAGCCAAAACTCCATATAATTAAGCTGAATCTACAGAGGAGAAAACTTTCAGTTTTATGATGAAATGAAACTAATTTTCCAAGTCCCTGCAATCAAGATTCAATTGATGCTGAACAAAAGGATATTCTGTATTCTTTCAACTCTTTATCATCTTCATCTCTCCGTTGCTTCTCTAGGAGCAACCGCTGCCTGGAAACTTCATCAAGGTAGTTTGTTTCATCCTCGTCGAGACCTCTTACCATATTTTCTGAATGAAATGATAAAAACACAGCAATCTTCTAGTGTTCATCAAAAGAAAATTAAAACCAATAAACAGACAACCCCAGTAAGCTCACTTATTCACAAATTATTTTATATGGAACATAATTTTTTTTACTACCGTACGCAAAAAATAAATACATTCTTGTTTGTCTATACCCAGGACTGCATTGAAAATAAATATACAGATAAACAAAAAAAAAACAATTTATCACACATACATGTACATTTATTACATTGCTTATGCATAAAACATAGGTGTTATCAGATGAGCTAGCAATCTCTTCAAACATTTGGCATCAACACATGCATCTGAAGTTATTTTTGGTTTAAATTAAGTCCAATGTTCACAGAGCAGCCAAGAAAAATGTTCACCTGACAATGAAAGGTTTCTGGTTATGGTCTACTTCATATAGTAGACATTTTTTTTAATCCAAAGTGACAGGTAATTTTTCATGTGGTGTTCTAACATTCTGAGAACTACTCCAATTTGGTGTATCCACAATAGCATACCACAAAGGAAAAGAAGGGGCTCCTCACATGCAACAACATAATAAGCAGATAGGCCTCAGGATCCAATACACAAAAACCTCCAATCATCTAGTGACTGAATGCTTAGTGCGACATCTGGCTCACTTATTAGTTAGCAAGTCCTCATTATCCCTAGACCTACCTTCCATGGATATGCATACTTGTGAGATTGGCTGTGTTTTATTAGCACTGTGAGTGGGTGAGCAGCTGCAGCCATGAGCCACAGGGGTCAGGAACCTGGGTAGGTTTGCAGTTAGAGCCGGGGTCAAGCTGAAACTGATTAGGTTCTGTTCCCTTTAAAAGCACTAAATTCACTGGGAAATTTATTATACTACTGAGTAACAAGTAAAATAAATGTGTCTGGAAAATCTTTTAATCAGGCAGCACCAAAGTCCTATGGGTGCCAGATTATTAGAGCTTTACAGTGATTGTAAAGTTTGAACAAGATTGTAGAAGCAAGAGTCTATCCCTACAAAAGGCACTGACAAATTATGAAGTGGGAGGAGTGTACCAGAATAACACAATATTGACAATGGAATCAATAATTATTTGTTCCCACTACAATAATGCCCTCAACTTTTTTCCAAAAATGGTATTAGGTTACAAGAGCAATACTCTTTGTGAATCAAAGCCTTTAACAAGGATAGTTCACTGCCTCCTATTTTATATCTTTAAATATACAATTGAAAGTTTGAATCTGAGATGAGAGTCATAGAATTGTTACAGTGCAAGAAGCCACCATTCAGTCAAAGATGTCTCTGACAGCTCCAGGCAAGGGAACAATCTATTGCTTGATTCAAATTTGCAGGTCTCAGTTCACTACAACAAAATAATACATATTATTGAACTGCACCACGCATTCTTTCCTCTCAACAAACAGTCCTGTGGTCAACTCACTTCCAAAAGAGAGATGCACATATTGAGAGAGATGCCACAGCAATGGAAGATTTTAACTGCAAGTCCACAGAAGCAATGCACAGAAGAAGAAATCTTACTAAATTTAAACTGCTCCTCAAATTCAGACTGTTTCTTCTCTTTTTGTTCTTGAAGCCTTTCGTACAATGAGCGAGGATCATAAACCTCCTCAGGGCATTCTGCAATGGAACAAAGAAAACGTTAATGGCAGTGCCCAGTTAGTCCTTTTCCAATCAATCAAATTGTCTTGTAACTTCTTATGAATTTAAATTTATTGAGTACTTTTTTTGTAAGTTACGTGTGAACATTATTTAAGGAAGTTGCATCAAATATTCTAGCTTTGAAACATATGGCAGGCATGTACAAAGGAAACAAGTTGCTGTTAACTATTATCAAGAGTTTAAATCCCCAGAGGTCATTGAATAGGTAGTTAGACTGCAAGTCATGGACAATGAGAAAATTTTGTGTTCCAAATTTTCAACAAGATGATTTTTATTTACTCTAAAAAAGGACATTACTGCATAATTCTGAAACAAGTCTAATTGCTAATCACAAAAACTATCAAAGCAGTGGTGGGCCAGGATCATAAATTTAACCATTTCTTCAGGGGTATGCAAAATAAACATGCATTACTGTGTACACATAGCTGCCTGGGCCCACATCCTTTAACGATCTCCGTCTATCTTGGACGAAAGTCATCTACTTTTTTTGAAAGGAAGAACTAGAAAATGTTAATCAAGCGTCTGAAAGTGGAATAACACAAAAGGGTGCAAAGAGATATTGATGCAAGAACCAGATTCTTTCAAAAGAAAAAATATATAATTTCGTATCGAGTTCTGCATACATCAGTATTTAATAATAATTTGTTAAGTTACTGCAAATCAATTTATGGTATCTTCATTACCACAAGTTAAATTTAAGTGGTAAACACAAAATCCATTTTATATCTTCCAAAGATTGTTCCAGATTGAAAATGATGCCTCTGTAAAAAAAATGCAATAGGTTCATGTTTGACCACCATACTTTATTGCTGATGCAAGATACTCTGAAATCAGAAGCCAATATTATTTTATAATGCAAGCTAAAATTTACAAGCAATTAGTCATCTCATCAATTCTCACCATTTTAAGTGATGATTGACCCAAAACAATCTGCAATAATAAGATGACATTATGACCTTAAATGAGGGCACAAGTAGAATAATTCATTGCACATGACAGAAAAATCCAGTAGATAAAGTGCAAATTTATCATTACCATGTTTTGAACTCCAGATTTATTGATAGAACATGCTTCAAACTGTCAATGTTCCCACAATTTCATTTCAGTGCTCCCTTCCAAATGCACTGTCCCCTCTCCTATCCACTCTAGGATCAAATATTTGCAAATGATGAAACACAATTACAGTAATCTGTTTTCCCAACATCCCAATCCATCTTAGATGCTAACAGAAGCTTTATGATGAACACAATGTCACATTCTTTTCTTGGTATTGCAGTAATTGCACAATAATAACTAATCAGCACATTTCCATTACATCTATTGTAATACAGGTTTTTAGTCTTCTTGCTTGTGGTACTTCATGCACTAATATCTCAAAAGTGCATTGAGGACTTTCAATGAGAGTTCTTAGACACTACCGTGTTAAGTTAATGGGCAAGGGTTCACTCGTGACTCAGAGAGGGGATTAGGTGGACATACCAAGATTAGACACTTTCCCACTAAGAACTATCATTCTCTTCCAGTCCTCGGTTATATTAGACTTCTTATTGTTGTACTTCTGGTTGACTACAATGAACAGGCCTCTTTGAAATGACACTCAAGGATGATTCAAGGGGCTCCTCAATTTCAAGCAAAAGTCTCATTTCAAACAATGGCACCTATGTCATTGAAAATACTTCAACAGGTTTGCAGTGAAATATTTGCGTTTGATCATCGAATGGGAACCTTGAGTACTCAGTCACGTTAGCTTAAAGGGTAGTGCACAGCCCAAGCACGCAGGGCCATCCTAAATTGCCCGTCAGATTTCCCAGTACAAGTACCTGATGAGTAGGGTACTTCCCAACTTTTCTAATGCATTCTCTATACCCTGGTATCCTGCCTCATTTCTCTTTCAGACATTATGGGGCATACACCAAAAACAATGGGGTTACAACAGCTTCAACAGCATGAAACTAGAACACCAATGGAATTCACAATTAGTTTTAATCTGTTCAACCAGTTGTTTACCCATTCAGATATTTTATATGGGACAAAAGAGAATTTTGGCAAGTGCAGGAAAAAGTTGACTCATTTTCCTTCTGCACCAAGAATGAAATAATTGAGATGAAATACAATTTCGTTCTTGAAGATACAGTTCTCCATCAAAATTTCATATTACGATGAAGGCCTTTACTGGAAATGGAATTCACTTGGAAACCAATGTAACAAAATGAAAATAATTCTCCTTAAATTGCAGTCAAGGACTTTTTAACTTCAAAAGACGTAATTCAATATTTCAATCTATTTCACATTTCAGAGTTAATAGCCAATGCAACATGGCATTCCACTGACTATCTTTTGCAACATAACCAGACATTAAGTGCTCAGATCATTACTTGGAACAGAATGTGCCTCTTTTATTGTACAGTTGCTGTTGAAGGATGTTTTAATTCTTGCAGCTATATTTAATAAATTAATGATTCATCACTTAATAAAGCGTTGATAAACTAACTCCATTATCAAGAAGTGTTCAGAAATTATTGAAGTGCATGATTGAAAGTTTTTCAAGTACAAAATATATTTAACAATACATCTCAGATAAGCACCAAATTATACCGAATCAGTAAATTTTCAATATCTCCCATCTATCATCAAGATAGTAATTAATAAAAGATTTACTCACATGCAATGTCCTCTCTTTTGTGACTTTGCTGTCTCCTGGAAGGGCAGTTTTACAGCCTTTCTGTTACCTTGCCCAAGGAACCAGGCTAACAGAAGACTCAGTGAGTGTGGGAGATTATTCAAGCATGGAGGGCATAACAGGAAAACAAGACCTAATCTATACCCAAAACCCAACAGGAGTCAATGATTGATTGGAGCAGAGATCTTGACTAACACCCCAAATCAAAGAGCAGAGTCTTGAACACCATCCTAGTCGAGATTAGTTAACTCAGCACTGACGCAGGTAAATTCCAGAGATCTGCCAGGCTGAGCGATGCAGCACCAGAAGAAAGAATTTACCCTCAGTGAACTCCTTCAGCCAGTCAGAAAATCCAACCTTGTGTCTGAAGAGCTTTGGAGCACATTTACTGCTTATATGCTAAGCAAGTGCTTTGCAGCACATTCACTCATTATGCACAGTAATAGTAATTAGGAAATGGACAATTCAATTCACACTGATAAACAGATAGAATTGAAGTATTGCGAGTTTAAGCAATTGTCTGCTAAAAGTGGAGTTATCGGTGTTCAGACTTGCTACAGAGATGGTGTATCTCATGCTATTAACAAATTTCCTGACAGCATTAGATGTTGCATCAACAGGACGTCAGCCTTGGTTCAGTAGATGGCATTGGCACCCGAGAATCAGGTGGTCATACTTTTATTCCCACTCCATTGTACAGTATATAATCCAGAATGACACGTCCACAATCATGAATGTTCTACACGATGAAGGAATCAATGAGTTGTGTACTCTCCTCTCAGTGAATATTCAAAACTTCCATTCAGAGCAGA
>JARFYF010000017.1:39675704-39687742 GCA_030265395.1 Rhina ancylostomus | reverse complement strand
AAATCATTTTGAAAAAAAACAATCAAATTAGTCATTTGTGATTTGCTGTTAAATCCATTGGCTCACCTTTTTGGGTATTCTCTTACAAACGAAATGTCATAGAGTTGTACAGCATGGAAAAAGGCCCTCCTGCCATCATACTTGTCCATGCCAACCAAGGTGGATATTCAAGCTAATCCCATTTCCCTGCACTTGGCCCATATCGCTTTAAATGCTTGTCATCCATATAGCTGTCCACAGACATCTTAAGTACAGCTAATGTACCTACCTCTATCATTTCCTCTGGCAGCTGGTTCCATTTATCCACCACCTGCTGTTTTTTTTAAAAAAATATTCCCCTCAGGTTCTTTTAAACCTTTCACCTCTGATCTTAAAACCATGTCCTCTAGTTTTCGATTCCCAATCCATGTTGAATGAAGCCTTTGTCTGCTGTTGGCTTGAAGTGTGCAACCCCATGCCACTTTTTCAAAGAAGAGCGCAGGTGTTGTCTTGACCAATTAGCTAAAGACCTAATACCTTTTATGAAATGAGATGCATCATCCATCCCTTGTGTATGATTTCACATCCACTAACACAGTTTGCCTACTCAAATCACCCAGCAAACCACGATGTTCACGAAGAAATTTGGGATATACTGACTATGCCAACAACATTCAAATTATAAGGAAATGATTTAACAGAAGTGAATTCTCACACATCAAACTTGAGTGAAGTATTTTCTGCCAATGAGTTGGCAAGGCAACATCTTTCTGTATCGTTATTCAGGCTGAGATTGGGTTAGAGACGTGATTTGTTCTATGATTAAAGGAAAAGTTCATCATTTCTGTTTGGTAATATCATTGCTTTGTTCACCTGGTAATAGCCTTCCCAGGGCACACTGCTGAGGGTCTACATTTTGAACGCACTGATCTTTGACAGAACACAAATCTGACAGTGATGCTTAGTGTCATGTCACTCTGAGGCTTTTGTACTTTCTTCAAAAACCGTTGAACGATGTATGAATTCTAAATGTAGTTTGATTTAAAATTGTGAAATGTATATAAAACAATGAAAACATTAGGCTCAAACTAAATGAAACCATTTTTGTAATTCTCCAGATTAACAATCCCCATTGGAAATAAATGTTTTTGAATCAGTGAGAAAAATTCTTCTGCATAATGTAAGAGAAACTCAGCAAATCTGGGCTCTACCTTTATCCATGTGAAGTCATGGCAATGCAGCAGAATGATAGACACAGAGGTATCAGTTAGAACACTGTAGATTTGCAACAGGTCTATATATGTACAGTGGAAAAGTAAGAGACTGCAGATGCTGGAATCTAGAGCAAAAGATGAACTGCTGGGAGAACTCAGTGGGTTAAGCAGCATCTGTGGAGGCAAAGGGCTGGTTGACATTTCTGGTTGAGACCCTCATCAGCATTGATCATCAGGACTGGGGGAGTAGAGGGAACAGATGCAGTGGAGACAGAAAATCTGAGAGAAGGGGGTGGTGTTCTTTCGGGAGACGGTGGGAGGTGTAGTTCAGGTCGCTGTGTGAATCTGTTGGTTTACTGTAGATATTAGTGGATCATTTGTCTTCTGAGATGGAGAGATCTAGGAAAGGAAGAGAAATGTCTCTAGTCGTCCAGGTGAATTTGAGGACAGGGTTGGAAGCTCATGGCAAAGGTGATAAAATTGATGAGTTCCACACAAGTGCAGGAAGCAGCACAAATGCAGTTGCTGATGTAGTGAAGAAAGAATTGGGGAGGGGTACCAGTGTAGGTTTGGAGCAAGGACCGTTTCACATAGCCAGTAAAAATATGCGAGAGTGCTCATGGCTGATGCTTTGATATGTAGAAAATGAGAATAACTAAAAGGGAATTTGTTGAAGTTGAGAACAAGTTTTGCCAGGTGGATGAAAGTGTTGATGGAGGAGAACAAGTTGAGTCATGTAAGCACAAGACTTGTGCTGGTGATTTGCCTTTCCACACAATTTGGTCTCTAGTTTGAAATTTAACTACTCTTGAAGACAATTTGTTTTTGCTACTTTGAATACCTGCAGCATTGATAATAGTCATACAGCACAGAAACGGGCCATTTAGCCCACTGAGTCTACCCGGTCCATTGAACATCCATTCACACTAATCCCTCGTTTAATCCCTTTCCTTACCTTCTCCACATTTTCATTCCCACCTGCCCCTCCCCACCTCCACCCCTGATTCTAGCACTCACCTACAGACTGGCTGCAATTTATCGCGACTGATCAATCTATCAACCTGCATACCTTTAGGATGTGGGGAAAAAGCCCGAATACCCAGAGGAAACCCTTGTGTTCACAAAGAGAACATACAAACCACACAGACAACACCTAAGATCAGGATTGAACCCAGGTCTTTGGGCGTTGAGGCTAGTAATGAGCAAATCATCTCCTTGTCTGGTATAAAGGGGAAGAAATGTAGAATGTGCAATATGTAAGAGCCTTGTACTAAAATGGACTTTGCTTTTAAATAAATGCTAATGTTTGAGAAAGTGAATTTAAGAGTCTATACTCAGTGGTCTTGCATTGCTGCAAGATTTTGGTGTATATTCTGTTCAGTAAAATTGAAACCTGCTTTTCGGTGCACCAGGTGCTATCTATTGCAACTGAACACACAAAACCACAGCATTTACAAATAATGACATGTAATATCATTGGCATTCATTGATGGCTCCTTTTCAGATCATAAAGTGTATGGTGTACCTTGTTAAAAATTATGTTGACCAATAGGAGAAATCAGACATGTTTGTTCTTGAAAGTAGAGGCTGACTTTTGTAATTAAATTGAGGATGGATTTGTAGGCAGGGTTATTTGACCTCGTCTGTCTAAAAAGATGGAAAGATATTTAAATATATTAAAATACATCAAGTTGTGCACATTTTAAATTGGAAATGTATTTGAACAGTGATATTTGAAAGGTCTAGTTCCTGATCATCTTGTGCTTCCATTTTCATTGCATCAGTTTGGATTACAATTTAAATTGTAAAATGCAAGTGGTTAGTTATAATTTGAGATGCATATTTAGGATTTTAATGAAAACCAATATAATCATTGTCTTGCTGAAAAGATTTGGTTAGCTGACAAATAGTTGATTGTACTTAGCCAAATAAAGTTCAAAAAGTAGTAAGATGCAGATGATTTGTTGTTATGCAGTACACTGCTTAAGTCAATGAAAAGGAACCATGAGTTACAAACTCTTTGGTTAAAGTTTTTAACAGGCTTGCTGTTGCAATGATAATTCCTGCAGATGGTGACTTTTTGTGCAATAAGCTGAGTAATTTCTTTATTTTTTTTCAGTGATCAAGAGCCTCCATATTCAATGATCACCTTGCATGAAATGGCAGAAACAGGTAAGTTCTGAACCGAACTGAACTAAATGAGCTACTAACTGCAGTGCAAACTGAAAATGAAATAAATAATTCAGTGACTTACTGCTATCAGTGCACAAAATAAAACTTTGGAGTCAGAAATCTAAGTCACAGCCACGGTTATTACTGTGAATCCAATTAAAGTACATGGATCAGTCTTCAATTCTCCATTTGTCCTTGGTTTCATTTCTTCCCTAAGAAGCATTATTTGACTGAATTCTCAACTTTCTTAAATATCTCACCTTTTTCCCCTTCTAATAATTGAAACTGCAGATTGTTCAGTTAGTTGGATAAACTTGATACTTAAGATATTTTTAGAAAAGAATTCTCAGCATTGAAATGCTTCCAAACTAACTAAAGATATAAATTGGTTCTGAATGGTAGTCATACTGGAGGTTGGCAATTGTAACAACAGTAGGTAGAAGGCAAAAGTATGGTTCCAACATTGAGCATTGTCATTGACTTTTGTTTTATCTTTGTTTCTTAATGTAGATTTTAAACTAAAATTCAAATGAGTAGGAAGCTACGAATTTTCCTGAAAATCCTAAAGTTAAAATTGCATTAATTTTTTAAAAAATACCAGCAAAACTGAGTTTACAAACAATTGGACTATTTTTAATTTGTATGGCATGTTGCATTTTAGGAAGGCCACTTGAGTGTTCTTTTATCCTTGCATCATTCCATTCTTTGACATGTTGTATTATTCATTTCTCCATATAATTATGTAGCCTCCCTATAAATGCATCTATGATATTGTTATCAACCATTCTGTGTGGAAGAAGGAAGAGCATTTATTTGAGAATGAAGTTTAAGCCAACTTAAATGTTTTTAGAAAAAAATATGTTAATTTGAAGTGAAATGCATGTTTTATTATGTGTAACAGAGCTTGTTTCGCCTACCTTGCCATCTTGGAACATTGGGGCTTTCTCTTGTTATGTAGAGTGAATGGTTAGACATCTCAGGTGCTGAAAGTAGTGTTGCCAGCAAGGTTGATGATATCAATATGACCTTTTTGAAAGAGGGTGACTTTATTGAGTCATTGATGTCATGAATATCCTGACAATAAGTATATTGAGTAACCTTTAAAATATAGATTCCTATCTTGTTCCAGATCTTATTCATATCCCTATTTTCTTTTATTTCATAAGTGTTATTAACTCTGTTGTAGGGTACTTCATCATTCTATCTCCATGGCAGTTATATGAAGGAAATAGTAAATCATTCTGTCAGTGCTGAAACTCTGTTAATATCGAGCAGGAACTCTTAACTGCTTTGAAACAGTTCCAGGAAAACTGCTATTTATGCTGAAACAAAAAATGCGGGGCTACATAAAAACATAATTTTGGGTTCCTTTATTAGTTTTTGTTATTAGTGCAATTTGTTTCCTGCAAGATTTGTAATTACTGAGCCCTATTTTTTTTAAATATCCCTAAAGTTTGTTTTTTTTTTGTCTGGAAAATGTTTTACTTTTTAAAAAAAAAAGAACTTGTGTAAGTCAACTTCCTTTTAGTAGAGTTGCTTTCAATTTGTGTTTTAGAAAACATTGCCAGTATGATGCAAAGCCATGTCTACTGGAGAGGTTCTGGGTTTGACGATTAATCATTGCTGAAGTTGAGCAAAGAAACAAGAACAAGTGATTAAAATGAACTGAGTATGCCCATTGCTGCTACAAATGGAATTTGCTCCCACGTGGGGTTGATGGTTGATTTGTGGCAAATGAGGGCATTTCTGGGCAGCTTTAGCATTTAAAAAAGACTCAAAAATATGTGTCTGACAAGACTAGTATTTATTGCCCGATTGTGGTCTGTTGCCTTGAATTGCTAGATAGTTTAAATAAAAATGAATGGCATGCAATGCCACTTGAGAGAAGAAATAAGAGGCTACTTTGAAATGAGCTGAGTTTTCAACTTCTAAAAGTTCTTCTGTCCTTTGTGCAACATAGTAAATCTGTAACACTGACTTGATTATCTCCCTGTTAGGAGAAACTTGTGTGCTTTACCTCCTTCCCCATGACTTATCATCCCACGAATACTAGACTTCCATGTTTTGGTAATTTACGTCTCCCAATTGACAGTCTTCTGAGACTCAAGTCATACATGTCCCTTCCTTTTTTTTAACCGTTTGCTAATCTCTTCATTGCTATACAAATCAAGAAGAATTTGTTAGTCATTTGAGTTTTTAAGGTACTATACTTTATGAGTTGACAGATATACTTCCAGGTGTTAACCATTCATAGCTCAAATCTTGGTAGCTCTTCTGTTGGCTGGAGAAGAGCAAGTATTCAGAGATAATTTAGGATTTTCTCTTATTCAAGACATGCTCTGATAATATCATAATTGCAGAAACTGTTGTGGAGGAGTCTATAATATGGAACTCCAGAGTATAAATTTTTTTTCACTTGAGATTTGAGATCGTTTAAACTAACCAAAGTAAGTTACACAAGCTGAGTAGTTTGTCACTTGCCCAGATCCAAACATTGAAGAAAAATGTGGAATTGGCTGTTAATAATAGGATTTGTAACTGACAGTATAGCGCTTGCTTGCAATTTTATTAATTGCAGTGGCTAGAAGTCTGCCAACTGAAATTTGGGCTGTTTTTTTTGGCCTTTTCAAATCTTAACCAAATGGAATGCAAGTGATTTGTAACAATGAGCATATCCAGATTATCTGTAGTCCAGTAAATTAAACATTGAACTGCAAGTGTTAGTGGGGCGGCACGGTAGCATAGCAGTTATCGTGACATTATTACAGCGCCAGTGATCGGGGTTCAATTCCCGTCACTGTCTGTACGGAGTTTGTTCGTTCTCCTGTTTCTGCTGGGTGCTCAGGCTTCCTTCCACATTGGAAAAACGTACGGGTAAGTTAATTCAGGGTTTAAAATGGGCGGTGTGGACTCATTGGGCCGACAGGGCCCGTTACCATGCTGTAAATAAAACTTAAATTTTAAAAAAAAATTTAAAATTCAGATTAAATAATGACAGGGTATGTGAGCTTTCTGTAATATGCTTAAGTATTAATTAATGCAAACTGAAGGACATCAATAGACTTTGAGTGTGTAAGGTTCTCGTGCTTTTTCCCACAACTGCCAGAACATAAGACGAAGCTGACCGGAATTCTACTTTTAATGGTGGGAAAAGATGTATAAAAATCTTGTGCCAGTCCAGATTTTATTGGTTTTTATTTTTGAGCTACCTTCTCTTAGGAGCTTCCCTTTTGAAGCTGTCAAGCAAAAGGTTTGATTTTTGGAATTTTTATTGCTAAGTAGGATGACAGCAGTGATCACAAATGGGAGTGTGCTCTGAGTGTTTTAATATCATTTAAATATTATGAATTCAAAGTATGACACCTCTTTGCTGATTTTAAGGTTTAACGAACTGTGCCACATGGTGAAAATCTGCCTCTAATTGTTTGAACTTAATGGGCATAATGCAGCAAATTGATGTGTAGTGAGGGTTTAATAGCATGTAATTAAATAACGTTATAATGGAGATTATTATGCACATGTACAGTGCACCTTACCAGTTTGAACAGTGGTTGTAGGTACTCATAAACATTCATAAACTGTGAACATTCTCTTGCAAAAGCTTGCAAATGGTATGCAGGTTTTTGTGTAATATTACTTGGTTATTATTTGCTTTTTGGCATAGGAGAAAAATGTCCCTGAATTGGTCATTCCCAGATTATCTTTACTTCTGTTGTTCTTAAGTTTATGTATCTACTAATGAGTGAGATGTGAAGAGTTGATTGTGTTGATTTGTTTTACCGGGTCCGAGTGAGTCAGATGTGTAGACTAGCTGTTTTTTTTCCAAGGTTGGTATACAAGATGAATTCAAGCATGTCTTGTAAAAACTCACGTGACTAACTGAGCCTTTATGCTTCAGAATCTGGTTTTACTTTGTAGTTTAATTCTCGAAAATGGATGAAATTGAGTTGAATACTCTACAATCAAATATGCATTGCTTCATTAGAAAGTAAGCAGTATCCTCAACCAGGCAGTATTCATTGAGCAGTGGCATTGAGAACTCTCTCTTCCATTTATAAGTGGTGCACATGCACAGGATTTGTTTCCATTCTTTTTTAAAAAAAGTCTCTTATTTCAACACTACACCAGTGCCCAGAAATCATTTGTCTGATTAGAGCAGTTGGCTATTAATGATTTGTGTAGTTGGGAACTATAGTCGTAATTTTTTTGACACTTTTATCTTTTGTGTTTCTGGAAAAGCAGATATGAGGCAGCAAAATAATATATTCCATCTTTTTGTTCTCTTGCATTGACACCAGCACTTTTGAATAAGGCAACGATTCTGACCATTTGACAAAGCCCAAATGTAATTTTCTCAACTTGATTAAAGTTATGTATATCATGAAAGTGATAAATTGTTTGGTATAGTTTTCTTAGAATATGGTCTGGATTTCAGAGGGCTGATCACTGAGATCAAGCAGTCTTGGTGAATTATTCCTTTTCTCTCATTCGTTGCTGTAAGACACCATTTCTAAAGAAATCCTAGCATTAAACAACATAATATCATCAAACTGGCTGAGTGGCAAACTGCATCGAATACATCAGAGATAGCAAACCGAGAAGTAAAATGCAAAATTTTTAACAAGTGTTTGAAACATTTTTATAGTGTACTAAATAAGGATTGAAACATAAAGGAGATGAAAGTACCTCACTAAAATCCAATTACAAATTGTGTAACAAACTGTTAATTTTAAGGGTACCTAACAATGAAAATTCATACTTAACTGACATTGTCATCAATGCACTGAAAGGTGAAATTACATTAAAGGTGCAAAAAAGTGCACATTAGAAAAGGGATGAATTTAACAGCAGCTAATAGATTTCAGTGTTTAACATGGCAATGTGTGGTGTTTTGCCATTATAATTGCAAATTTTGTCTTTGCATTTTTCTGATGGATGGATGTTACTGCTGATATGCCAAAATGTGATTGAAGATGGAGTACAAATTGAAATTTCCTTCTGTCAACCATCCCCAAGCATTTTTCTGCATTTTTCCTTTGTTTAGCATTAAATTTTGTTGTGTTGCTATCATTCAATAATTGGTGTAGACTTGAGGTGGATGATATCATGATTGGTTCAGATAGTTGACCATCTTTAAGATGGGTAGAACTAATGGATTTGAATGTGTATTTAGTTGATGCTATACTTTGAGCTATGTCCGAAGGTTTTAAAACTTGAAACACCTATGTATTCCTATTCATTTAAATAGTAAAGAAAAATTCTTTTTTTTAAATGCCATGCTCTGGGACATGTAATTAAATGAAATTTCCCACCATGCATCGCGTAAATAAAACAATTTGAAGTGAAAATGAAACTTCCTGAAAATTTGCATATTTCATTGATTTGGACCGAGCTGAATTTAATATTCATTCTGTTTCTTTTTCGATGATAGATGAAGGCTGGCTGGAAGTAGTGCAGTCACTGATCAGAGTTATCCCTCTAGAAGATCCATTGGGGCCAGCTGTTATTACGTTACTGCTTGATGAGTGTCCACTGCCCACAAAAGTAAGTAGTTCCTGACAAATTCATAACATCATATACCATGTCCAATGTAGAAGAAACAATTTTAAGTGATGCAAATCTGCATCAATTATTAGGTGTAATAGAATACAATGTTCTTTCATAAAATTGTAATTGACATTTGAAGTTACTAAATTTTAAATCCAAGTTCTAAAGGAGGAAACAGTGTACTCTATTAAATAGGGAACATTTAAGTTGTATTGAAAATGTATGTAGTCTGGGGGGTGGGGGGGGGTAAACTTGATTCACTAAAATGATGATAAAAATAGATGTAATTTACTTGCCCCTTTGAATCAATCTTTTCAAGCCTGTAAATGGCTGTCAAACTGAGGATTTGACCTATCAAACAGCACCGTAGTTTGAGGCAATTACACATGTTGCAAAGTTTTTTAAACTAGTTGGATAATGTGTACACTTGATCTCCAGTTGTCCCATTGTAATCTAAGCTCTTTCAACATAGCCTGGAATTAACAGCACGCAAAGATCAGACCTTCACAAAAGTAAGACAAAGCTTTTTTAGCATTTATGCTGGAGTCTATAGATATGGTAGTTGTCAATCCAAGATGTGTTTTCTACAGTTTCCAGGAGAGATCTTCCTGTACACTTACATTCTCTTAAATCTTCCCATCTATCCATTTCTAAAACATCACAAAAATGACATTAATCTATGCTACTTGTAGCGATTTCCAGTTACAATGTACTCCATGATTAAGAGGTAAGCATTGCTAAGCTTGTCTCTTTCTAATACCTGCCTACTGTTCAAGATTAGATTAATTTCCATAAGTAGATGTAAGTAGTCTCTTTTTATTCTCTCATGTTAAGTGTTCACTCCAACTTGCATTATATGTTGGAAAATGCTTGGGTTAATCCATTTTATTCTCTTTCCACATCAGTTGGTGTATAACTACTGTTTACAATATGTATATTGCTTTGTAAAGATTAGCACATTTAAATGTAAGCTGCATAAAAGGTGACACAAGTTATCAAGTAATGTGCAAATTGGACTAACTTTGGAATAGCACAAAATCATTACCGCTTCGCAATAACCTTCCTATGTTTTTACAGTTGGTCTCAACTTGGCAATGACTTGCATTTACAGAGACTGGGATTTTAAATAAAGTGATCACGTTTGCAACAGCAAAGCTTTCCATGGAAATTGTTTTGTTGATTTATTTAAATTAAATAATGTCAAATATTTTTAAATATCTTTGTTAGGATGCATTACAGAAACTATCAGAAATGTTGAATTTGAGTGCATCTCTAGCAAAACAGGATGCTTGCAACCCAGCTAAACATCGCAACACCACTGCAGTACTGGGATGTCTGGCTGAAAAGCTTGCAGGTATGGATACTATTTTAATTCTCTGAACACTTTTGCCTTCAGTGGAGGGTGTGGGTGATGGTCAGCAGGAACGCACAGAGTCCACAACTTGGATTGTTCTAAGCTCTCTTCTGGTAGTACAACGTTACAGTTGTGCTTAAACTGTTATTGTGAAATCAGAATGTGTAGAAATTACTGCCATTCAACAATGGGAGGGAAAAGTAAATTAAATTATCAAAGAACCAAATGCTAGAAATCAATGGATAGCCTTGAGGTACTAACTTGTGGAGCAGGCATGATTGAAGTACTAAATTAAGCTTTATTAATTGAATGCCTTTGGTATTCATTACTTAACAGTCTGATTTGCCTGCATGAGGAGGGTTGGAGGGGGAGGGTAGACGTTGAGCAAATTGATGCAGGTTACTATTATTATACAATGGATACAAAGGTTATCTGGTACTTGTGTCACTTAATTTCATGATCACGTCATCAATACTGTCTGGCATAATGGTCTTGGCTGCATCAGTATGTGAAATTGTATACAGCGGTGTATTGTGCACACAATATTTGTGGGGCGCAATCTGGTGTATGTACTCTTAATGTTTTTACTAATATTTTTCAAAGTGGTCATGTTGGTTAACTGAGGAAATGGAGCGAAAATGTGCACTTTCAAATTTAAGTTATCATTGTTTACTCTTAATTTCCCAAGCTGTCAACTGTAATTTTCTCAATTATGTCTGACTCTTTTTAATCCAGCAGCAATTGTTTATCTTTAAGCAGGTGCTGTGAGCTTTTTAAAGGAGAAGAAATAGAATCTTTTCAAAAGCAATATTTTCAGTAATTACTTCCCTTTTTGGGGTTAGAATGGTAGAGGATTACCACCTATCAGTACATCCTTATTTTACTTGCAGAGTAAATCCTTATTTACTTATACTCAATCAAAGTATTGGCTACTTTCTTTTGAGGAAAAAATCTTGTCCTTTTGGTCTTGTGAATAAAAGTGAATAGTCATTTGGATGTCGGGTCTAATCTGGATAATGCTATCAAATGTCACTTGGTTTTTGAAATAGAAACCTGGTTCTCTGTTTAATAATCAGATGTTTATGTTTTTAGAGAGTGTCCCTGTTTACTGGCATATTTGTTATTACATTATCACTTGCTCACTTACCTGATATACTCGTACCATGCCAATGTGGATGATTATTTAAATGATTTGTGAAATTGCCAGGGAAACTTACTGGTAGCTTAAAGGATAACTACTGTAGTTTATTGTATTAATGCATGGGTAGGCAATAAGTGTCCTAATATTTTCAACCTCATGCAAAGTAATGTACTTCAGGAGGGGCAAGAAAGGAAAAACATCCTGATTTGTTTTCTCAAAGGTGTATTTTCTGTTTTCAGGGAACAATAGGCATTTTCCAAATTGAAACTTTTTTGTATTTCTCTTAAATTGATATTATAAAGCCTCCCTGAAGAGTTTCTGCAGTGTAAATACATCATTAACATCGAACATAGAGCATCACAGCACAGTACAGGCCCTTTGACCCATGATGTTGTGCCGACATTTTATCCTGCTCTGAGATCAATCTAACTCTTCCCTCCCACATAGTCCTCCATTTTTCCAATTATTCATATGCCAGTCAAAGAGTCTCTTAAATGTCACTAAGTATCTGCCTTCACCACCCCTGCTGGCAGTGCGTTCCACGTACCCACCCCTCTCACTATATTAAAAGCAATTTGCCCCACCACCACCCCCACCAAATACCTTCCTCCAGTCACCTTAAAATTATGCC